>JARYHS010011408.1:258228496-258828496 GCA_031002005.1 Vandiemenella viatica | reverse complement strand
CGATGTACAGACTTATACATGACGTTTGCTGTGAACTGTCCCAGGAGTGCTATTTCCTGTTTGTTGTATGTCAGGAGGCGCTTGGGGGCCGGCGAGAGGGGGGGCGAGCCAATTTGCACATAAGTAGTATAATTAAGCAATGAGACTGCTGCTCCTGTGTCGACTTGTAGGCGCAGGGGCTTGCCATTGACCGTAACGTCAATAAAAAGTTTGGATGCTGTGGAAGTGTCTACCTGATTGATATCCATAGGTGCGCCGCTCAACCTGTCTTGGTAAGACCCTGGGCGGCGAGAGCCGGGATTGGCATTGGTGGTGTTGGTGCGGCAGACGGACGCCAGGTGTCCTTCCTTGCCGCAACGTGAGCATTCAGCCCAACGATCCGGACAATTTTCCCTCTCATGTGCTGAATAACAGGCGGGGCAGGAGGGTAGGCGGAGCGGGCTGCGGCGTCGGCGCTGCGGGATCCGCTGCTGTTGCCGAGACTTGGTGCCCCTGCCGGAACGGGCCGGTTCGATGTCCTTCTGAGGAAGCGGTCCCCGGTTGTGGTGTCGGGAGGAGCGCGACTGGGAGCTCTGGATGGCGGCGACGTCCTGTGTGTCCTCTACGTCGGTTCGGATTGCGGCCACATCCGCCCAGGACTCCAGGCGGCGATCTGCGGCCGTAGATATTTCGAATTTGTAGGCAAGTTCGATGACCTGCTCCAGGGATGGGTCCTCTAACTTGAGGGCGTCATGCCGGAGTGCGGCATCTGGTGCAGCCTGTATGATGTGATCACGCACCATGTCGTCGGCGTAGGATTCGTGGGAACAACGAGTTTGAAACTTACATTTTCTGCTAAGGCCTTGGAGTTCGGCCGCCCACTGGCGATACGTCTGATCGGGCTTCTTCCGGCATTGATAGAATTCGACGCGGGCCGCGACGACATGGTACCGGCGTCTGTAGTATGCATTCAGTGTCGTACAGATGGTCGTGAAGGTGAGGGTGTCGGGGTCTTGTGGCTGAAGTTTGGTGAGCAAGACATACATCTTTGATTGGTTCCAGGAAAGGAAATATGCACGCTGGTCTTCTTCTTTGGATATGTGATGAATTGCGAAGTGTTGTTTTATGCGCTTCTCGTAGGTCTCCCATTCTTCGACGTCGTCGTTGAATGCTGGGAACGGAGGCGGGGCCGTGGGTTGGCGGAGATTCCTGACTTCCGCAATCAGTTGTCTCTGAGATTCGAAGAACTGATGTAGAAGTCCTTGGAGGAACTGTTGCCATTCCGTAGGTGCTGCTGGCGTAGCCATGATGGTCGAGAGTTCTTATCCCAACCTTGTCGCCACTGAAGTGAACTACACTTAATGGTTCCTTGAGGTTTATTACTATGTACACAAAACACTGGTAAACAATAACAAATGTGGTACAGTTAGCGGATGACCGTCGAGAAATTTAGCCTGGTCCTGATCCGGGGTAGAGAGAAACGGCTTCTACTTCTCGCGAACTTCCGGTGGTCTTCTGTAGTTGAAGCTGGTTCCGCGGTCAGGCCGGAACTGGCGGTGGAGCGGCCGGCTACGCTTATATAGGCGGCCTGGCGCAGGAATTCCGTTGTGTGGTAGTACGGCGACCTCTGTAAGAAATAGTCCCACTTAGCTTCTAGATGATTCTATTTGTTTTCCTGGTTTGTTTTGATGTCTCTGCGCCTGTTTGGAGTCGTATATGTATCCCGGCGTGCAGGCGCGTTGTGTGTGAGGTCTGCCTGGCAGGGGCCTTTACTGGCAGACTGAACAATTACTATGTAAATAAAATTAATTTTCTGTTAACTGTTGAGCCAGTTGGTGGTAGGTTTGTGTGAATTTCTTTTTCTCCTGACTCCAACTCTGATAAGTGATAGGTTTACTTTTCATTTCACAAAAAGTATCTTCAATTACATAAAGGCTACGAAATGTGTCATTCTGAGGAACATTATATGAAAAATTGACAAAACTTATCAACAAGTTAATGACCTCACTTAGTTTAAAATGTTTTAAAATCAAGTATAAATATCAGAATTAAACTGAGACATTTATGGAAAAATGGTATCTGAAATTACATGTATACGCATATGAACTTCCTTAATGTGTTACCTGATGTCTTTTTTTCTCCAAAGCGAGATCGTGGTATAGCACGAAGCATGTAATAATCAAGGTGACACCAAACAAGGTACAGACTGTTTTCCAGCAAAAATGAAAGGAGTTTTAACTCTTTCTGTTTGTTGCGAATACGTTTCTCCAGCTGCTTTGCTGCTATAGAACGGCATACTGGAAGTGATTTTACATGTACCATGTCTTCTGGTAAAAACTGTAGAAATAAAATGGCTAAAAATTATCTATTATAAAGAAGCATCAAAAGAAATTATGAGACAGAAATATAATTATATAACACTTTGCAATACCATATGAAATACTTATAAGCAAGAATGTTAAGAGTCTTGAGATTCAATGTTTTTAATTGTTTTTGGTGTTTCTAATTCAAAAATTATCTGTGATGATAACGAACTGATAATGTCTAAATTTCATTACATGACAAGAGAAATATGTAATACAGTTTTGAATGGCAAAAATTAACTGGAAATCAACACAAAATTTTGTATTAATCAATTTAAAAAATGCTATTTTGTAGAGTAGATCTATTATAATGCATACTTCATCATCATTATTGAATATTTACACTTTTTTCTTCATGTCATCCACACAACTTCATTTGAAGTTGCACCTGAAAGTATGGCTCCATCTGCTATCAGCTTGATAGGCCAATCGTAGTTTAATTGGGTAATAGATGTTTTTCCATCTAACTGTAAAAAGAATAGCTTTAGTTCTGTGTGATCAGTCTATTTTTTCTAGTGAAAGATGGAGATCAGGAATTATCCCAGCATTCGCTTAGCTGATTCCAGAAAACTCTGTAAAAATCACAATAAGGTCCACCTGGGGTTTATCATAGGCCCATTGTACATTCAAGAACCAGTGCAATGGTACCTTAATGTGAGGAGTCACACTGGTAGGTCAGATTAATATAGAAAAAGTGTATCAAACAGGGATAAAACTGCCTATTGTTTTGGATTAATTAAAGTAGCTGAAATTGTGTCCAAGAGATATACTTTTGATGAAATCATATTATGCTTTCTTCCAATGCCATTTAACATTTTGATTCTTGATGTGAAGGAATTTTAATGATGCTAAATCTGTCTTTATTTGAAAAAGAAAGCAATCAAATGGGTTTCTAAAAGCACTGTATTACAATGAAAGTATTTTTAAAAAGTATGAATTTAACTATCAGATAATCATGTTATAAAATAATCATAAAAACCTACAAAAACTACAATTATACAAACTAAGAGAGACTATATATCTAAATACAATACAAGCAGCAAAGAAAAAAACCTACAATTGTGAAAATCAATAAAACACGCGGTAACTATGTATTTAGAAACAAGATTCTTAGTTTTGTAATGTTTTGTCTTACACAGCATTAGCAGAAAAATTCAGCAACATTCGAAGGAGGTGGCTAAACATGAAAATAACTTACTTTCTTGAGGAATTTAAGATGACTTGTTTAGGTAAATTTTCAACACATCCCTTAATAGTATTCCATCTCCTGACATCCTAAACTAATAAAAAAACATCCCCACTCCCTTATGTATGCAATCAGGTGCTAGTTTGCATAGTCATTTTTTCCATTCCCACATAACTTCCAATTGTTCTTCCAATATCCATACAGGTGTCAAGCCAAAGGATGACCACATCAACCATCTCCTATCTTCTCATGAAATCCAATATAGCCCCTTTCTCATTACTGACTATGTTCTACAGTAATTGTTGCAAACAAATCTAGCAATAGCTCTGCAAACCATCCATATCCCATCCTTAATACCCATAATGTGGGTCCTATACTTTCCCAAAGCAATCGCCTGCACAAAGGTTGTTTCCCCCCCCCCCCCCTCAATTCCATCACACCACTCACCACCCTCTTTATTAGATGCAAGACTACCAAACCTCTCCCCAACAGCTACCCAGTGTGCCCTGCCCAACTGAGTTTAATGAAATAATTAAACAATGTGAAAAAAATGTAAAAACAGGAATCAAGACTGGTTATCAAGGAATATTTTAAAGCATAAAAACTCACATACATGAATCACAAGATTCGGATGGATTGAAAGATACTTAAAATATCTTGTTAACAATCACTAAATCAGGAAAGCTGTACATTATTAATAATAGACTAATTTACAAGCTACAAGTAAGATAATACGCATCATGTTATACAAGCTGGCCATATGTCTAATGATACCAAGAAATTTTCTTATAGTAACAACCCTGTGCTAGTAAGAATTGATGAAATGTTGAAGATTTATTACGTAAATATTTAGAAATATCCCAGTTTTCAAAAAACACTAATTTTCAGGATTTGAGCAATTTTTTGGAAAATATTTACCAAGAATTTTTATTGGCTAAAAATTTACCAACTGATTCTAAAGGAGATCTTATACTTAAAGCAGAGGAGAAAAATAAAAGACATTCCCCTGAATAATAGCTTTTCAGTAGCAATAATAAATACAAAAGGTTGTTGCATTGTTTACATTGTGAATGAGTGAAGGAAGGAAGAAGGTGAAACCCAGTGCCAGCACTTTCATATCTACTCTTACACAAGTACCTTGACATGCTTTTGATGGATGAATTACTATCAACATTGTCATATTACCTCATTCCATAAGCACCACAGAGAGATTGGATTATGAATGGTGCATCATCACCATTTTGCCAAAGTCCTGAAACTTTCTTCCACCATCAGGACTCAAACTAGCTAACCCCAAATCGTGCCAGACACCACCGTGGTGCCACCTAAGCCAACTGGGCAGGATTATTTAATATAAGTTTCTCAAACATATTCACTACACATCACACCTAATTAGGTAATTATAATATGCCACTAAACCAATCAGAAACAATTAATCGGATTACAGATGATTTATGACAGTCTTGTACTGAAATTTCAAACACTCGCTTCTACATATGGAATTCAAATGCTATCTAAAGTTTTATAAACTCTTTGAATCTCTTCTAGAGTGCCCATAAAACTAAGATAATACTTTACAGACCAACTTAACTGAATACAAAAATCACAGTATTTATTTGAAATTAATTTAAAAATGTGCAGTTGTATAACAATGAGCTGAAATGTTGTTCTTGCATTGCATTTGTAATTAAATTCTCCTGTTTTAAAAGAAAGAAAAGATGTGGGGAATTTTTTTTATTTAATTGCAATGGAGCACAGGTTCCAGTGGTAATTTCCCTACACCCCCATCTTCCCCCTATCCTGCACCCACCTGCATTTGCCCTCTACAAATTTTATCTTTAAATTCTTTCAACGTTTTCAGTAAGTTATTCATCATTTCTGTTGGTAACTCATTCTAATCCCTGACACCCTTACCTAAAAAAGAGAATCTTCCCACACCCTTGTACCTGAAATCGACCCAGATTCCAAATTTATCAGTGACAGAAGAATTCAACTGAGGACTTCTTCACCTACTGGCAATATTGGAATGTTCTCTGTCTTCAAAATGTTTTTAACTAGCAGTTGCCTGCAATTCAATTTTGTTCATATGGACTGTTAGAGTACATAACACTGCCTTAAATCTATAAGTTACTGAATGCAATTACTTTTTCCATGAAGCATGAACCATGTTCAGCTAAAATTTATTACTTTACAAATACATCAAACTTAAATATACCCTATTTTGCCTTCAGGACCAGGAGTTATACAGTAATTGAAATCCCTTCGATATAAAACCAGTGACACAACGCCTGACAACAAAGTGAAACACTCATAACAGGATGAAGAAACAAATTTAAACTTCTAAGGTTTAGAGGGTATGTAATGTTATGTCAGTGACTACAATAACGACTCAAATTTACAAAGAAGAGTAGGACAGAGTTGAACTGACCTCACGCATATTCTATTGGGGACAAATCTGGATCTGGGAATCTCGCTGGCTCAATATTACACAGACAGTTCACATGCGAAGTGTGGATGAGTTTTCCTGTTGAAAAATGGCACCACAATAATGTCACATACGACACAGGATATTCATGACGTACCACTGTGCTTTTGGTGTTCCTTCAACCACTACTAACCATGACCTGAGGTCATACCCGATGGCTCCCCACACCGCTATGCCAGGGAAAACACCACTGTGCCTCTCCAAAACACTGGAAGAATACGACCTCTTCCCAGGTTACTGCCTACTCACCAACAATGGGCATCCAAGGTATTGCAGAATCGCGATTTAAAGCTGAACACAATGTGACACCATTAATCAAGAGTCAATTCTTCCCAGTCGTAGCACTACTCCAAATGCAGCCATTCGTGTTAGGTACTAACAGCGGGCTATGCATGGAATGATAATTACCTCATCCGGCTGCTCCTAGTTTGCGACCAATGTTAAGGAATGACTCAAAATGTTGCTGGGAGTTCATCGCTTGTTCCAGATGGCAGGCACAGATATGAAGGGGTACAATGTGCTTGGTGCACAATACCACAGTCCTCCCTTGTAATGGCTAGACACGATCGACTGGAACCTTAACGAGTATGCCTGCTCTCATGTTCTCATGCAGTCCTAAATCGAGTCATGTTAAAATGCCTCACAGATCTGCATATTTCACGAATCGAACAGCCATCCAAATGGAGACCCACCAAAATGTTCCTTTAGAAGTCAGTCAGTTGATGGTAACATTGTCACCCATGCATATGTGGCATTTCTGTGTCCTTCACAGTGATCCTCACTCAACATCTCATGCTGTTGACATCCCTTCTGTACCCTTCGACACATGGTAACTACACTAAACAGAAACAACACCTAACCACTCTGGTGGCTGTTCTACCTGCCCAGAAAATTGCAACTCTAATCATTTATACACCCACCTTTGGCATGTATGTGTACAAAGTTACATTGACATCTAATCATATCTTCTGGGTGCTTCACTTTATTTGATGGCGTGTATACTAGAGTGAATCATGTTCAGTGAAAAATTATCCATAATTTCTAAATTTTTTATGTCACCTCAAAATGAAAAATACCCTAATTTACTGGCAGGATCATAGGCTATAGATTAATTGAAACTCCACCAAAATTTTACCAACTGTTATTCTGTCAACAGCATCAATGAAAAATTATCATCATAAATTTCTCATTTTATTGATGCCACAACGAAATGAAGTATACCATTTGTGCTGCATCACCATGGGATTTACATTAATCACAACCTTATCATAACCCAGCCAGCATTTCTTTTGTGAATCTCATTCAAACAAAAATTATACTACTTTGGTAAATTTTTCATTTTTCCGATGTAACATCAAAATGAAATATGCCCATTATACTTTCAAGACCACACACTGTATGTTAAGCAATACCTAATCAAAATCCGACCAGCAGTTTTTGGATGAATAGTGTTCAACAATATTTTTGATGGCTTTACACCTCTTTGACGTCGAGGTCATTAGAGGTGGAAAGGATTGGAGGCAAGGAATGGGAAGTAATTCTGTCATGGCCTTTTAAAGTGACCATCCAACCATTTTGCCTGCAGTTATTTGGAGAAACCATGTAAAACCCAAATATGGACGGCCAGACAGGGATTCATTTCCATGTTCTCCTAATGTGAAACCAGAGTATTATCCCTTCCCAACCACGCTCAGTGTGTTCAACGAAAATTTGTCCCAAATTTCTCATTTTTTTTTCATCACCACATGAAAACAAAGCATATACCCTATGTTACCCATGGAAACACAAATTGTAAATTAATTTAAACCTCATCAAAATGTGACCAGTACTCTTTTCATGATTTGCATTCAACAAAAGACTGATACTAATCTGATAAAATTTTCAGTTTTCTGATTTTAGCCATGCCACAAAATGCTGCAAATTAATCAAAACACCATAGAAATCCTACACTTTCTGCATGAATCATGTTCAATGAAGAATTATTTTAAATTTATCACTTTACAATGTCACATCAATATCAAATACACCCAATTTTACATGTGGGACAAAAGTTTATACAATAATTGAAACCCCATCAAAATCCAACCAGTAGTTTCTGAATGATCTTAAATTTATCACTTTACGATGTCACATCAGACGGAAATATACCCTTTTACCCATGAGACCAAGATAAGATAGGATAGGATAATCCAGTTAGTCAATTTATAGTACAGGTTACATATTTGACATTGACTAATTCGTCCTATAATTTGTTGTTGCATATAAACAGGAGAAGACAGATCACAGATGACTAATAATACAGTAACAAAACAAGAATTTGTGAGGAAAAATTAATTATAAGACAAGAGGATATTAAAAAAAAGTCCTAAAGCACAATTTTCTTTGAGTCTGCATATTCACTTGTAGAATAAAACTGTGCCTCACTGCAAATGCCATTAGTTTTGTTTTAAATAAGCTACAAGAAGCATTTTTCACTGCTTTTGGTATTTTATTGTAGATTGCTATTCCCAAACTGAAAATACCTTTTCGATAATCTGAAGTCCTGCAAAAGGTAATATATTGATATCTTATAAGTGAGTGGAAACCATCTTAATATGCTTGCATACTGATGGAATTTCTAAGCATTCACAGTGCATGACACACTGCAGACAGTCTTTTTGCCAATTTACATGTCCTATATCCCATTTCATGTTCTGTAGTGCCTATAATCCCAAGGATTTGATTTTATTTACATTTTTAGATCTCTGTCATTTATGGCTACTTTACCGAGTGGTGTAAACAAAAATTTAGACACACTGTTTTTTTTTACTTTCAATATTAGATTATTTTCATTAAACCAGTTTTTTTCAACTTGCTCGTGGTTTTATTTGCTATCAATTCTAAATTCTTCATGGTTTTGGAAGTGAAAAAATGCTTGTGTCATCTGCAAACAGAACTGCATTTTTTGAGTGGAAATATTTTTAGTTACGTCATATATATACTGATGGAGAAAAAAATCCCAGCACCAAGAAATAATTAATGTAGAGTAATGAAATGTCGGCAATACATTTGCCTAAGTAACATATTTAATTGATTAAAGTTGCAAGCTAAGAGGTTAATGCTGGTACATTTAATAACTGGTGTAACTGCCAGAATGTTGAATGCATGCATTGTGTCATACAGGTGCCAGATTTCAGCATGTGTGATGGCACTGCATGCCTATTGCACTTCATCAATCAATACAGTGATGGTTAAAGCAAGTTGTGGATGGCACTGAATTTGTCGTCCAATGATATCCCTTTGGTGCTCGATTGGAGAAAGATCTGGTAATCGAACAAGCCAAGGCAACGTACTGACACTCTGTAGAGCATAGGTGTCAAGCTCAATTTTTGCAGAGGGCCGTATATTAAATTTAGAATGTGTAGGCGGGCCAGGTTCAAATAAAAAAAAAATGTACTGAATTATTATAACATTTTATTTATTTAATTGTATAATATATAATATATGGTTGTTAAAAATCATATCAAAGTTATAAAAGAGGGTAATTATTTTGAGCTCGAGGATCCAGATATCTGATTTCTCTTGTTTTTGACAAGCTCATTTATGTCATGTATCATATTTGTTGTAATTATTTTAAGAATTGATTGGAGATGTTCTTGTCTTGTGCGATGTTTGTTCTTGTTTATTTTCATGACGGAAAACATCTGCTCACAAAAATAGGTGCTACCAAACATGCTCAGAATGCGTGCTGCATGCTTTTTTAATTCTGGGTAGTTATCCAAACTCTTGAAATATTGTGTATAAAATGTAAGAGCATTAATCTCTTTAAATTTTTCTTTCAAAATACTGTCCGATTGGAGATCTATCAACTCCATTTGCAAATGAACTGGTACCTGTGAAGCTGCAAAATTGAATGGATTGTTGAAAATTGGGAATTCCATTTCATTCATTTTGTGCAAGCCTTCAAAACAATTGTTGAATTCCGTGATCAGATTTTGCAGAAGTTGAGAATATTGATCCAATTTTTTTGGTTCACTGTGCCAAATGATTTTAAATGAGGGAAATGATCCAAAGTTTGATTTTTTTACCTGATTTTCCCACAGCCTCAACTTTGTTTCAAATGCTTGAATGCATGAATACTTTTGAGTGACAATCAGATTTTTACCCTGTAACTTTACATTCAGATCAGTCAAGTGTTTATTCATATCTACCAAAAAGGCACAATCAACCCACTAGTCATTGTCACAATCAATTGGGTTGCCTTTTTCTAACATGAAAGCTTGAATAGGGTCACGTAATGCAAAAAATCTTTCTAAAACTACTCCTTGACTGAGCCAACGAACTTCGGTGAAATAAGGGACATCAGAAAACACAAACAAATGCACAATACCTTCAGAATCAACTCAACTTACTCACGTCGCGCCGACATACTCCTTTTATATCAATAAGGAAGGTTCTAGTCTAGACTCGAAGCATGTGGAAGGTTCCGCTTGTTGCTAAGAGATGGTGTTACTGTCTATCTCTCTAGCTTGTCTAGGCATGCGCTGCCCTTGAAATTACTTTTAAAATGCGCACACTACATTTACAACTTCTGTAGAGGAATCGAGTGAAGTCTAAAAGCTCTAAAAAACACGATTCTTCTTTCTCTGTCACATAGCAATCGCAGGCCATATTGATAGGGCCCGGGGGTCGGATGCAGCCCGCGGGTCATATCTTTGACATCAATGCTGTAGAGCATGTTTGATTACAACAGTATGGAAATACTCCTGGAATGCTGTTCTTGAATGGCAGCACAACAGGTTGAATCAGCAGATGCACAAATTTTCAGTCAAGATGTGTAGGATAATCATGAGAGTGCTCCTTCTGTGATAGGAAATAGCTCTCCAGACCATAACTCCAGATCTAAGTCCAGTGTGTCTAGGCTGCAGACAGGTGGAATGCAGGTGCTCACCTGGTCTCCTCCTAACCAATACACAGCCATCACTGGCATTACGGCAGAACACACCTCCACTCCATGTTCCAATGAGCTCTTACTTGACACCACTCAAGTTGCAAACAGTTTGTGTTTGTGTTTAGTGGAATTCACAGCACATGGCATCTGGCTTGTAGCTGTCCTTGCTGTAACTGATCTGTAACAGGTTGGTTCATGCATCTGCTACACAAAATATTTGTATGAACTGATTGCTGACACTGATAATAGTTCACATGGTAAGATTAAATTTGTGATTTTTGTTGTACTTAAAATATTTGTACCGATCTTTAATCCTTGAGAAGTTCATCAGTTTCTAAACCAATCAGATCCTGCATAGTTGCTCTCGCTAATATTTAGAGACTTTTGGAGTCACATGCAATTGCAAACTTTGAGGGCTTCTTGCACTTAAAGAGTTCGTTTGCGGTTTTTAAAACAGTAACATCCCAATCATTAGTCAAAAGATGGTTTTCCTATGTTCTGACTTAGCTTTCAATCCATTTAACTTTTAGAAAAGTATAGCCCTTCCTGCTTGTAACAACAAAAGTATTTTCTACTCAAGAGTGGAATTCTCTCTCTGCAGGGTTGTTCATTTTCAAGCTTTTAATCCAGTCCACAAAGATACTAAACAACGTAGTGCTCCCAAATTATGCTACCAAGCCCCTACAAATAGGATACAGCAAGTACACAAGTGATTGCATCTTAGTAAGCACTTCACTTTACCATCCATTCATCTTCTCAGCAAGTAAGAAGTCTGAGACTGTTCCATCCTGAAGGTTCAGGCGTCCATGATGAAATCCCAATGTAAATATCACACTGCCATATTCTATGTTGATTAAAATGTATGCAGTTTCTGATCTTAGGCAACTGATAGTGCTCATCAGTTTACCCTTGGCTACTGGTGCCGTGCTGCACCCACACCTTGTCCTTGCAGGCCCACAACCTGTTGCATTATCCTTAGAATCCCTGGATTTTCCTAACATCCTCTGTAGCACACATTGATTCCTTAGCATCTTTTGATATGACACTGAGGTCTTACAATAATTTATTTAATAATGAAACCTGAGAATGAAAACTTTTTTTCTCTCCACTGTAAATACAATTTAAAATCAATATTGGGAAACTAAAAAAAAGAGGTAAGATTACCTGTTTAAGCTCAGAACTTCCCATGCTAGGCAAAGAATTTTGCTGTCGGATTAAAAGTTCAAGTGCAGATGCTTCCTGCTGTTGGTAGGAAGTGGCCTGTACAAGTTGATAAACTACCACACCTAATGATGGAGAACCACCCTCTCCCATATTCTGCAAATCTGAAAAATATAAGCAAGAAATAGTTCAGAATAAACAACAAGGAAAAAATAGAACAGGATAATAAAGGTTTAATGTGAAAATATCTACTGCCTGTATACACTAACTTTCAACTGAAAGTTCAGCTGTTGGGTAGTGCAAAAATTGTGTGTGAATTTTGGAGAAAAATCATTAAAGTCACAAACTTTCATCACATTTTGAAACTATTTGTTGCTACACTTCTCTTTTTTTCTCTCTCTCTCTCTCTCCCCCCCCCCCCTTCCCCTAGTGTCACAAATTTGGCATTTTATGGAAGACCAAGTATTTCATCTTTTCATACCTTGACCAAATATTTCCTTCTTTTATGGATTTTTGAGGGAAAAAAATTGTTATGAAGTACCGTGCCCTGTTGCTGAATTGAATCATAAAAATATCTTACACAAATGAGAAAACATAAGCTGAACACCATTTTAGACAGAATTTAAGGATTAAAATATGTTCTGATATTTCATATTTTTATCCCTTCTTATGGCTTTATGCCTCATTGACATTGTAGGTGGGAAAGGACTAGAGGACAGGGAACAGGAAGGAATTCTGTCATGGCTTTCAAAAACGATCTTTGCACACATTCCCATCGAGTGATTTTGAGAATCTATGGAAAACTGAAATCTAAAAATACCAAGCTACAACTTTCATTTCCTAACTGTCACAATACTTTTATAATCAAAATTCTTAATGTTTGTTCCGACACATTTCATGTGCACGTTGTAAAGCTATTAGGTAACAATGTAACCTCAATAAATGACCTTAAAAACTAACAGAAGTACCAATCAGGTCAAAATTGCAGAAAAAAATATAAAATTTTTAAACTCTGGGGGCATAATTCTTAAACTATTGTGCTATATAAAGTTTTATATACAAAAAATGAGTTCTTAGCAACATTGGAGAGGAAAAAAGTGCCATAGTGTGATGCTTATATAGAAATAAAAGATAAACTATACCCACAACTCACCAAAGGGAGGAGGGCAGCAACAAAAAACATGCCACAAACACAAAAACATGCCACAAACACAAAAACACTCCTCAAACACAAAAAATACTCCACAGATACAAAATTATGGGCCATGCCTTTTTCAAGAAAATAAAAACACTTTTTGGAGGGGGAAAAAAAGCATGGCCTGAAATATTTACCAGTATTTTCCACCAAAATATCAGAGGAATATTTAGTAAAACTGATGACATTACCTTAAGCCTAGAGAAAATTCCAGAAATTTTAATGTAGACGTTTTGTGTATATCTGATCATCATTTGTCTGATACAGGAATATCTCAGCTGTCCATCCCAAATTATAAATTAAGCTCTCATTTCTGCAGATGTAAAATGGAGAAAGGGGGGTTGCCATTTTTGTTAAAAAATAATATTGAATGCAGTAGTGTAGTTGTAAGTAAGTATTGTATAGAACAACACTTTGAATGTTTGTGTTACTAAACTAGAATATGATAAGGAAGAGCTGATAGTGATAGCAATTTACAGGGCCCCCTCAGGTAATTTCAGACTGTTTTTATCTCATTTAGAGTCTTTGCTACTAAGTTTTACAAATAGCAAATAAATAGTATTTATGTGGAGAGTTCAATGTTGACTTTCTGAATCACAGCAATGATAGATTAGATCTGGAAGGCCTTGATGTTGTCTTTTAACTTAACAGTACTTGTAATGTTTCCTACGAGAATACAAAATAATAGCAGGACTGCAATTGATAATTTTTTTATGGATATTTCTCAGTGCAGTAATTACAGCATACAGTCCAGTAAATAAATGGTATCTCAGATCATGATTCCCAGCTATTATGTATCGAGTCCAGGAACACTGTTTAAAACAGATAAAGAAAAGCTGGGTTTATAGAAGAAATATTAGTGAAAATAATATAAACACTTCATAGATACCTTAAACAATGAAAACTGGTTAGAAGTATATAATGCGCAGGGTGTTAATGCGAAATTTGATTTCCGTGTTCTGAATATATTTCTAACACTTTTTGAAGGTAGTTTCAAAAAAAGGAAAATTCATCAACACTCCAAACAATGAACTGGGCATGGGATGGATAACAAAGGGTATTAGAATCTCTAGTAAAACAAAGAGGGACTTTATTTAAAAATGGAGAGAATCAGATACTATGCGCTGAAAGTTCACTATAAACTTTATTCTAAAATACTAAGAAATGTAATAAGGAAGGCCAAGAACATATCGGCGAAAATAGAAAATTCAGACAATAAAATGAGAACAATATGGAATATAATAAAGACTGAAACAGGAAAAACTGTAAATCACTCTAAAGACATAAAAATAGAACAAAATGGATATGTGTATAGCGAAGTAGGGAAGTTTGTGAAATATTTAACAAACATTTTACGTCAGTAGTAGATAAATTAGGCATAGAAAAGCAATCCCCACATAGTGCTCTAAGGCTTCTTGAGACTGCTTTCCCAAATAGCTTTGTGGAGATGAAATTGCCACCAGTAACAGTCTCAGAAATAAATAAACTCATTAAACAATTAAAACCTAAAAATTCTTCCAGCTATGACAATATTTCAAGTAAATTACTGAAAAGATGTTCAGACTGTATCAGTCATGTACTTGCTCACATTTGTAATGATCCTTAATACAAGGTGTTTTTCCCGATAGACTAAAATATGCTGTGTAAAACCATTATTTAAAAAAAGGAGAAGTAACATGTGTAGACAACTATCGTCCCATTTTCATTACTTTCAACATTCTCAAGGTTTTTTGCAAAAAAGTCATGTATAGTAGAGTAATAAACATGTTACACACTATAATATCCTAACTAATTCACAATTTGGGTTCAAAAAAGGATCATTCCATAGAAATGGCTATATATTCATTTTTAAAATAACACATTTGAGGAACTGAATAATAAATGAATCCTGTAGGAATATTTTGTGATCTTGCAAAAGCATTTGACTGTGTAAATCATGAATTACTTTTGAAAAAAATGGAATACTATGGTATTTTTGGGACCGCAGGTAAATGGTTTAAATCATACATTGAAAGCCGAATGCAAAAAGTTTCAATTTTTTGATTCTAAAATAAGTAAAGATGCTTCATCAGACTGGGAGAAAATAAAACATGGAATTCCACAAGGCTCTGTCTTAGGTCCCCTCCTCTTTCTGTATAACATCAATGACCTTCCTGGAAATTTATCCGACAAAGTTAAGAGTGTTTTATTTGCCAGATGACACTAACCTGACTGTGGCGTAAAACACCAAACAGTACTATAGAATTTAATGTAAATGAAGTACTTAGAGTAGTAGCAAATTGGTTTAAGGCAAATTCATTAAAATTAAATTTTGAAAAAACACATTATATTAGGTTTAAAACAAAAAACTATGCACAGCCAGATATATGTATAAACTATAAAAACAACACAATCTTAGAAACAGAGAGTATAAAAATTTCTTGGTATTAAAATAGATCAGAAACTCTGTTGGCATGATCATATCACTACACTACTGGCAAAGTTAAGTAGTGCCACCTTCGCAATACGAACACTTTCTCTAACAGCAGATCTAGAATTAATGAAACAGGTGTCTACTCATATTTCATTCAGTAAATGTCATATGGCATAATTTTTTTGGGGAAACTCTCACAAAGTAAAAAAGTTTTCATAGCACAGAAAAGAGCTATTAGGTTTCTGTGTAGGGTAAAACCAAGAACTTCTTGCAGACAACTCTTTAAGAAACTCAATATTCTTACAATGTATTCTCAGTATATATATTCTCTCATGAGCTTTGTCATAGAAAATTTTAACCTGTTTACACCTAATTCACAGGTACACAGTTTCAATACAAGAAACAGAAATAACTTGCATAAAACACAAACATCTCTGTCATTAGTACAAAGAGGAGTTAATTATTCTGGGATACATCTGTTTAATAAACTACCTAATCGTATAAAACAGCTTTCAGATAATAAAGATGTATTCAAACAAAAACTTAGAGATTATCTTATTGGCAACTCCTTCTACTCCATTCAAGAATTTGAAGAAAATAATTAATTGTACTCATTATGACGTTTGCAAAACTCAGTTGCAAAAAATGTATGTTTATTATTATTTCTTGTATTTGTAAAATTATGTATATATATATATTTACTATGATATGACTCATATTATGTGTATATGTATCAACAATGACATGTTTCACATCCCAGAGGTATTTCCTCAAGCAGGGATCCATGGAACAAGATTGATAAATAAATAAATAAAATAAATATGAGTATTGTGTGTTTGTGGAGAGATTTTTGTTGCTGTTGCACTCCTCTTTTGAAATTTAAAGAATGGTGGGTATATTTATCTTTCCTTTCCACATAAAAATTAATTATTTTCACTACAAAATTAGAACATAATAGATATAGTCAATTTTAAGATCAAGTCTTCAAGCTTTGAAGTAAATTGAGCTATATATAACTAAAAAGCACTAAATAGTGTATATAAATTAATCATGAACTGTAATTTAAACTAAAACAAAAATGCCACAAGTATGTACCAAATGCAGGATGAAATGTGGCACTTATCCAAGACTTAAGATATAATTGCCTAGTCAATATTTTCATATGATAATAATGAAGATAATTAAACTAAGGAAAAATGAAACTGCTTTAGGCAATATAATTGCAAGGAAAGGGAATATGACTCATCACTCACCAAAGTTGAAGGCAGCGACGAGAGACGAACATATATAACGAACACACAAATAAATAAACTCAATATTTCGGTAGTTAACCTTATTCATGACATAGAAAATGAGTCATGCACCTCGGGAGGTGTGCACACACCGGGGGTTGCTGCATGGACAACTTTAACTTCATTATACCTGAAGTGTATTTAAAAGAAAATCTAGACTTACCTCTAGCATGGCGATGGTCAAATGAAGTAAATGGATCTCCAAGGGTTGGACGCAACACCGCAACAGTGGCACGAGGATCCACACCACGACTAGCAACTAATTTTCTGGTATGCATTGTTAAGTGGCATGCTGTTTGGAGGAAATGTAAGACAGCTTCCTGACAATCCAGCTCTTTCAGGACTCTCTCTGTGGCAACAAATCTTGGGAGTAATGTCAACATCAATTTCTGTATTCTCTGCATGTGTGCAGAACCTTCATCTCCTTCTCCAGTTTTCCAACTGGCTCGTGAGTCTGAAAAATATTAATTTAAATTCTAAAATCTGTTTCCAATCTAATTTCTATTTCAAATCAAAATGTAGTCTTGTGAGCTCAAAAATAAATCTCATCATATTATACAAATCTTACTGGAACTTAAGAAACATCTTCTACTACCTCAGGGCAGCACTGGCTTTCTGTGTTGGCCAGGTGTAAGGCAGAAGCCATAAAACCATGTTGTGAAGAAAATGGTTATCAAATAATTGTAACCAAAAAACTTCCAAGGCCAGGAAGCTGCTGAAGCAACTTCTTCAAATAAAATAACTGCAGAACTGGAGGATGAAAGCACTTGAAAGATCATCAGAAATCTTTGAAAGATGATCGTGGAAGGAATATCAGCAAGCTCAAGACACGTAAATCATTTATCAACATTAATATTTTCTTCTTGTGTGGACAGCACACAATTTGCTCATCACAGCAACTTGGAATAAAAGAACTGACCTCATTCTTAGCAGGTTTCTTCCTGATGAAATGAAGCAAGCGTGCTATCAAAGAGGTGGCATTATAATAAATCCTTTTACACCAATACTATCAAAGCAGAAGTGAAAAATGTGTTAAGTGCATTAATGTAGCAGCATTTTACATCTAGGGAGAAAAAAAGGATAGTGCTGTTTGTGTGTGTTTCTAAAAGAGAGAGAAAGATACTTTCCTTTAATAAAAAATAAAATAAAGTGTATGATAATGTCACTAGTCTTCATGTAATTACAGCCAGAGTCCTTGAATTAACATTAAGATGTTTAAATGTGATGATGGTTTAACAGGAATTAAAATATTTAAGATACTTAAACTAAAATGCTGACATATGATGCAACTGTTAAAAACAAAAACTTGTGAAAATATTCAATCTTTCCCTGAAATTAAATAATCCATGCCAAAAATGTGTAATTACCTTGATTTGTACAGCGTGCTATGACACCAGTAAGACGAGCAACTTCTGCAAGGTATCTTGATGGCATTGTAGGTCCAGCTGCACGTAATACCATACAAACTACATCACAGTGGCTCAGTAAAAAATGCTGAATCTGTAATACATATTTTAAAATCTTAAATTTTGAGCACCACCAAAACAAATCCCTTCTTAAGATAGGATTTTAGCTTAGGAAGTACAGTTTTTCTATGTTTGACAAGATCAAACTTTCAGTTACCTGAGCACAGCAAGACTGGTTGTCTGAACTTAGAGATGTCAGGATCATATCACACAGATCAAGGGCTGGGAACATTATCTGCAGAAACCTATTTCCAACAGAAGGCACCAAGTTCATATCCAAATTTGGAATGCTGAAAAATAATTTAAACCTTGATTTAGAAAATGAAATTTTAAAAAATCTCAATATAGGTTTGAGGAATTCAGAAGCGGGATTTAACCTGTATTTATTAAGTGATAATGGTGTTTCACTGCAACTAATATCAATGCAATTTTAAAAATAATTAATTTAAAATATGGCAAAGGAATAAAATACATACAGTGAAAGAAAAACTTGCTTCGAACACTAATATAAGATTCAATTTTGTATACTATATCCTTGGCACAGACACACCCCTGGCCTAAACCTACATTAAACCTGCCACTTGCCATCTACTCATTTCATTTTTACAGTACGTTACTTATATATGTACATGTCATCTATTCATTTATATATTATATATATATATATATTTCTATCACCCTTTATTTTTCATCTATAACCAATCTAAATAAAATTATAACTTTTTGAATTATGCTACACAAAGATTATTTTGTTTTGTTTCACTTTTATCGCTGGTCAAGCCCCCCCCCCTTTTCCCAACAATTCTGCCACCACCACCACGCGTTTTCCGCCTGCGCTTCATTCATGTGGCAGGTTGGGATGTGACCACATCTTTCCCCCTGCCATGTCTCACCTCCCACATGACTAAGACTTATGTCGAAATATTGTGCAATTTGTTTATGTTTTTGTGTTTTTATGTGTTCGTCGCGCCCTCCTGCCTTCGTCTGTGGTAAGTGACAGGTATTTGTTTATTTTTCTCTATCCTATCTTATTTTCAGTGCCTCGCGGCAGTTTCTTTGTTTCCATTAGCCATATTACATTTCATAATGCAAAAAGACCATACTTACATGTAACAGATATTGTGTACACATAAAGGGATCTTCTCTGCACAAAAGTTTTAAAACTAATGATATAACCAGAATCACAAATTAATATATAAAAATACTTGAATGTTCAGTAATTAATCAAATTCACAAAAGGTCAGCATTTAGGCCCTAGCTGTTTGCATGACAATGCCACTTTATTCAAAATTGAAATATGTCCATAGAAAAACAAACTACTATTTCTTTAGGGGAAAAATGCATTGCCAGAAGTCAGTTTTTATTAATACACTGTTTCTTTGTCTGTAGATGTATTGTTTTGTCTGCAAAATGTTTACTTCTGAGTAGAAATTAGGAACTCCATGAGCATTCCGTACACGACTACAGGAAACTACATAAAAACCTACTCAAAAACTGCTGGCGAGTGCTGTTGGCCAAAGCTGCCATGTCACTTAATGCATGCAGCCTAACTGTTCAGCAAATTAGTCTCCATTAACAAATGATTTGTTTCTACATGAAATATCTAAAGATATGTAACGTCTACAAAAAATTTAGAGTTGACTAAGCTTTCTCATGTATTCAGATAGTGTTATAATTTGGTCCCATTAAAACTTCAGATTGCCAGGGAGCTATAATGCACATGGGTAGGTAACCCATAAAATAAAATTAAAAAAATAGTGTGCATTTAGTTTATAATAGGCGTTGTGGATTCAGTACCTTCAATAATTAAATCAAAATGATAAAACATAGCCCACCTAGAGAGTGAGGTCACTAAGAGCAAAAAATGGCTCTAGTGCTTGCCATATTTAGCTGATTCAAGTACTTCTGGTGGAATAAATTTTCACCGTCCATTATTTGGCCAGCAGGTGGTGATGCAAATTTACTAATCTTCAGTTTGTCCATCAAAGATTGGTTTAACCCAAACCTTAGCAAAATGTAAATGATGCTATACATGATGATCCATCCATCAGATTGACAAGATTAAACAACACATCTCCAAATAGAAGAACGATGCTAAAGCACGAGATATGTATGCACAGTGGTCTACAACAGCCTTAGGATGAATCAGTGATCTCTGTCACTTCATAATGCAAAATTTTCACCCTATCTTAATCTAATGATGCCAGCCACAGGGCCGCATTTAGACTTTGTGGACCCCTAGGCCTGTCAGCAGTGGCCTCTCTGACCAGAGGATTAAATTCAAAGTTCGGCCCAAAAAAATTTATGGCCGACTTTTTCTTAAGCTCTACTAGTTGTGGTGCGGGCCCCCCTTTTGTGTTACGGGCCCCTAGGCTACAGCCTATGTAGTCTACGCTTAAATACAGCCCTGGCCAGCCAACTAGCCATATATATAATCCATAAAAATCTCTCCTAATAATTTGCATGCGATACCCGAGCAATCTCAGTACCTGTGGGTCAACTGACCTGTGCAGATGTCTTCACACCTGAAGAAGACAGCGGAGCTAGCCGTCGAAATATTGTGTTTTCACAACACAATCCAGTGGTACACCCGTGAGGACTTCATTGCGATAACGGGTTAGTTTGCGACAAAACAGATAAACACTCAACATATAACATTCATTCTGTTATTAAGTTCAAAGAACAAACAACCTTTAAGACAAACACTTTATGTAAATATTTTCCTTCGCGTGTTCAAAATGGATCCGAGACCCACTTCAGACACGACTGAGAATATTCAGAATCTGAAAAAAACGTAAGATCACAACCCAGGGTACCCAGGCTCTTGTCAAATTCACTTTTACACCATGCACACATCTATGGTCACTTTTCAGAATCTGTCCCCAGAATCAAGGATGAGATCAGCAGCACCTCTCCTTTTATAGTTTTGCCCCAAAGTTGGTTATTTCCGCATTACTCTGCACTGAATTCTGGAATTGTTCTTGTGCAATCCACCCCTCAGACTCAGCCAAAAATCTTTAACTACTTCTGAAACCTTTACCAATTTTGACCAAATTTTGATAAGGTGCAGATCCAAATATTCTAAATGCCTTTTGTTGTTACTCTTTACTCAAAATGTCTTAATGTGTATGAATGGAGACTTGCCTGACATATGATTGCAATGAAGTCTTCACAGGTGTACCGACGGATTGTGTTGTGAAAATACAACATTTCAATGACTAGCTCCACATTCAGCTCTTCTTCAGGTGCAAAAACAACTGTAGCGTTCTACTGACTGACACATAATGAGACAGCTCAAGTGCCTTACTCCTCTTGTATACCCAATGGCTCAGTCCGCTGTCTGTGCCTGGAGGCTGGCTGCCAGTGGGCATGCATGTAGGTCTTGTTTGAAGACCTTATTATGGAGCTGTCTAGTGCGGCAGCTAGACAGAGATATAACACTCTCTGCAGAGTTTTGCCAAGGCTGATTCCCAGGTCTCAACAAGACATAACTCACTCTCTCTATTGAATGTACTGGCCTGTCAAATTCTGATTATCTCTTTGACTATTGAGTCCCAAAAATGTGAAGTACTAGCCAGTATCCCAACGTTCTTAAAGTCTAACCTTTGACCTTGGTCATACATGTGCTTGGCGATCATTCATTTGCTATGTTGTTCTAGGCATAAGTAGCATCTATGTTATTCATACCGGTTTTCTACAGTGTGGATAGTCATCAGACTATGGTACATTGACTCAGCAGTTGCTCATGGCTAGTACATATGAGAGTCTCAGTTCACTAGCTGAATAGGCACACTGATAAAAATAGTGATCTTGGCAATTGTGGTAGAGAATATTAGCACCAAAACATCAGGTTTCATCTCTGGACTCACTCATCCAGTACTCCAAAAAAATTTCATGCAGATGTAAATTATCTAATAACAACAAAGTGGATCACTGTCAATAAACCCATGCATTCAACTATAGAAGGGATGGACCTCATTCCTGGGTTCAAAATGAGAAGCAAGGGATTTTGAGTAAAAAGTTTGAGACATCAGAAGGTTCAAATATGATTATGCCACCTGCTATAAAATGCATCATACCACCATCACAAGATTAAATTTAACCATAGATTGTTAACAATGTACAAATATTCAAAACTCATACCTGTTTTTGAGGCAATATGAGTGAATATAATCTAACCACAATTTCATCAATTACAAAACAAGGTAGCAGCAATTTGATGCAACTGTTAAATAATTTCAGCAGTTAGGAATTTAACATTTATGAAAAATCACTTAAAACCAGTGACTAGTACCAAAAGAAAATCTGCAGATATACTAGTTATGGCTGATCTTCCTTGGAGACATCACCAAGATGTGAAACTTCAAAGTATGTTTACATGCATCTGTTTTGCTTGATGCATAAAGTTTCCATTTTTAATTTATTTTTTATTTTTATACAAAACATGTAAGTTATAATTTATATATCTATAAAAATTAATTACAACTATTGCAGGCTATCTGCAGAAAAATAAATATTTAAACATGAATTAACCTACTTCTGTTTTATATCGGGATGTCTGTCAAAGACTGTCATTGCAGATAGACATCCAATAACTCCGTGCTCCAAAAGCATTTCTGCTCCAGCATGTGAAGAAGCAACACGACACAGCAATGCCTGAAAATGTAAAATTGTAATAACTACAGATTTTTTTAAAAGAAACAAAGGAAAAAATAGAGCTATAAGTGCAGACAAACCCAATACCATTTTTGATTCATAAACATAAAGTGTTGAAAGTGAATCAGGAACAGGTTCCAACATTGTAATGAGCTTCTCATCAGCATCATGCAGACTATCAATAATGTACTTTAGGTATCCACGTGACGATAAGTATGATGTCCAACTTGTATGTGGGTCTAATTCAATTAAAAGTCCAACGCAAGACAATGCCAACATCTGAAACACGAATAGAGAATAGATTTTTAAAAAAACTGATGTATTTATAATTTAACACTTAACAACATTAGCATACATAAAATCAAAATTTACCTTGCATATATCATGTCCACCTGTGCAGTCATGGCACAAAACATCGATAAGGTTTTCACCAAAACTGCTGACAATATTAAGGCAGGATATATGTTGTGGTGCCATCTCTGTGCCAGCTGTACGATACTGTGACCTGTCCAGTCTGCTGACATACATACTTCCTTCAACTGCTTCAGATTCGTAACTTTCTAAACCATCCTGACATGCAATATGTAGGAAGTTCAATAATGCTCCATACAAATTAGCTCTGAGGCCCTGGGATTTGGCACCTATAAATAGTTCCACAGTTGTTAGAATATACCACACAGCAAACTTGTATTGCAACATAATTTTAATCGCCACAGGTAAAGTCACAGCTATGTTCCTGTAAGAAAGTAAAAATTATTCAAAATGATGTATTATTGGTTCTCCAGAATGAACCACATCATTCAACAGGAAGCTCAGACAAGTTGCTGTGGCTTTTTTAATAAGGGTAATGACAGTTAGTCAGAAACATCAGTACTCTGAAGAAAACCACACTAAGATGGTTGAAATATCAGATTTCAATAAAACACCTGGAGAATCAAGAAAATATTGACAATAGCTGTAGAAGTCTATACAACCAATTCTAAGCAAGTTTATTTTCTTCTTACAAATTTATTAACTATTTTAATAGTACATGTGCAGGAATATCTAGCTAGGTGGCTTTTATTTGCCAACCTATAGACAAACTAATTACCAAGATCTACTATATAATTTCCTAAGCTCACTCACTCACTCACCTCCAAAGCTATTGACTGGAGAACGGTGTCAGCCTTCGCTTGCTAAATAACAGCTACCCGAGACATCATTAGAAGAAATGCGAGGTTACCAAACTAATTGCCATAATACATTCATTAAGTTTGTTTTTTGCAGCATTTCATAGTTAAAAAACTATCGATAAACTTTACAGCTGAAAAAAACATGGAACTGATTTTCAGTAACATATTGCTGATAAAACCAACATCAAAAACTTTCAATAACTTAAATTATTCAAGGTCTCTGCTGTAAGCACAAATGCCAATTGTTGTTCCGGCCTAGGCTAAATTTCAGTTTAATTAAAACTTTTGATAATGTTGTTACTTGACCGAAGTTTATTCTCTGCGATTTATTTGCTTTTTACGTACTTTACTGACCACTTTCATTAAAGGTCTTTGTTCAAGTTCACAGTACATGAGTTATTAGGTTGTTTAAAGAGGACATCAAACCACATATGTTACTGAATCAAGTATTCTGGCAATTCATTTTTTTGCAGCAATAAGTTTTCTTTGCAGTATTAAGTTCTCTGGCCATTACAAAAACTATGGCGAAAGATTACACTATGAATGTCCATCCTCAATTTAAAAAGTTATACTTTCGAAGCAAATAGGAATTCTTCAAATTTTGCAGAGTGAACTTTAAGGGTCAAATAACAAGTTTGTATTTCAGCAAGTTTGAGTCTATGACCTTTGAAACAATTATGCAATAGCACGATCATCCCTGTCCATGTTTAATAACTACGTCTATTGATACTTCTGAGTTCTTCAAGTTTAAAAGATTTTATTCGTTTAAGGGTGAAAGGGAGGTCAATTTCGTATTTGGTCAGATCAGGTCATAATGTTTGACCGTAAAAACTGAAACTATTCGAGACCCGTGATAATACACAAAAAATGATTAAGGGCTTGCACTAGTAAAAAATAAAACAACATAATTCATTATTCACCTATGATGTAGATAACCAATATCTTCCAATCACCATGCAAATCTCAACAATAGTAATTTAGCACCAATTTTATAAGCAATACATTAATCCATTAAGATGTACTGACAAATAAATTACCTGTATGCTATACAGAACACACCTCTTCCATCACCTCACCCTCGAATTATGAAAACTAGGGACTAAAACAATGGTGTGGATCTGCCCATATTCCCAAGAATTAAACTGTAATCTTCACTATGAATAGGAACTGCCTGAACATTAGTGTTGTTTCTCTCTTGAGTTCAACATTAACTTTTAGTAACCCATCATTCACTTCTCTATCAAGCCTCTACCTCTTTCCAGTGTGTATGGCGCTTCAATACACAAGACTGTCACCGGATGGGTGTATTGAGTCCAATGGCCCATTGGATGACTTTCAACAAGTGCAACATTACACTGTCTTCACAATATTCTGAATACATTACACCAAACATTTCATCCATCTAAGGAATATAAACATAGAATGCATCATACAAGACAACCAAGCAACGCATATCCATATATTTATCAAAGAGCTACCTTCACATAATAGCATTTTGAAAATCATCACTTAGTGATACAAAAGTTTTCCTTTCTCAAATGGTAAAGCTCATATTTACTACCATAAAGGCAAAAATAAATTAGGCACAAAGCGACAAGTTACAGGTAGTGCAGTTAAAAATTAGTAGACAGTCACTTCTTTTCAGGCCTTTCTATCCACAGAAGAGTTACGAATGTGTGTGTAAAACATGCTACAACTTATAATATTATTATTAATAGTATTTTTTTTTTTCGAATCACCCATCTTTGGGGTACGTCAGATCAATCACTTCTTGGATTCTTGCGTTTTCTTCTTCTCCCAGTATTTCTTCATTCTTTCTGATTTCTTCCTTCTTTCCTCTTCTGATATTTGAATCGGTTTTCTGGTTTTTATCGCAACTTGGAACCTCTTACTTTTGTCTTTGGTCACGGTCTTGGCTGTACCATTCTTTAACATCACTTCGGTAAACTGGAGTTCTCTCAAATCCTTTTCCACTTCCTTAAACCAGTTGGGCTTAGTCTTTTTTTTATAAAAGAAGTCAAAGATTTTTTTTTGTTAGTCTGTTAGGATTCATTCAGAATATGTGTCCATAGAAATCAATCCTTTTTATTATTAAGTTAACTACACATTTAGTCGACTCACTTATTTGAAAATCATAACTGAAAATTACAAGTTCTGTACCCACAGACAAAATAAATTTAGACTTCTTTGTTATGCAATTAACTATTGTGAACAATCAGAACCATAGAATTGAATTTTTGCTTGAGAGCAGCATGACCTATGTTAAAATAAATACTTACAGGAAATAAATATATTGAAAAGCACAACTTATAAGGAGAGCATCTGGTCTGGCAATTTTGGGGGCATGTTTCATGAGGTAGTCATTAGAGCATGATACACGCGTTAAGATAGTAAAGCCGTACTATTACACTACTTCTGAGGAAAGTTTTTATATTATTGTAAATACTACATAATTTACTACTTTAATACAACTGGCATTATGGTGTGAACAACAGACTATTGGGTTTGTGTGTGGGAGAGCAGAGTTGGATTACCCAAGCTTGTAATTGTTTAGCTTCATTCTTTTAAATGAAATTTTTAGTTTCTTTCATTTGATATAAAATAATAATTAAAAAATTGAAATTATTAACACAGTATTTTTTTTAAGTCATCATTCCTTTCTGTCTTTAATTTTTTTCCTTTTCCCGATTATTTTCTAATAGATTGGTTACAATTTGTGTGCCAAAATTTTAATTGTAATCAAATATGAATTATTTACACAAATTTATATTATTAAAAAGTATGTGGATGACATTTATGATAGTAACATCTGCAAGTAAACCACACATACAAGATCATTAAAAAAAAAAAGTACCTAGAGTAGACACTTTATGATGTACTATTGACTGTACTTTGACACAATCTTCATGAGAATTAATTTCTTGATTATTTTTAACCAATTAAACACAATTTTGTATGCATTTGATTACATTTCTCACCAGCCTGTAAAAGTATTAGATACCCTGTTTGTTGCTTAAACATTTCTGCCAACGGTAATGTTTATTCAATAGTGATATATTTTATGATAGTTAGCTGTCAAAGCTTATGCCTCTTTTAGAATTTCTTTACCGATGATAACATGCTTTGAAGTGGAAGTCTGTAAATTCCCTACTGTTGTAAATTTTTTGTCGTGACTTGAAAAATAATTTTGCCTCACTTCAACAAAGTAATTAATATGATCCACCTCATCTTGTTTAACTTCTCCAAAATCAATTTCTTGGCATATATCATTCAAGTTAGTAGGTCCTTCACTAATAACTATTTTATCAGCCAGCATCTGTACAATGTTTTGAAATAGCTCTTTTCCTGTCAGCATAGCAAGGTAAACAAATTATTTTCAGCAAACAATTTTTTGAAGTATACAACTATATATTTTAACTTTAATTTCGATGTCTGACTAGCACACATGCTTGCAGAATCTCATCTTCAATTTCTGAAGGTTCAACAAGGTTATTACCAGTCACTAGGGTATCTGGTGCCCAGTCTAATTGGGATTCATTTACCAGTACACTATTTTTATACTTCTGATGTGAATCATGTGTATTAAATTTCATTAATTTGGCACCAGCCGTTTCTAGAAATAAATTAAACATTGATATACCCGAACAATTTCCAGAACAGGATAAACTGGATGCTGTGATACGGAATGTCAGTTTACATTTTGGTCCAGACTGCATTTCATCTTAATCACATCTGTTAAAAGTTGCTGCTTGATAATTGAAACATTTATCATCTGCACATTAATACATACCACATACATAAATCTGTATCTACAATATATCTGTTTGTTCTGGCATCACGCAGAAAATGCAGATTTTTAATGGGTTTTCACAACTTGGGGTCCGAGTTAAGATCTGACGTACATGTTGAAACATTAAGACACAGTTATTTAAGAATACTGGTATTCTAATATAACTTAAAAACAGCTGAATTGACTTTGACAGGTTTTAGAACCGTAGGTTTCCATAAAGAACTCTGGAAATTAAAAGGGACGAGGGATGTTTTAAAGTATATGTGTGCAAAGTTCCTTTAAATTTGGCTAGAAACTGTAGCTTTGTATAAAGAACAAGATAAAAAGGAAGGGGGTGGAAATGGAGAGATGGATTGAGTTTCTGTAAACCAAATGTATGCAGTATTTTTCTGTTTTAAAATAAACATGTGCAAAGTTCCATCTAAATTGGTTAAAATGTGGATTTGTAGGTATAAGGGGGTTGAGAGTTTTTGTTCCCTTTTCTTTCAGAAACCTTATCCATTAAAAAATAAATACCTGTGCCACTTTACATTGTGATGTGTCATACGGTGTCAACTGTGTAAAAAAAAAAAAAAAAAATAAAAAAAATAAAAACCATTGACAAAACTAAAAGAGGAGGAAGGGGGAGAGGGGTTCGGTTTTTGCAAATCAAATGTTGACAGCATTTTTCTCTGTTTTAAAATATACGTGTGCAAAGACCCATAGAAATCAGATTATGTGGATTTGTATAAAAATTAAATGATGTAAAGGAGGAGAGGAGGTGGTTTCGATTTTTTTTTGATCAGGTACGTTCTCCATGAAAATATATGAATATGTGCCACTTTCCATGGTAAACGATCAAATGGTGTCAACTGTAGCTTTGTATAAAGAAGATTGACAAAAATTAAGGGGATGGAAAGGGGAAGAGGAGTTGGGTTCTTCAAAAGAAATTTTGACGGTAATTTTCTATTTATTTTGAAGTATACATGTGAAAAGTTCGAAACCGGATAAAAGAAAGTGGGTTTGTATAAAAATTAAGGGTTTTAAAGGGGAGATGGGGTGAATTTTTTGTTTTTTTTGGTCATAAACCTTCTCCATAAAAAATACATGTATGTTCCAACTTTCATCATGATCGGTCAAATAGTGTTTACATCTATTAATCTCAGATATATATACAAATACCCATTTTTATATTAAGATAAAGCAGTTGAGTGTGCCTTGGACAATGTCTTCTGACAGCCAACCCTTCTACCACCAGAGTGCACTAAAGTGTTAAAGGTTTAGTGCGTTTCTGGATACAGAATGTAAAGTAAGTTAATGTCATTGCCAAATATTTGATTTGATGAAAATGCCACAAGGCACTTCCAAAGACAGTCAATGAATGGAATGATAATTTTTACCAATATATTACAAAAACAGTTGGTAAAAATCATTATTATAAAAGGGTATAATTTTTTTTAACTGAAAACAATATTAATAAATTGCTAAATAGTGTGCTTTCCTATATTTATGTTTCTGTGTACTAAACACACACTCGAATGACACGAAGTCAGTTCTCAAAATGAAATCGCCAGACCAGATTCTCTCCTTTATAATAAAGAAAAGTAATATGAGACAGCTGAGGAGTAAAAAATCATAACTGAAACAGAGAAGTTTCAGTGAGGAAAGTAACTGAAATTGTTACCCCATACATTCTTCAACAGAACAGAAATATGTTATCCATCCCTGTGTTTTGGAGGCTTACAGCTATTTGAGCTGGAGATAACAGAAATATTAGAAAGTACCAGATAGAAAATTACCCATAAATTGATTAAGGAACTATGGCTGATATTTTGGGGAACCAAGGAAACCAAAACTTGTAAAATTACTGAATTAAGCTTACTGAATAGTCTTTGCTTTGTTTATATAATGTTAATTTTGAAACAGTGTACATCACATAATACCTATATTTAATATTATGAGAAAGTGTATGTGTGAGTTTCTGTGTTGGCGTGTTTTAAGAAACCTTCAAAAACAAAAACGCCAGAAGTTTTACTAATGTCCAGCAGAAACTCACACAAGCACTTCACACATTAAAAATGTATTAATATTGCATTTTAAAACGGGAATCACTTCTCGAAACAAGTCACACACAGCGTAAATCATCAAAAGTAACTGTGTTGCAGTAAAATTATTTGTTTACCCGTCAATAGTATATTTTGCATATTTTCACTCACTTATGGCATCTCATTCTGGGGAAACTCTTTACAAGCACAGAGTGTATTTAAATCACAAAAGCGTGTTGTATGAATTATTTGTGGAGCAAGCCCACGGACATCATGCAGAAATCTATTTAGAAACCTAGGTGTACTTACAATATCAGCACAGTATGTATACTCCCTACTATCATTTCAATCCTAATGCTGACATACGTAGCCATAATACTAGGAATAAATATTCACAAGGATTACAAGTAACTTTCAATTGTACAGAAAGGGATAACATTTACTGAAGCTTCCATATTCAATGTCTTGCCAAAAGAAATTAAATGTCAACAGTTAAAACCTAACTACTTTTGTCCAAACTGAAAGAATTTTTGCTCCAGAACCCATATTACTCTGTGAAATAATTTTCTTCTTGGAATTTGGATATCGAAGAATAGTTGACAAAATACTATATATTTGGTGTATGGAAGGTAAAGTGACAAAGTTGTCCACAATTACTAAAATGGTATATTGGTTTTTCTTTCTATTGAAACTATTGACAAATGAAGTAATTACAATGTTTGCAAAATTCACTCGTATATAGTAACTAACATGGGATAATATGTATTTACAAATTACAGTGGAAAATTGTCATATTAACAGGTTTTTAGGTAATTGACTGGTTATAAGTTGTTGATAATATTATTGATATTGTTAATAATTGAATTGTATTGATCTGTAAGAAATTAACTGGTTATTAGATGCTAGTAACAAGTTCTATATATTTAGTAACTAACATCGGAAATTACAGTTTATACTGATGGGTTGTTAAGCAGCTAACTTGTTTAATGCTTTTATGCCTGTGTCAATGGTTTTTCCTTTATTTTATTTTCAGGACTGTGTAAAGTGCCGGATGTGTCAGGTTTGAGAAGTCATTTATTATCTGTTTGCCTTCTGTTAGTAATTTCTGTTATGTGATAGTTCTCTTGGAATGTTAGTATTTGTGGTTTATTGTTGTTAATGGTGAGTATTTGCATGTCTGTGTCAATATTTGTTAGTTTGTGTTCCTGCAAGTGGTCTGCAAATGTGGAATGGTTACTGTATTTTAGTGCTCTTATATGTTCCTTTTATCTTGTTTCGAATTTTCTCCATGTTTGTCCTACATACTGAGCTCGACATTCATCACATGTTAACCTGTAAATTCCCAAGTTGTGAAATTTACTGGTTTGTTTGTTACTTTTAATGTTTTTCTGTATTGTGCTGTTTGTTCTGAATGCTATTTTTACTCCCTGCTTTTTAAAATATACTTGCAATTTTTTGTGTGTCTTTGTTGCTTTATGTCATCACATACCATTTCTTTTGTTGTGGGAGTGGTGTGTTGTCTGGAGTTGATCGAATGTGGTTAAATGTCTTCTGTGGTGATGGGATTGCACTGTATGATATTTTCTTTATTTGTCTTATAATTTTGTTGTTTAGTTGGTGTACCCTGCTTTCGTTATGTCCATTTTTTTGTGTCTATATAGATTATTTTATTAAGTTCTAGTGTGAAGTTATCTTTATTGAGAGATATTTTGTTCAGTCTATGGAGCGTATGCCTTATTGCAGCTTCTTTACGAGTTTGTAGACGGTTTGATTCAGTTCCTATTATCATGTCTGTGGTGGTGAGTTTTCTATATATCTGAAATGAGTGCTGCTGCTTGTGTCTTGTTATGGCTATGTAAAGGAAGTTCAGTTTACCATTTGTTTCTTTTTCCATTCTGAATTTGATGTTTTTATCTATAGTGTTGAAGTCAGCATGCAATTCTTGTATCCTCACTTCTGGTTAATGCCTTAAGCACCTTTCCAACCAGATCACTCAGTTGACAATAGTTAGCTAGTAAAGCTAGTAAGTAGCTCAATCCATTTATACATTATTACAAATATTCCTTGTATCCCGTTTGATAAGATCACCTGTCAAGAATTCACAGGGAACAAAATACCCCCACATTCTGATTTTACACAAAAACTAGACATTTCAACTAAGTAGTTAATATTGTAACAATGCAAAATTTAATTAGTTTTACTGTAAGCTAAAAATTAAAATCTGTTACGGTTAATCATGTTCAATTTGGGCAATATCTCCCATTCATATTACTCAACTGCATTGCTAGGTGTGTGTGTGTGTGTGTGTGTGTGTGTGTGTGTGTGTGTGTGTGTGCACGCGCGCGCGTTTAAGAGAGAGAGAGAATAAATCATACCAGAACTGAGAATCCATTCAATAATATTTGTAAGAATGAGGTCAAGAACAGCTGATTTTGTCTGTAATGTCCTTGAGAGTTCAGTCTGTTTTCCATCAGCACCCTCTTCCTTATTCTGTACTTTGTAACAATTTCGCAGATTAACCAACAATAACATTAGTGTCCCTGAACTGAGACTAGCAAGTTTTGCTCCGACTTGTGATGATGTCACCTGAAACAAAGAGAGTTTTTCTAATTAAGTAACAATTACAAAAGGTAAGATGTGCAGTAGACAGGCATTCATACAAAACACACCCTGCTATATTTTGTAAACTGTTTGTAACTACAAGTTTATTATGGTCCATGTGGAAACTCAAGTTACCAGTATGGCTGTGCACATTTAAGTGTTACCAAACCAGATCAGGGAGATACAATAGGCCTAGATTTGAATGTCAAGTCCTGCGTACTAACCGTCTCGACTGAGCTTTTTAGGTGGCTTTCTGCAATAACCTATGAAGACATTTGTAATGTTCCCAATCTCTGCCTCCCAAACTACACATTTCTAAAACAAAAATACACTAATCATACAGAACACAACCAATATGTATCACAGACAAATGCCAAAACATTCACACACACACCCACCCCAACCTCCTCACCCCCCGCCCGATCACTACTACAGAAGGCTAGCAAGCCAGTAGCATATGAAACCTTGCTTTCAAACACAGCTTCTGGCAGAGAATGTGCTGGATGACTTCTGAAGGTGAAAATGCCTAAAAGATAATGATAACAACTCAGAAAAAATTACTTGAATGCATAAATCTGACATATTACTTTTTCAGATACAGTAAAATAAATTGCAAGGTATCTTTGTGTTTGTTTGGTGTTAGACACCATTGTCTAGTATGCTGATGAAAAGAACACTTCAAAAACAGGTATGGTCTGCCTTTTAGGAGCAAAAGTTGAATTAGGATGGTCTGAAAGGAAAAGTGAAAGAGAGAGAAAAAAAAAAGACATATCTAAAAGAACATAGGGAAAGCTGGCAAAAATATAGCTCATTGAAACTGGAATTTTAGCTCAAGGAAACACTACAACAATGCTTTTTGGATTGTTCTTTATCAGAAATTCAATTTCCATGAACTGGAAAAAATAAAGAAATTATCTATCACCCAGTCAAATGACCACAAAAATTACCTGGGAATCACCATAATGATAGCAGCAGAATTTGAAACCAAACCATCCATGCAATTGCTCACATAGCATGTCAGAGCATTAATGCTCATATATATACAATATTTTTTAAAAATATTTTGCCATAAAAATAAAATACTAAGAAAATTCAGGAAATTTGTTTTTAAAAATCTTCGTACATTTTCTTATTTATATACATAGTTACAGGAGAGCCTTATTTATATTTATCCCACAAGTCTATGTAACCATTCTTCATAGAATTCAGCCACATATGAGGAAAGCCAAGCCATAATGGCAATTTAAAGTTCCCGCCACAATTGTTTACAAAACCTGCCCTTGAAATTTGTGGAAACTCCAACTGAAGTCACAAAATTATAGTCTTTTCTTATGGGTTTTTTAATCAACCAATTGCCTGTGACTTGTTCATCCTCCCAGTCCAAAACAATATCAACCAATTATGCACTTTATGATTATTCATCACTCGTTGGTTTGGTGCCATAAATCTGGCAGATCTAGCTTTCATTACGTTTCTTCCTATATCAAAAAACAGTTTACTGACATTATTTCACAGAAAGTGGGCTGTTCAATTGTCTTTAAACTTTTTTTATCATTTGGTACGATGTTGAAGCTACAAGAAGGATCTGACTGACATCACAGGGTGCCAGGAGTCTGCACAAATGCCCTTAACTGCAAGCATGTGACATATCCGGAAATGAACCTTATTTCAGAAATAGCCCTTGCAAAATGTAGTGAACTACAAATATTGTAACAAGTCTTGGTAAATAAAGTGTGCAATACATGTAGTTAAATGAATGGATGAACTAATCTTAAACATAAACTGGTGTTGTATTCACAAAATAATCTTGCCATTTCACTACACTCACTTTTATTTTTGTAAATCCTGTTATGAAGATGCAGTAAATTAAATTTTATTTCTGTTCTAGTGCTAATTTTTTTTTTTTTTTTTAAACATATCTTCTTCTTATTAAAAGAATTATTGAAAGTGTGATGGGCACTCCCCTCCCCCACCCTCAAAAATAAAACAGCAGTTCCAGAGAACAGCATACCAATACCTTCCAAAGCAGCAACTGTACAGCATCCAATAAAACATCTTGTCTCGTTCCAGCAGGTAACACATCAAGTGGAGCAGTAGTGAACATAACCTCCACCACTTGTCTCCACGCGTCTACATAATGAACTGTTGCACTTGCTTTCATTTGTTGCTTGTTCAGTTTGATTGCATACTTTAGAACTTCCTGTAAGGAAAGGTGTTTATTTTTTAATTTGATAATAAACAGCCATCCATTTATTAATTAAACCAAAGCTTTACACATTTAATTACAAATTAGATATTGTTAATCTCATATAAGATGTTCATCAAATACGTTGAAATAGATGGATGTATCTGTCACTGGCAACAAAAATGATTTAATCAAATTCATCACATAACCCAGAGACACACTTGTAACAACAACAGGAAATGGTGATTTTCAATCTGAGCCCACACTCATGAAATAATTTAATTTTTACATCCTAGGCTGACACACACACATGAAAAGTACAAATTTCTTTTTCCACAGCTGAAATGTCTTCATACGGGTATGGTACATGAAATTAAAGTGGTTGCATTAGAAATAATACAGTGGACAGATGGAAGGAGGATGTGACCAAGATAGTGGGATTACCTGAGGTCGAGACTGGTTAAATGTTGCACATCAACGATGTGTTGGTACACCAATTCTCAACAGATTTTAGAGCAGCCAGTAATTTTCAAAATGATCTTAAAGGAAGACTGTAAAGCATGTACTGATATTTCCTCTTTGTATTCATTCAGCCATCTATGGGATTTAAAGACTGAATTACTGAAATTTAAGGAAGGAAGCTGTATTATTTTTATCAAGTATGATGTATACAATGTCAAGTTGGTATTGTATCTTTGGTATTATGATATGTCCAGAATTTCAGTGACTGCTTTGCCGTCATGTAACACTGAAGTATAAGACATACCACAGATTTTAAGTCTGAGCTTTACAACAGTGAAAAATCCATTCAAATCTGCTTGGTAGTTTTTCTGGGACAGATATACACAGGTTTCATTTTCTAGATATAGAAAAACCAGCATGATTACCTGACATCTCTTATGCAGTGCTACAATACTTCAAAGTAAATTTTTTGGCCAACAATCAAATGCTTTTGGTAGAATATAGATAATCAAAGATATTGGTGAGAATACTACTGGTTGATAGTTTGCAACCTGATTGTTATTATTCTATCATAAAATTATTTGATAACAACAGCTTGAAAAGTATGGAAACATTCCATATTAAAATGAACAATTGAAAATGTGGTTGATGATCTTAACAGTTTAAGTTAAAGGTGGTGATAATAGTGACAGTTAAAATGCTTCTATGCAATGAAAGTGAGGAAGCACAGGGAACTCACTTGGCACACATGAAGATGTTTCAGTATAAACCATAATCATATATAAAGTGAGACTTATGGCAAGGAGATCACATGTGTATATGCTGAGACTCGCCTCATGACACACAAAATGAGTCTCAGTGTGTACACATCTGGTATCCTTGCCATGTGCCTTACCTCCACACACAATTAAGGTTTATACCGAAATACTGTAAGTGTGTTTGTGTATATGGCACAAAATCACCAAGGTGGTAAATTCCAAGATAGATTTTTTTAATGCTTTTATGCTTTAATCTCAAAAAGTGCTTCAGATAATTACTAGATTAGTGATTAAATGTTATTCACAAGTAGCATGCACACCATTTTGAATTGTCTGAGAAAGTTATTTTATATCCATCAATGTTGTAGATATCATGATTTCGGGAATGTTTCCAAAAAGTGAATAAGACAATTATTAATGAATGAAATTGCTGTAATTTTGATAAATGTGTATCAGGCTCGGATGTGACCACATCTTTCCCCCTGCCATATGTCTCGCCTCCTACATGAGGAAGACTAAAAAGTCGAAATATTGTGTAATTCTTTTGTTTTTGTGTTTTTACGTGTCTCGCCCTCCTGCCTTCATCTGTGGTAAGTGACGGGTAACTGTTTATTTTCCCTATCCTATCTTATTTTTAAATGTGTATGTCAGGCATAAGTTAAACTAAAATTGTCAAAAATATCTAAAATATTACATTCATTTAAGATTTGGTGATAACATTAGTCATATCTATTGAAAAATTACAAATTTATGACATAAAAGTTTCTTTCATATAAAATATGCATTATTTTTTGTGTTGAATTACCTTCACCTATGAAATTATGATGGATTTTAATTTTTTAAATTGATTGACAGGAAAAATTTTCATTTATGCAAATGACTTCCCAAAATTACGAAATAAACCCAGAACAGGTTTCCAATCAAATAATTCATGCATCATAATATTTTAAAATATTTATTGCATGTAGTTATATTACATAAAATAAAATACATAAAACACTTGGGCTTATAACAAAAAATAAGGCTTTTCGAAAATATCAATATTATTCTCAAAGTATTGCCACAATACTGGCAGTTTTTTCTTTCTTAGTAATGTTGTGGGTATAATTTTCGAATATCTTTGGACTCCAGTTTAAAATAATTGGAGCTGTTTTGTCCACATACAAGGTTGTTCAATAAGTTTTGTTATCCAATAAGATAAACACAATTTTATTGTTTGAAATACATTTTATTCTTCAATATAATGTCCTTGAAATTTAATACATTTATTCCAGTTATCTTCTAATTTATGGACTTCATCCCTGAAGTGAGAATCCAGAAGAACTTAGGCTTCCATGGCTGCTATTACCTCTTTGTTTGATGAAAATCATTTTCCACACATGATTTGTTTAGATGTGGGAACAGCCAGATATCAGAGGGAGCCAAATCTGGTAAAAAGCGTGGATGTGGCTACAATTCATACTTTAATTCACTGATTTTCACAATGGTTTTTTGAGCAGTGGGAGAGAGTGCAGTGTTTTGATGAAAAAATATTTTTTTATTGCGTATAATAGGTTTTTTCTCATGAATTTTTACATCCAGCTGGTCCAAAAGGTTACAATAATAATCTGAGTTTATTGTTTTACCAGTTTGGAGGTAATCCACGAACAAAATTCATTTGCACCCCAAAAAAACTTATATTAATACCTTCTTGGCAAATTTCTGGACCCTAACTCACTTTGGAGCCAAAGTACTGGGTTCGCACCACTCCTTAGCCTCATGTTTTGAATCAGGATCCATAGTGATGATACAACGCACAAAATCCTTTTATTCTTTTCTAAAACGCTCCAAATGTTGCTGAGAAAGTCGAATTCAATTGTGTTCTTGTTCCACTGTTGGCGAATGTGGCACCCATTTTGCACATAGCTTTCTGAAACCCAAAACTTCAGCCAAAATACAACTTGCACAGCCTAATGATATGCCTACGGTCTCTACTAAACCCCTCTCTGTTAATTGACAATCTTCCAAAACCATATCCTGTATTTTTGCTACAATTTCTGGTGTTGATGCACTTTTCGGATGTTCTTCACCTGGATCTTCTTCAAGACTTGTATGTCCACATTTAAATTCAGCAAACCATCTTTCTACTGTTCTAATTGAAGGTGAAGAGTATTTATACACTTTTAACAATCATTTGTGAGTTTGTTATGGTGCTACACCCTCCAAAAATAAGAATTTTACTACTGCACAATATTCAGTTTTTTCATTTTTACCAATATGCTGTGACATGTCAACTTTGAACACCTAAAATTATATGAATAAGTTATCAGAGTTATGATACATGAAACTTCGCACATGTTCATAAAAAATTAGTTTCAGTTTTAGAAAAATAAAATGACGAACCTACAAGCATCATCTCTAATTGAACCACAAAGCTTATTGAACAACACTATCTTAACCACTCAAAATTTACAGAAAAATTAATATATTTCAGGAACTCATTTCAGCTTAAACATTTTTAAGACTTTTTGTTTCCTTATGGTAGTAATAGATACCATATAAATCTTTCTTAGTTACTGGAATTTCTTTGGCTAATTGAATTTTTAACTCTCATATTGTTATCGAGATTGACACCTACCTGGCTTTGAAATTTTTAGCATTTGTTTATATCCCTCCATAATATTTTCTTCAGTTTTAGACACTTACAATGCTAAAACCAAAACCCTTTTCTTTTTGCTTAGACGTACTTAAGAAGAGATATTATTTCAAAAATTTCACAACCATTTCAGGAACACTCATCATGTCCGAGAACGTTCCCGGAATGACTATTTTAAATAAACGCCTGAGTGACATAAGCGTAATCCATCTTCGACATAGCTTCTCAGTAACAACAAGAAGTGCATTGAAATATTTATTTATAAATTTTGTTGAAATCTTAATTTCTTATCTAAATAAATAATCAGAAGGATTCCCAGAATAACACTGTATTGATGTATGGTGATTAAATACACAATAAAAAATTACTTTCCTGTGAAATTGTGCTTAATTTGCTGGTGACAAAGTAGCTGACCACTAACCTGATCAATTCAATGATGGAGTGCTCGCTAGCTTCACCTGTGGTTCTTCCTAATAACTATTTTCTTTAGTTATAGATGCGTTCAATTAAATGACGCAATCATCATCAGACAAAGTTTCAACTTATTTTTATTTTAGGTAGTACTGCTTTATTTTGTAACAATTCAAAATATGATTTCTTAAGAGGTTCAATAAGTAATACAGAGCATTCATGGCGTTATTTATTCATTTTTCGATGTTCTAGTTGCTTTCATTTTGCAGAACTAGCACTTAGGGATACGTTCCCGAAATGACTTTTTGTGTTTATTTTAAATTTTAATGAATGAAATTACTCAATTTCTTAATGAAACTAAGGAAAAAGGAAACTGCTTTAGGCAATATAATTACAAGGAAAGGGAAAATGACTCATCACTCAGCTAAGTTGAAGGCAGCGACGAGAGAAGAACATATATAACGAACACACAAATAAACTCAATATTTCGGTTATTCAACCTTATTCATGATGAAGAAAAAGAGTCATGAGGCTCGGGAAATGGACTGACATATGTGGAAATATTAATATCTAACAAAAACAATTTCCAAAATTTATTTTTAACAAAAAATAATAATTTGGTCTTCCAAAGCAAATTTCCCACCTTCGTAATTTTGTGCCATACATGATCGTCATGATCCAACAGCCTTTATCTGTGACAAGTAAAGGGTTTACTAGCCACATCCATCCTTATTTTAAGTTAAAGATTAGTGGTACAAAACTCGCAACAAAATATGGTTGTACACTGAAGATTTTTTTTTTTTTTTTTTTTTTTTTTGTAACAGTTTAACGTCCCTTTTTAACAACGTGGTCTTTAGAGACGGGAAAGGATGGGGGCAAGGAATGGGAAGGAATTCGGCCATGGCCTTTTGAAGGAAGCATCCCGGCATTCGCCTGGAGTGATTTGGGGAAACCATGGAAAACCCAAATCTGGATGCCCGGACGGGGATTCGAACCGCCGTCCTCCCGAATGCGAGGCCAGAACGCTATCCGTTACACCACCACGCTCGGTGTACACTGAAGAGCCAATGAAACTGGTATAGGCATGCATATGCAAACACACAGATATGTAAACACTGAGAGTACGTCGCTGCAGTCGGTAATGCCTATATAAGACAGCAGGTGTATGGCGCAGACGTTAGACTGGTTATTGCTGCTACAAGGGCAGCTTATCATGATTTAAGTGAGTTTGAACATGGTGTTATCATCAGCACACGAGAGATGGAACACAGCATCTCCGAGGTAACGATGAGGTGGAGATTTTCCCATATGACCATTTCACGAGTGCACAGTGAATATCGGGAATCCAGTAAAACATCAAATCTCCAACATCGTTGCGGCCAGAAAAAGATCCTGCACATTACTGGTAGCAGGGACAAGGCTGCTTCTGAAGTAATTTTCAATTTGTTCTCGGATAATCATCTCGAGCAGCTAGTTAATGAACCTATGCGGTGTCACAACGGTAGCGAAAACATTTTAGATTTGCTGGATACCAACAGGCCAGAATTATTCATTGACATTTAAATGACCACAGGAATTAGCGATCACAAAGCGGTAATTGCGACAATCAAATTAATGACCAAGTGAAAAAGGGGAAAAGGACGATTGTATACAGATTCAGTAAGGCCTCAAAGGAGTGTTTTAGGACCTACCTGAGGAATAATTACCATAACTTCAAATTAACAAGCTGAAGAGATGTGACATTGATTTATACGTATAGTCAGGGAAGGAATGGAAATACATATACCGAAGCGGACAATAAAGGGGGAGAATGATCCACCGTGGTACATAAGCAAAGTCAAAAGATTACTCAAAAAACAAAGGAGAATACACGTACGCTCTAGGAGGAATGGGTGCCGCAGCGATTTAGAAACCTCAGCTGAATTAAGGGGACATGTTAAGAATGTGATACGTGAGGCCTTCACCGATTTTCATTCCAACTCTCTCTCTAAGAGTCTCACAGAAAACCCAAAGGAATTTTGGTCGTATGTACGAAAATAAATTGTACCAACAGCAATATTCCAGCACTAATTCGTGAAGGTTCTGAGGTTAATGAAGGCCACGATAAAGCTAACATACTAAATATTGTATTCAAAAATTCATTTACTGATGAAAATAAGGATAGCATTCACGTTTTCCCATGCCATGTCGAGTTGGTGATGGAATCATTACAAATAGTTACTGCAGGTATCATAAAGCAATTAGAGGTCCTGAAGTGGGGGAAAGCACTGGGCCCGGATGGAATTCCAGTAAGAGTATTTTCAGAGTATGCGGCAGAAATCGGGCCATTTCTGTCTGATATATTCAGTAAATCCTTTAGAAGAGCGAAAAGTACCTTCAGACTCCGATTCTCAAGAAAGGTAATCGAAGTGATCCTGGAAACTACCGTCCCATATCTATAACATCTGTTTGTAGTAGAGTTATGGAGCATATTATATGCTTGAACATTATGAATTTCAGATATCATCTACATTCAGATTAGCTACCAGAAGGGCAAGTGTCGATACCACTTTTCAGTATTTCCATCAACTATAGTTGCTGTTAATTTCTTGTCAATAGTTCATCCAAACTTTGTGTTAATCATTTCAGTAGTCATATTCATTCAACCAATTAGTAGTGACTTTACCACATGGTATCAGATCAGTCTTTAATTAGTTAGTTTGCATGAAGACTCAAGGTGGATTTCATAAGAACAACAGAGGAAAAAGTAATCACTCAGGTCAGTTTAGGTAAAGCCATATTACCACTAATGGTTCAAAATGCACAACATAGTAGCCTGAAAAATAAAACATAAGCAATATAAATAATAGAGATGATTCACTGACTGAATGATTCACCTCACTCGCACGGAAAAGACCCTTGAAATTCTATGGACATATAGCACGAATGGATGACTTAAGACTGACCAAAATTTTTTTCCATGTATCGTCAATGGACCTCGACAAACCAAAGCACGCTGGTTTATAAAAACGCAGAAGGACCTTGCAGAAGTTAGCCTAGACCCACTGACATCTACCTACAGTATATATAAACAATTCTCTTTGTGGGTCCAGACCATAAAATTGTCATCTATATATCTGAACCACACAAGAGGTTTGATGGAAAGATTGTTGAGGAGTTGTTGTTCCAGATGGACCAGGAAAAGCTTTGCATAGGAAGGTGCCATGCGGGTGCCCATAGCAGTACCATGTATCTGGTGGTAAATTTGAGAGTCGATGGAAAAGTAGTTGTTAGACAGGACAACCATATGTTACAGAGGGAACTACAACTTTGATCTGTGGTCCTGACCTGGTAACTTTGAAATTTGTCTGCAATGCAGAGACGTTGAAAAAACAAAAAAAAAAAGGTTATTTTTCGTACTGCCTTCATGATAAAATGTGACTATACTTTTACTTTTAAGTAATAATAGTGCTAATATTACACTTTTATGCATTGGTTAGTCTATCCTAATTATCTAAGGTGCAAAGAAACGTTACCGAGTCTGACATTTTAAATGTTACAACGAGTTTATACCGATTTGGCACTCAATCCCTTTTTAAGCACTTCTGACCTGAAAAAAAACTATGACGTGGACACCCCAGAGGTGGGGACTTTTCAGTACTCGTTTCTTAGGTACTAAGGAATGTATACGCCAAATTTTCAGCTCTACAATTATTATTATTATTATTATTACTATTTTTGAGGTTTAAACCTGAAATGCCTGGGCTATCAGTCTCATCATGCCAAAAATCACTACCATCTTGGGTGGCAAAGTGGTAACACCACTGGAGAGTGCGGCAGAATGCTAAAGAGTCCCAGACCAAAGCGGCATGGTCAAACTTCGGGGTTGGGGAAGATGACAATCCCTTAGAGAGAACAGAGAGTTGAGATTCTGAAAAAGGTTAACCACAGACTGCTGTCGTTTAGCGGGAGGTAGGGTCGAGGCTTTTGGAGTGGGTGGTAGAGGGGTTGGGTGGGGGAGATTGAAAATGTGGGCAAGACAAGGGGTTTTGGAATTCAGGGGAACTGTAGGAGAGTGTTGAGTACCAGGTGTGTGAATATGAAACTGTAATTTGCCAATAGATGGCTCTAGCTATGAATGCAGTTACCATCAGATTGCATCATCATCACCATTTTCTTTTTTTGACATCTGACAGCCATTTTCAACCCACAACAATACAAGATTGATACAAGATTGTAGTTTTAAATAATATTGAACATGTTGAGTTTTGAGCCTCCAAAATACGATTTGCAGACATCATTGATTGCAATTTAAAGAAATCTGCTGCAGAATGGCATTAATTGCTTGTTGAAGCTCACAGTGAGCGTGCTCTCGGTAAATCACAGTGTTCTGAGTGGTTTAAAAAATACTAAAGTGGTGATTTTGACGTGAGAAATGAAGAAAGTGGAAGACCTCCAAAGAAGTTTGAGGACAGCGAGTTGCAAGCATTGTTGGAAGAGGATGATGCCCAAATGCAAGAATAACTCACAGATCAATTAAATATAACACGGGAAGCTGTATCCACATGTTTAAAAAGCAAAGGGGAAAGATACAGAAGATGGAAAAATGGGTTCCACATGAACTGACAGACAGCAAGAAAAACGAAAAACCACCTGTGAAATGCTGCTCGCCAGGTAGGGAAAAAAAGTCATTTCTCCATCGAATTGTGACAGATGATGAAAAGTGGATATATTTCGAGAACCCTAAGCGTAAAAGATCATGGGTAACTCCAGGTGAACTGTCAACATCAACTTCAACGCCAAATGTCTGTGGATGGAAGACAATGCTCTGTGTTTGGTGAGATCAAAATGGTGAGATCTATTATGAGCTACTTAAAACCTGGTGAAACTGTTTAATACTGAACTTTATCGAGAGCAAATGATCAATTTGAATTAAGAATTGCAGGAAAAACAACCAGAATACCAGAAAAGGAAACACAAAGTGATTTTGCTTCATCACATACAGCACAACCGGTCAAGGAAATGACTGAAGTGCTTAGCTGGGAGATAGTGATGCATGAGGCTTACTCACCTGACTAAGCTCCATCTGATAACACTCTCTCTACATTGATGGGACATGCACTTGCTGATCAGCACTCAAATTCTTATGAAAATGTATGGAAATGGCTCAATGACTGGTTTGCGTCAAAAGAGCAAAAAAAAATTTTCACGTGGCATTCATAAATTTCCAGAGAGATGGGAAAAATATATATCTAGCAATGGACAATATTTCGAATAAGGTACTTTGTACCATTTTTATACAATAAAGGTGTATTTTTTATGAAAAAATTCCAGTTTAATATTTACACAAATGGTATGTTTGGGATGTTGTTGAGGTAGGGGTGGACCCATAGCTAGCACAGATGTTTTTGCACTTGTTTTGCTTGGATCTGTATACAGTCAGAATCTGCTGTAATAATATACCGTCTACAGTATCGATTACCGATCCAGTATTTGAGCTCCCTTCCCCTCCTACACTACCATTTGTGCCTGCCATGCCATTCACCAGACGGCCACTGCCGTGTAATCGTCTGGCTCCGCCTGGTGTCTCACTTCTGCAAGAATAAGGCTGTTTGCCAAATATTGCGCATTTCTTGAGTTTGTGTTCGTCGTTCTCAGCCGCCTTCATCTGTGGTAAGTGTTGGGTCATAGTTCTCTATCTTTCCTTAGTGTTATTGCCTTTAAGCCTTTTCCTGCTCATAGTTATTATAAATTAGGCAGATAGTATTTCAAGATAAAATAGCAAGGAGACTGGGGTTGAGGAGACATTTTAGGTGAAAAAACTTATTCTATTTCTTATTATGTCAAAATAATTGATAATTATGGTTCTTCATAGTTATTTAATTGAAAGTATTATCCATTTTTACCGGAGATGGCAGAGGACAATTTTTTTGAGAGCAGCCTCCAATGCCTGAGAAGAAATTCTTTGGTATGGAGATGGTGGACTTATGAAGAGTTGACACCTTTTCGGTAAAAAAAAAAATGCATATTTATCAAACGAGATTGTACGAAAAAAGTGAACAAAAAGAATTTCTGATCCAAAAATGATACTACTGAAATAGTTTGAATGGTTTGATAATATTTCATAACCTGTGAAGTTAAGAAATGTCTAGGTCACATAATAATAAATGTAACTGACAAAGAACAAAGTGAAACAAATTTATTGACAGTTCTTCACTGAACATTATAATGATTTTTTTATTTATTTTTCTGCGTTTGGATTTCTCTGCAGCATAAACGAGATGTAGCCGACTGGTAAATTAAAAGAGGAAACATCGTGTGTGAATGTTACACCCACCAGCAATTGCTTGAATGAAGCACTACATGGATTGCAATATTGTCCGCTCAGGAGAATCTACTGTAGGTTAATACAGTATGTGTGTGTAGTGTTAATAAACTACAGCGACACTTCTTGTGTGAAAGGTACTGTAAATATACTTTATTTAATACAAGTAATATTTTAATCAAAATGGCATAAGTTTCTAATGGATCTATGAAAATTTCATTCAGCTATCAAATGAGTTTGCAGAAGTCAACTTGGCACACTAAACTTGCTGAACTTTTATCATACCAAGTCACTCAAGCAAAACATGGAAAGGAATTATCTTCTAACCTGTCAGAAGAACCAGAGGAACTCTAGCCTTCAAAAATTCACTGGGTAAGTAACATTTTGGGCTGCTTTTAAATTACTTATTATTTATTTTTATTATTTCTCATATGTAATTTAATCAATTGATAATTTCTTCTGGTAATTTGTGCTAGCATGATGCTGTGATGTTTTTAACATTAAAACTTCTGAATGGTCAAAAATAGAGTGCTTCCATTCAATGTTAAAAACCTTTTTCTACTCTCAAATACTTTTCAGTCTGTCTCTGGGTTTCCTGCTATACCTCAAAGTACTGTATTTGAGTCATACTGGAGTATAAAACCAGTTACATTTAAATTCAGTGCTATGAGTAACAGAATTTACTTTATTTAAAAACAAAACTACTTAACCCTTTCATGGGCGGTGGGAAACCTTCTTCCCACTCGACAAATTCAAGTAAAGCGATTGAGGGAAGCGCATTTACCACCTCTGACAAGTGCTGCCATCTGCCAGAATCTTGAAGAAACATGTTAAAATCGGTTTTTTGTGCATTTTTACATCGTGCTCCGTGCAACGCAAATTTCTTGACGATCATCGTGAAATTTGCGTCCATTTTCCAGCTGTGTTGGACGAAATTGCTGTTTTTTTCATATAAATTGTTATTAACAAATTATGAATACTATTTATGTAATTAGGTACCTTAGCAATATTCTCGAGTGCTGCACACAAAAAAATATTGTACATGTAAATTGTAAAGTTAATTTTTTCGAGTGGGAAGTAATCTTCCCACAGCACTGTCCGTTGTTAGTATTACTTGGAGAAGCTCAATAACTTGTTGGAATATTTGCACTGAGTAGGGTTTAAATATATCAAATATAATTATATATCGATGTTCTGTTTGTGAACCTAACCTATTATTTGATAATACAAATATACAAATATTTATTGCTGTGGCCCTAACATTTCATATCATAATTATAGTGGCACACATTTGAATAATAGTGACATATTTCCTGTCTTGTATGCTTTCATACATTTTATTTATTTGCTTATTCCACATTCAGATGTCTGAATATTTGGACCTAAATAATCCAAGGGATCAAGATGTGGTGTATAATATATTGTTTTCATTGCCTGATGGTGATGATTCTGATGTGGAGAAAAAGTCCTGAAGCTGCAGATGAACTGAATGCTTTGGATGATTCACACATGGATAAAAACAGTAACTCTGAGAATGAAGTTACAGAGACAGATATTGATATAAGTATGCCTGCAATTCCTAATACTAGTGGAGAGTACTCAGATCCGGAAGAAAGTAATGAGGAATGGTGAAGTGACTGTTCGCATTTTCACAATATCAAAAACAAATTAATGGTGGATTGTTACAACAAAATCATGGGAGGTGTGGACAGATCTAAACAGCTTTGGGAACGATATGCAGTAGGAATGCGTTCTGTCACGTAGTGACATAGGATCTTCTAGTTTTTATTGGATCTAGCTATAGTAAACAGCTATCTAGTATGGAAACCAAATAAAAGAAACTCCGGTAATTATGATCTACTGACATATAGGCTTCACCTTGACAGGCAGTTGACTGCAGGATTTTCTTGTAGAAAACGGTATGGCTGCAAGCCATCATTTCTGGCAAAAAGAGGGAAAGTGCCTGATGATGTGAGATTGATAGGCGTGGGGACCCATCAACCAATTGTAAGCAACACTTACGGAAGGTGCAGAAATTGCAGAACTAAAGTGGCTGAAAAACGCACTAGGTAAATGTGCACAACATGTGATGTACCTTTATGCAGTGAACCCTGCTTCAGAAAATTACATGGGAAGTGAAAGGAGCATATTTGTGTGTATGCTATGTATTTTATGTCAATAAATAAAAAGAAAATTGATACACAACGAGTTTTTTTATTTCTTCCCAGAAGTGCCAGTGGGAAGATTACTTCCCACCTCCTCGTATAGGCGAAGGGAAAGAGAAGAAAGTTGGACTCTCTTCTCCATAATATTAAGAAGACAGTTCTAGATAGTTTTTAAAATTAATTTGGTTTGTTAGCCTGCCAGATCTATTTTGCCCGCAAAAGGGTTAAATACAGCTGCTTTTCATTTTTTTCCACTTAACTGTATTTTGATTTCAAAATAATTCATTAATGAACACATAACTTTTGATATGCCCAATTTGATAAATACCCACACTTTGGCAATCTTAAATAGTATTCTACAGCAAAACACTTAGCTAGGGTTAGCTAGTAGACTTATCAAGAAAAATTAAAATTTCAGCAAAATTTGAAGCCATCTCACATTGAAAAGTAACTCCTTTTTGTCTAATAAATAACATTCCAGCAAGAAAATTTAATGCTCCACTCTTTGTTAAAGGACTGATGCTCTCAGACTATTTCCAGAACAATTTACATTCCTGTGAAGCAATGGTTCCAGGACTCACCCACTCATTTTACTATTGGGGAATGTTGTAAATGCTGAAGCATATACCTATATGTAAAGTTATCTGAATCAACTATGTTACCTGTATTTCAGACATGACAAGGGGGCGCTGTGAGGTATTTGATGTATTCTGTAATATCTGTAACTGTTCCAATAATTTCTGATGTAATTTCTTCACATCCACAAGTTTGTTTCCACCAGCAGTAGAAATTTCACACTTCATTGTAAGCTATATTTTATATGTAGGGACAGAAAAATACAATTGTTTTAATAACAAGCCTGAATGATGGTAAATTTTAAGCAGGATTAAAAATAGTTGATCATACCTGAGCTATTTGAGAAGGCTCAAAGAAATCCCAAGATGGTTGTGGTACAGGTGGTATTTGAAAATCAAGGAAATGTAGTAACACCAATAATGTCTGGCGACTTTTTGGTTTCTGCGCAATTCCTTAAAAAAGAATAATTTAAAAATTAAATGACATTAATACATTAAATAAGACTGACTAAAAAATCAGAAATGGTTGTAAATTTTACAAATATCAGTGACGAATAATGACTTATTGCAGGAAAAATGTATAACAGGGCAGAAACAAACTCTAACATGGAATAATTTACAAATTTAGGGGACTATACAATTTATCTGCAGTACATAAAATGTGTGGCACAGTATTTGGGGCCATTGCTTAATGGCAGCTGACTGTACAAAAGGTAAAAGACGTATTAATTGCCATTGAGCAACGAGTTAGTAGTTGGCCTTTGGTCCCCACCATGTACATTATATCTGTATATATAAATCTTAAGTACGCTGTCTCTGTCTGTTTCTTTGTTCCAACCTCATGCATAATCCACCAAATGGAGTTGGATGCAACTTTCACAAACTGAAAGCTAGGTATCTGATTTATAATCTGCAGTGTATCTTATGACACAATATAACTTGACACAAGTGCAGGAAATTGAAATCTTTTTTAGCCACAAAATGTTTTAGTGCCATATTTCTTCATTTCCACAAGATTAAAGGAGATGCCATCAGTGAGCAGGTGGAAATAGTGTGATACCTCAGGTATCTCACACTAATGCTGTTAATCTTTATGCATATTCATTTTTGAAAAATCAAAGCTTTAAAACTGTAAATTAAAAATTGCTGAGTATGTATTGATAGAAAAGTCGCTAATGAGATTGGCTGACCAGATATGCACATTAAGGAATCATATCTCATGAAAAAGTTCGTAAATTCAGTACCCTCAAAGATTATGTATACATATAAATTTTTAGGAAATAAAAGCACTATTAAGTGGATACATTAAACATTTAGATAGAAGAATAACCACTGCTGATCAAAGTTGAAGATTGCAGTGGCATCGAAACAGAGAAAAACATGTACACATAAAGCATTGAAGTTTTCAGGCCCACATCACTTCTTCAACACTTGAGTAAGGTAACTACATGATGGAGGCTGGCAGTTTACTCTATTGTTTAAGAATGGATACGAGTCCATAAACTTCAATCCTCTATATGTGTACGTGTTTTTCTGTGTTTCGACGCCACAGCAATCTTCAGCTTTGGTATGCGGTGGTTATTGTCCTAAGCAAACGTATGTGCACACACACACTCTAAGCATCTGTGTAGGAGAATAACCAGTTTTCCAAAGTAAAAGATCACTGCGGTTAAGACACATGGAAAAACACGTAGACACATAAGGCAATGAAATTTTCAGGCTCATAACCCTTCTTCACGAATAGAATGAGGTAGCTGCCCTATGGAAGCTGACAGCTAAGAGAATGTATAAAACATAGGCCTGCAGCTCCTGGCGGGGGAAAATCAGCATGGCGAGAGTTGCAAATAAGAGTTGAGAGACATAAATTTGAAAATTATGAACCAAAGCATGGAAAAAGACTGCCTTATCAAATTTTCAATAAATAAAACGATTTTAGAAATTTGTATTCTTTAAATACCCTTTGATATATGTGTGTAAAAGTGTTAAACCCTTTCTTCCCAACTTGGACTAAAGTATATTTGGAAAATATGTGTTAGCAATAAATATATTGAAATATATTCATCAAAAAAAATTAAAGTTAACAATATCACTGAAGAGCAAGGATAAAAAAAAAGTAACACCATTCCAAATTTCCACATATTAAGGAATCAAGTGTATTTACAGGTATGTTCAACAGGTCAAATGTCCACACAAAAAAAAAAAAAAAATGTGGTTCACTTGGAAAGTACTGAACCCAAACTCTGTGGTATATTCAGTAGCACAGGATAAATTACCAACAGAGAAATAAAAGCTTTCCTTTAGGCTTGCTTTCAAAGATAGTTTATAAGCCACTTGTATTTGCCCACTGCTTCACCTGTGTGGACCTGGGAGAGTGGAGTAATGTTTTTCTCATTTGTTTTTATTTTTGAGAAGCAAATATTGTCCCAGAAAAGGAAAAAACCTAAATCTCATTTAAAAAGTTTGCTTTCATTTAGCACATTCTTATTTATGGTGTTGCTTCGCCTAAAAAGAAGTTTTGATACATATTTTTTACAATTTTTATAGGTAATTTAGAAACAAAATAAGAAATTGATTAATCGATTGATCATAAAGGTACGTGAAAATTCAGCATTATATTACAAAGAAGAAATATTCTACATAAATATTATCCTAATCCATGGAGAATATGACGTGATATTGAAAAATTAAGAACTAATCAAATGTTCATGAAACTTGGTGAAAGTTAAGCATTTTAAAACAAAGAGGAAATATTATGCATCAACATGGTCAAGTTTTAGAGTTGCTCTTAAGCAGAAATTTTGGTTAGGATTCTATCTGAAGTTTGTAATGTCGTATTGTTGTAATCTTTACTGTATAGCTCAAAAATATTGTGGTGTTTGTGTAGCGTGTTTTTGTTTCTGCACCCTCCTTGCTTTAATTTTAGTGGGTAGTGGGTGTATTTTATCTTTTCTTTCCATAAAAATGTTATCTCAATTTCTTCCACTCCATTCTTGCTGAAATTACTATTGAGCAAATGTCACAATTTATTGTAGTGTTAAGCTTTGATGTAGTTGTTTAATTTCGTTTTTTGTGTATTCTAACACACTATTATTTCAGAAAACTGAAGAAATAAATAACCCAAGTTTTATTATCAAAAACAATAATAACAGAATTGAAACCATGTTGTGGATATCTTTTAAGGTTAAGAAAGGAGTGTGAACTGGGGCACCTATCCATTCTGGTTAGAAACAGATTATCCTTTTCCTCTGTCTCCAATAACATGAAGTGATAAGAATAACTACAATTTTGCTTTCAAAATGTGAAAATTCCATCCAAATTGATAGATATAGTGATTCCAAAAGCTGCCACACATCAGTTTCGTAAACAAATTCCTTACAAAGTTTATTAAATCCAAGTGCATAAGTTTATTGTGAGAAAATAGTGCAGACATTTTTTGTAAACTGCATGGAAGCAAAACACAAATTAAAATTTTCTTACCAAGCCCTTTTGGTCGAAACAGATACTGTTCATTTTCAATCAGCTTGTATGTCCTAAATGGCTCATTCATAGCTTCCTGTGGGCCACTAGGTTCACGAATAAGGAGGTCTATTAGACTGCTTAAAAGAGGTATTTGCTTGCTAGCAACAGTATCACGTAGCTCTATGGCTATGATTTTCAATAACCAAGCCACCTGGTTCAGTTCAGAAGCTGCCAATTAACAAAAAACAAAAAAAGATTTATTACAACATCCTAAGAGTAATGTTAAATCTAAAAATAATACATTGTAATTATTACTTCCTCATAAGTTTCAAAAATATATATAATACCAGAATGAAAATTTAAGGTGCCACTACACTTTAACAAACTTTAGATTATGCTTCACACATAAATGGTAATTGTTAAAAACTTAAAACAATTTTCCAGTTGTCACCAATTGTGAAAGCTCCTTCAAATATGCACATTTAGAAAAACACTTAAAATACAAAGGTTAAAAATGATTAGGTAACAATTATTCAAAACTTGTTTCACAAAATTAATCAAAACATTAGACAAAGAATCATTTTTTAAAACATTTCTAGTTTTCCAGCTCACCACCTATTCCACAAAAGTCATAAACAATGTATTTTTTTAAGCCAAAAATTACTTACTTTACTTCTCACCAAAATTGAAGGCTGGAGGGCTGCGAAAAGTATACAACTCATTAGATGAACACAAATTACAATAACGTTTTAAACTGAAATATTGTATTTTTGTGTTAATCTCATGTGTTGTATATTCATCGCAGTCTACAACTTTGGTAAGAGATGGGTTATTTTCACTATCCTTTGTTATTTACATTGCCTAAATGCCATGTTCTTTTCCCAAGTATCATTTCACTATTTCTGCAACTTGCGAAAGCTCGACAGTGTCATGGGTTTCCAATGACTGAGACATGAAGAACCTGTCCCTTGCATATGTGTTAGTTAGTACAGACTGAAACATTACATCTTTTTACATAATCACCATCACCATGAACTTCTTGGAATAAGCTATGAGTAGGTGCTCAGAAAACAAAAATTGTCCATTTCAGGAACAAAAGAATGCATCATTAGAAACTACAATTTGTTAAGTATACTCTACAGTCACTGAGTAAAAGTTAAGGTAACTGCATCTGTAAGAAAAGTATTAAATAAAATTTATATGGCAAATAACTAAGACAGGCTTGTCATCTCAAATCATACTGAGCTGGTTACTAGTTAATTAATGCAAGTACCTTTTTACAGCTATGATATCAAAGTCAACAAAATATCAAAGGAAAGTTAAAAAATGATTGGAAACAAAAAAAAACTAGAAAGGTGAAAAAATGAAGCTAGGTAGTTATTTTAGCAACAATTACATGGAATTGCATAGGTTCATACTTCTCATCACATGTGTGTTTACTTTCTGAATCTTTGTTCTGTTTAATAAAACACTGCATAACTACAAAATATAATTTAGTAGCATTAAATCAAATTGAAACTACCTCTGTGTCATTACTGAAATGCCAAAAATTCACTTTATAGTAATAGTTACTTATATAGAACGATTATGTTAAATGAAATAATGTCCTAGATGGGACAGAAAATTCCAGGCTGCAAGTGGATATCGGTTTTACTTTCAAGTTTGAATTCTGATATTATGGACAAAGGTTTAACAGCTGTTAAGATATCTAGGCTGTTATGATGGAACATTTTTCAAGCAAAGACAAAAAAATCTGTTAGTTGCAGACTATGAAAAAGTCTTCCAATGAAGAGAAATTATAGTGTAACTATCTCGTACAAAATGGATGCATGGCAAACGTTCACGCAAGTAATGCTAATTTTATTTGCATAAGGGTGTGTGCATGTTTTTGACTGACTCTCTCTTCTTACAGTGATGAATCTTCAATAATTTTTTAGGCAAAAACATATTTTGTTCCCAATTGAAATATATATATATATATATATATATATATATAATAACAATGAAAAAAAGATGCTAAGTTGCGGAAAGGAATCAGATTAGGATAGGGAAATGAGCCACCACTTACCTTTAGATGATGGATGTGGGGCGCGAACACACATAAAAGACACAAACACAAACAATAAAGAAATTTTCGGGAAAAAACCCCTTAGTCAACAAGAGAACATTATGAGAGGTGGGTGCAGCCGGAGATTGCCTCACAGAAAGACCACCGGTTGAGAAAATGGTGGGGACAAATTCAAACATCGGAAAAGTAGAGGGGCAGTGAAAAAGAGCTAATACCCAAGCAAAAATAAATATCCAAACTAATTTCTGGTTGGTGGGAAGATCAAAATATAATTACAACTAAATATATATTGAAAAAAAAAAAAATAATAAATAAATAAATAAATAAAATAATAATAAAATAAAAAATAAAAATTATATATATATAAATAATAATAATATTTATGAAGTAAACATCACCTCAGGTTAGTGGTGGTTCAGTATAGGTAATGGAAAGGAGAGGAATAAAAAAAGGTTAAACATATGTGCTACTAATAATAATGACCGGGTATTATCTTAAGTTGAGACCAGGTGGTTGCCTTGTGCCAAGTTTGTACTGGTAGCCAAGTTCCCACCTTCTGAGTTCAGAGAAACTGCTGCTATTAGGGAGAACTCTGATAGCACGGACTGTGTAACAAGAGTTGAAATTATTCAAGTCGTGGGTTATGGCATGGGCAGCAACTGGGTGCTTTGGGTTCTGTGTGAACACCGTCTGAAGGTGGCCATTCATTCTTATGGAGAGTGCATTTGTGGTCAAACCTATATATGAAGCCAGGCAGTGGTTGCATGTTAACTGGTATATTACATGCGTGGTTTCACAGGTGGCGTGTCCTATGATAGGGAAGCTTTCCCCTGTGACCGGGTTGATGAAAGTGGTGGAAGCATGGTGTATGTTACACATCTTGCAGCGTGGTCTGTTACATGGGAAAGAGCCTTGGGGTTGACTCTTAGGAAGAGGAAGACTGTGTTTGTGGACTAGAAGTTCGCTGAGGTTAGGAGGTCTGCTGAAACAAGTTCTAGGAGGGGCAGGGAGGATTTTAGGAAGAATGGATCTCATTTCAGGGCATGTTTGTAAGAAATCATAGCCCTGCCGGAAGATTCTGTTGATGGATTCGAGGCCTGGGTAGTACTGTGTGACCAAGACTGGATTGTGGTTGGTTTTTGCGGGTCTGGGATGATTGATTGGCTGATTCAGTTGTGATGTAGCATGTGAAAGCTGTTTGTTAAGCAAAGCTGGAGGGTAGTTGCGAGATATTAATGCTTCTGAAATACTGTTTGAATAATCCATGAGAGACTGTTGGTTAGAGCATATGCGACTACCTCAAATGCCAAGACTGTAGGGGAGTGAACGTTTGGTATGGTATGGGTGGCAACTGTCGAAATGGAGATACTGTTGAAGATTGGTTGGTTTGATGTGAACTGAAGAGTTGAGATAGCCATTGGATAGGGACAAATCAACATCCAAGAATGTGGCCTGGGTGTGGGAGTAGGACCAAGTGAATTTCAGCATGCTAAAGTTATTGAGATGGTTCAGGAAATTTAGCAGTTCATTTTCTCCATGCGTCCAAATCATAAATATGTCATCAATGAAACGAAGCCAAATGAGGGGTTTGAGAGGGACTTCCTCCAGAAATGTCTGTTCCAGCCGGCCCATGAACAGATTAGCATAAGAGGGGGCCATGCGGGTACCCATGGCAGTTCCGCAGGTTTGGTGATAGATGTTGCCTTCGAAGGAGGAGTAGTTGTTATTAAGGATAAGGTGGGCTAATTGGATGAGGAAGGATGTCATAGGAAGGCTGTTGGGAGGGCGCTGGTCCAGAAAGTGTTCCATGGCCCTGAGGCCATGCCAGTGTGGAATGTTTGTATACAAGGACGTGACGTCAATGGTAACCAGTATTGAGTCGGAAGGAAGAGGTGTGGGTAAGGTAGAAAGCCGGAAGAGAAAGTGCTGGGTGTCCTTTATATGAGAAGGGAGCTGATTAACAATGGGCTGTAGGTACTGGTCAACCAAGGCAGAGATACGCTCAGTTGGCGATCCGTAGGCTGCAACGATAGGGCTTCCTGGATTGCCAGGTTTATGGATTTTGGGCAATAGATAAAGGGTGGGTGTACGTGGATTTTGAAGAGTGAGAAGCGAAATGGATTGTGGGGTGAGACCTTGGAGAGGTCCACTAAACTGTACATATTCTTGTATTTTTTTGTTGACAGCAGGAGTTGGATCTTCCGATAGGCAGCAGTAGGTTTTGGTGTCTGATAGCTGACGAAGAGCTTCAGCCACATAGTCATTCCTGTTCATGACTACAGTGGTTGAGCCCTTGTCAGCTGGAAGGATAATGACATCTGAATTGCTGGAGAGTTGTTTTCTGGCACGGGTTTCAGCTGGGCTAAGATTATTGGTGTTTGCTAAAGATTTAAGGAAAGTGGGAGAGGTCAAACTGGTGGAAAGGAAATCTTCAAAAATTTGGAGGGGATGGTTCTGGGGAAGGGGTGGAGGGTCAAGTGTGGATGCTGGTTTGAATTTCTCTAGACTTGGTTCTAGGTTTTCCTGATATCTCTGTTCACTGCTATGCATGGCAAAGTGATACCGCCAGCGGAGTGTACGGCAGAACGATAGAGTCACGGACTAGTTTGGCATGGTCAAATGTGGGGGTGGGTGAGAAGGTGAGTCCTTTGGAGAGTACAGAGAGCTGGGATTCAGATAATGGTGATAGGTTTATAACTGACAGTTTAGGTTTCGGAGTAGGGCTTTGGTGCAGAGAGTGAGGTGCAGGTTTTAAAGGGGGGAGGTTGAGGTATGTTGAGGAGCTGGGCAATGGACGGTTTTGAGGAAATCAGAGGAGGCTGTGATTTTGATTGGTAGACCATTGGTTGGCGTGGAAGAAACTGCCCTAGTGCAAGATGGGACTTCAGCAGATTGTGAGGCAATCTCCAGCTGCACCCACCTCCCATAATGTTCTCTTGTTGACGAAGGGTTTTTTTCCCGAAAATTTCTTTATTATTTGTGTTTGTGTCTTTTCTGTGTATTCGCGCCCCACATCCATCATCTAAAGGTGAGTGGTGGCTCATTTCCCTATCCAATTTGATTCCTTTCTGCTACTTAGTGTCTTTTTTTCATTGTTATATATACATATATATTATAAAAAGAGTTATGACCCAAAAATGGCAATGGGCCGGTCATGTTGCTCGCAAAAGAGATGAAAGATGGACTACGGTAGTGCTGGATTGGATACCGAGAAACCTGAAAAGAGCAAGAGGAAGACCCCCAGATCGCTTGGGATAAGGATACACGTCAAGTTACAGGCGTGAACCGGAAGAAGGTGGCTCAGGATCGATCGGCCTGGAAAGAAATACAGCAAAACTATGTAGAATTAAATTCTAATATATAGCTCATTAGGCTTAAAGAGGCTACATCCTGAAAAAAGGATCGATATAGCTGCAATAATAAATAAATAAATATGCAATGGAAATTTATGGCTGTTATTTATAGTTCTATTGTGCTAAAAAGGCCTAAATTGGCTTTAGGATCCATTTTTACTTATTTTACTCATGAGTAAGGGAGCATTGTCGCTCAGTAACAGTTTGTTATTACTCAAACAAAGGCTAAAGTGAAAAATGTGTTCTCGTAAAGTACCAGTATGACCGAGGTATCGATCTTGAAACCATTTTCAATTAGGCAGGGGATTAACAAGTTTCCCAATTTCTCAACAGATTGAAACATTATATATTGTGATGTATGCAACAAATAGGTGAGTAAACTGAAACAATATTTTGAACAGTTCTCACCATTATGTTAACGATACTTCGAGTGTGTAACTGCTGTCCACGTAGATTTATTAAGTTTGTTTCACATAATTGCAAAAGTGAACTTCGCTTCTGGGTACTGTCAAAAAATTTAAATAGTAAAGCATGCCAGTGATTTTCCTAACATCTAGTAGCCCTGCTGTTGTGGCTAAATGTGGCCACTAGTTAAATCAAGACTCAATTTATATCAAAATAACATCAACTTTAAAAAATTACATAAATTTAACATTTTGCAATGACAGTACTAGATTGATAAATAATCTAAATTACAAAAAGTAGATTTTAAATATATAGATGGTGCAATTTGGTTGTTAAAAATAAATCCCTCCTTTTGTTTGGTCAATAACTTAACAATCCACAAATTATGAAATTTACAATCTGAGGATGTTAACATAAATATCTGCATTGAAAATTTAACTTTCTATATATAACCAACAGAATGAAAATAATAAAGATACAGTAATAAGAGTAATAGGTAGTGTATTCCAAATTTACTTCTCAACCAATACATGACCAACGCACAATCAAAAGCTTCATTGATTTTAAGTAATCCCAACAAGATAAAATAAATTAAATTCTGTAATGTTCACTAAATTACACTTCTTGATGTTACATTTTAAATTAATGAATTTTTATCAATGATGTTTTATAAACAATTTTGATAGCCTATTTTGACTTTTTTAGAACCTACTAGCTGGTACCCACGACTTCGTTCGTGATTGTAAAGAATTCATATTGACATCTATAGACATCTAACCACCCTAGTGCACGATGGGAGACTCGATACTATTACCACACACAAGTATCAGTCTTCTGCGCTATGTAGTTCCGGCAGCAAGGTAAAATTTACGGATACACACAAGTCTTTGGATGAAACACGAAAATATTCACGATCGACCAATTTCAAACACCATATCTCACACACTCCCACAGTTACCGAATTTCGGCCAACGTTGTGATCGATGGGAGACTCTGTGTTACTACCACACACAAACGCCAGTGATTTGCGATTGATAGTTTTCACTTAAAAGTGATACACCGTGACACATGCGTCTTTGGCAGAAATATGAAATTGCCGCAGGTCGACCATTTTCATCCCCCATATCTTCCACACCCCCATAGCTACAGACATCTAACAACCATAGTGCACGACAACAGACACGATTCTACTACCACACTTAAACACCAATGGTCTATGCTATGTAGTCGTGGTAGAAAAGTGAAATCTGCGGAGACACATGCCTTTCGTCGAAATACGAAAATATCCTTGGTCGGCCACTTACAACCACCATATCTACCACAGTACCACAGTTTCTGAAATTCGGCCACTGTTGTGATCGAAAGGTGACTCTGTGCTACTACTACACACAAACGCCAGTTATCTGTGATCTGTAGTTTTCGCTGAAAAGTGATACACCATGACACTTTTGTCTTTGGCAGAAGTATGAAATTGCCACAGGTCGACCACTTTCAACCCCCATTTCTCCCACACCCCCATAGCTACCGACATCTAACAACCATAGTGCACTACATGAGATACGATTCTACTACCAAACACAAACACCAATGCTCTATGCTATGTAGTTGTGGCAGAAAAGTGACAAATGTGGAGACAGTCGAAATGCGAAAATATCCTTGGTCGGCCACTTACAACCACCATATCTACCACAGTACCACAGTTTCTGAAATTCGGCTGCTGTTGTGATCGAAAGGTGACTCTGTGCTACTACTACACACAAACGCCAGTTATCTGTGATCTATAGTTTTCGCTGAAAAGTGATACACCATGACACTTTTGTCTTTGGCAGAAGTATGAAACTGCCACAGGTCGACCACTTTCAACCCCCATTTCTCCCACACCCCCATAGTTACCGACATCTAACAACCATAGTGCACTACATGAGATACGATTCTAGTACCAAACACAAACACCAATGCTCTATGCTATGTAGTTGTGGCAGAAAAGTGACATATGCGGAGACAGTCGAAATACGAAAATATACTTGGTCGGCCACTAACAACCACCATATCTACCACAGTACCACAGTTTCTGAAATTCGGCCGCGGTTGTGATCGAAAGGTGACTCTGTGCTACTACTACACACAAACGCCAGTTATCTGTGATCTGTAGTTTTCGCTGAAAAGTGATACACCATGACACTTTTGTCTTTGGCAGAAGTATGAAATTGCCACAGGTCGACCACTTTCAACCCCCATAGCTACCGACATGTAACAACCATAGTGCACGACAGGAAAGACGATTCTACTACCACACACAAACACCAAAAGTCTATGTTATGTAGTTGTGGCAGGAAAGAGAAGTATACGGAGATACGAATTTTTGGTCGAAATATGAAAACGCCCTGCACTGGCCAACTTTAATCATTATATCTCCCACATCCCCACAGCTATCGGCATTCGGCCAACGTTGTGCACGACAGGAAACTCCATGCTACTTCCACCCACAAACATCAGTGATCTGTGCTAGGTAGTGGTGGCTGAAAAGTGAAATATAGGAAAAAACACGTCTATTTTTATATATATATAAGATTTTGCCATGGAACAGTACCTATTTTAGGGACCTAAAATAAGATTTTTAGAACCTAAAAATCTGAGATCTAATTATGATATTTAGTAAGAGCCCTGAAATTTCCAGAAACATGAATGAGACTCTCATATAATATTTTTAATCGAGACATTATGCATGTTTAAGAAGGAGTTAGAGGACTAACACACAACTAGTTAAAAAACAGTTTGCATTATTCCATACTATAGAAATATAAAACAAATACTGTTATACCATAGTTGTAACTTCTCTCAAAGAATTTAGCAGGAGAAGCAAAGATTACTTGCATCACAACAAAAAATTTCAAATGTAGCAAATAAGTTGGTAAGATAAGGTCTTCCCACCACAAACATCTAAAACCATTCTTTTTAGCTGACTGTAATAAAATGCTTAATAAAAAATACATATAGATCCAAAATTGATAAGTCATACAAAACGAAGAAACTTTTTAAAAATGAAAACGTAATCTGGGTTACAGGATCAATAAATGGAAAAATAACTCACCGCTGTAGTCAGGACCAAAATGTATAGAAGCCAGATGCCTGGCCAGGAAATTGCTGCAGCTGCGTAGATAGTTTAAAACAGGCTCCCTGGTATTACCGTTTGCACATAATGAATAAAGCATACTATAGCAGGCTTCTAGGAGACTTGAACGTGGTGGTACCAAATACAAAGTAGTTTTTGATGTGACAGCAGCATCCAAGATAGACAAAAGTACATGAAGACAAGTACGTGGGGTTCCTTTTACTCCTGTAAGTAAACAGTTTTATTACACACCACCATGCTTGCATAAACCAAACTAAACAATGTCTAAGGTTTGAAAGTTTAAAGAATATGCATTTATTAAAGAAGTTCTTCTTAACTTAGGTTTGAGAGTTATACGCACAGAGTACTAGGCGTTCACCTGGTATTAATCCAAGATAGTCTTCCCCCTTCCCCCACTACAATTAGTGTTTCTATCATGGATATTTATTACATATTTAGTTTGTATTTCAGCAGTTATAAAACTTTTTCTATGCATCTGATCTTGGCCTGCTTCCTTCCATCACTGAACACATCCTCTCTCCTTTGTCTCATATTGTTGTTTCCCTCAGTTGAAATATTGTATTTTCAAAACACTATCTGGCAGTACACCCATGAAGACTTCATTTCATCTCTATTCTTAATATTTGTCTGCACCATTCTGCCTTCACTTGTGGTAAATAATGAATCCTCTCTCTTTCCATACTTACGTGTTCTAATCAGCACCTTTAGTTTCTTTTAAACTAACTGCACGTCATGGCATCAAAAATAAAAACAAGAAAACAATATGTAAACAAAAAAAGGATAGAGAATGCACACCATCACTTGCCAAACTTGATAGAAGGAGAGCTCTGACTTTTTAAAAAGATGTATGTATTAGTGTGTACACGCACAAGAAATGAAACTTCTATGGGTCATACACTTTTTTTCTGTGCAAATTTTCTGTGGGTTTTTACCCCCACATTTTTTATACCTCTTTTACACTCGAGTAAATGAACGATACTATCTTTATTGCATTTCTACAGAAAATAGGATCTTTTTCCAAGTTATTCATATAAACAATTTATTGGAAATTATTAAAAAGTTATAACACACTTTGCTAAATTATTGAGTACTGCATTGAGCCTTAGATGGTATACTTAATGTCCTGAGAATTCACCACTACTGGATAATTTTATCTGAGTTATTCTCTGGTATAAAAGCTATTAACACAAAATATAGACGAGCATCACCATATGATTTTCAGTGAGTATTAAAGCATAGAAAACGTAATGAATAATGCGAACTACCTCAAAACGATGTAGCGAATACTCACTGTTTGACATGAATTTAAGTGACACCATTTACTATCGTAGCTGCTTGCATCAAAGCATCATTAAGTGTACATGCACAGAATGTTGCAGTGCAAGTGAACTAATGCATAATGCTAATGCCAACAACTTTTTCCCCACCGTGCCCTACTTTCTTTTTTTTAAAAAAAAAATGCATTTACAATATTTTTTTAGGAGATTTCTTAATCATGTAAGAGTGTGATGAAATGTGGCAAGATGTATGTATACACACCAACAGTTGCCAAAGAATAGGGAAATGAACCACTGATTACCTTAGATGATATCTGGATGATGTGGACACACATAATGGACACAAACACATTGCAATCTTCAGTTCTTAGCCCTTCATCAGCAATTAAAACATCATGAACACTGGGTGCTGTAGGAGACTGCCTTAAATACTGACTGATGACCAAAGCTCCCACTACCCGAGTTCAGAGGTGCTCCTACTATTTGGGAGGACTCAAGACAGCATGGACTGCTAAGGAAGAATTAAAATTATTGGTGACGTGGGAGATAGCGTGGACAGTTATTGAGTAGTTAGAAATCTGGATGAATACTGTCTGTTGATGGCCAATCATTCTTATGGCTAGTGTATTGACAGTCAAACCTATATAGGAAGCAGGCAGTTGTGGCAGGCTAACTGGTATATTACATGAGAGGTTTCATGGATGGCATGTTCTGTGATAAGGCCCATTTAGACGACCCGACCTGGTCTCCCTAAATCGTGGCCACGCCCCTTCGGCCCTGAAAACGGGTCGTCTAAAGTGAGCTCCTGGTCACGATTTTGCCGCTAGACCAGGCAGGGAGATTGGGTGGAAATTCCATCCGATTTAGTGCAAAAAGGTGGGGGTAAGTCGGGCCCCCACCACTCTGCCCCAAAACTTGGCCGTGTAAAGCCTCGCCCGGTTGTGATCACATTGCCTGGTTCCTCGTTTTCTATTATTTTGAGATGGATTCATCCGATAATCAAGAAAAAGAAGTATTGATAGAGTTTCTGGAGATATACAAGACCCACAAATTTTTATGGGACACCTCATATAGGATTGCAAACTAATTTAGAAAAAAAAAAGAATTTTTGTCTTTTGAAGAGGAAAATAAAAACTATAAGATAGGAAAAGTATTTTCAAATGTAGTTATTTATTGCCTTAAATACATATATTTTAGGGCTTACGGGACTAGCTATTAATTTTTGGTTTCATTCCAAAGTGATATAGCTGAGGCCAAATTCTATATTTAGTATTATAAATAAATGAAAACTAATTTTTAAATTTAAGGCCACTCAGTTTATTCCTTCCCACCATCTTGAGTTTATTTCGTTCCATCATAAGCACTAACATGTTTAGAAATTAACTGAATTGTATAGTGTACCAAAAATAAATTATTTCCGCATATTTTATGGTTAGGAAAATGTATACCGGCCAAAAATAAAGTATGATATTTTATTTTTATATAAAAGTAAAGTTAGTAACCCTAGGCCTCTGACCAGTGTGGCATATTTTAGCATTATATTACAATTTATTCAACAGAAGATCATGCTCACAATATTATGAAAATTATAGAAAATCGATATTGACTGACTTAACTGTCAAGTAACAGGTGACGCAATAGTAAAACCCACAGTGCAGATTATGCAATTCGCAGAGAACTTATTTTGAGGATCCCTTCTTATTCAGTTATATATTCTCTACCACAAATCTTTATGTTTTTGAAATTGTTTAGGTTTCTTCAGTTTTGCTTCCTTTGGAGTTATTTGGTGTATCAATTATCACTATCGCAAACAGAATCTGAATTATTTGCCATGTAAAAGAAACAACGGCAAGTGGACACTAGTCGTATGGAGTACAACAATATGAATGATCCGCTATTATTGCCTCGAATGCGATCAAAGGATACGAGCCAATGGGCACTCTTGCAGGATGTTGTGAAACTAGCAGAACGACGTTCAGTTACATGTATCTTATTGGTAGGAAAAAGAATAAAGTCTGATACTTCATAATAAAGTATGGTTGGCAACCCTAGCCTCATATGCCCTCTATTATAAAAAGATGCGTGAAATGAGGCATTTCATGTGTAATCCGCTAAAAATTCCGGAAATCTTCACCATCGAACAACATCCAAATCTGTGACTGAGCAAATGCCTTTTGTAAATATAATTACCTGGCACAAGACTTTTTTTTTCCTAGTCTTCTCGCACAATGTCAAGTAGTCAGGGTTACACCAAGAATCTGTGGTTTTGATAAATTTGGGGCCATACATATTTAATTTAAATATCAGAAAATTAAAAAAATTGTAACTTAACTATTTATATTACTAGTATTAATATTAAATGGAACATACAGATTTCAGAGCTAGACGGATATATGCGTGGTGGTAGGCTGTTAGTAAGGTAGTACCAGATCGGGCTGGCCAAAGGGTCGTCTAAATACAACGCCCTGTCAACAGGAGGAAAGGAAGATTGGGAACGGGACTAGGCGATTGGGAATGGGTCGTCTAAAGGGGCCTATAGGAAAGTTGTACCCAGTAAATAGGTAAAGGTGATGGAAAGATGATGTACGAGGGTCAGCTTTCACGTTTTTGCAAAAACAATGAAAGCCAAAACAAAAAACAAAAAACTGGCACAAATCATTTTATTATTTCTAAAAAATAATTGTTTTAAGATTTATACACTTTTGGATGCATTCAAACCAATTCTTCAAATATCTTTCCAACTCTGATTTTGTAAGTCAAAACCATGGTTTTGGAAGGATCCAACAGCTTCTTGAAGTGATGAAAATCACTGTCCATGACTTTTTTGTTTGACATTTGGGAACAAAAATAAGTCATTAGGTGATAATTCAGATGAATATGGACAAGGAAGCATTAATTAACTCCATCAATCAAGTAATCAATTGTTTGACATGTCGCGTGAGAGTTGGAATTGTCATAATGAAGAATGATGCAACGTTTTCAGCTGCTTTTCCTGATTACATCAATGACTTCAAACAAACAAATTGTTGTGTACCATTCAGCATTAATCGATCTTCAATCCTCTAAAATGGTGGTGGCCAACCTTTTCAGCAGCCGGGCCAATTTTTAGCAATAGAATTTTCAATTGGGCCCCATATACCACTTTTTTTTTTTAAAAAATACTTGAACATTTTTTTATGGAGGAAAGAAATAATTAAAAATGAAACATACATATTTAATGAAGTATGGAAAATATAGTTATTTTAATGTGTTGAAGTCGAAAGGATACCCAAAAATAGAATCAAGTGATTTGAGACATTGTTATCAAGTTAAGCCTTCATTAAAATCATAAAAATCATCCAACGAACACCTTCACATGACACTTCCATTTTTCATAACTATTTTTTTTAAATGCTCATTGTTAACTCTGCCAGTTTCTGAGCTATCACCATTTTGACAATAACGAAGGACAAATTTTACAACACTATAAATGTCACATCTCGATACTGCCATCCAATGGTGTGTTGAATGGGAGCAAGCCTTGGGACTGTCTAGTGGGAAGGGAAGACTGTGTTTGTGAACTAGGTGTTGGCTGTTAGGGTGTCTGCTGGAGCACATTCTGTGAGGGGTGGGGAGGATTTTTGGGAGAATAGATCTCATTTATGGCCACACTTTAAGTAAAACAACTTTGGGGAAGGATTTATAGATGGACTCGAGACCTGAGAAGTCAAGCATCACCAGGACTGGACTACAATTGGTTTTTGAGGGTTTGGGGTAGTCAACGAGCTGAGAAAGTTGTGATGTGGCCCGTGAAAGTTGTTTGTGAACCAAACCCAGTGGATAGTTGTGGGCTATCAGTGTCCGAGAGATGATTTTTGAATGCCAAGAGAGGGACCGCTGGTTGGACCATGTACGCCTATTCCAAATGTTAATACTGCAGAGCATAGGGGAGAGAGTGTTTAGTATGATACATATGACAACTGTTAAAATAAGGTAATTGTTGTAGTTTGGTGGAACTGAGAAGCTGAGGTAGTGATTGGAAAAGAACAAATCCACATCCAGGAAAATGGCTTAGGTATGAGAGTAGGCCCATGGAAGGTTCAAGGTGTTTAAGGCATTGAGATTGTTCAGGAATTTTCGAAGGATTTTCCCCCTAATATGAAAATATTATCTACAACTCTTAGTTACACAAAAATCTATCTATAAAAATGACTGTTCCTGGAATCCATGAAGAGGTTAGCATGAAACAAGGTTACACAGGTTGCTAACAGTGGTGCCACAGGTTTGGTGGTAGATATTTCCATCGATGGAGAAGTAGGCTGTTAGGAGGATGCTGATCTACAAATGTTCCATGGAAATCAGCCCATGTCACTGACAAATATTTGAGTAACATCAATTGTCACCGGGATTGAGTCAGAAGGAAGAAATGTGGGCGTAACTGAAAGATAGGAGATGTATGTCCTTGCTATAGGAAGGAAGCTGAGAGTCTATGGTTGAACATTTTAACCCATCAAGGCAGAGATGTGTTCATACAAGGAAACATAACAATGGGGTACCACGGATTGTCAGCTTTATGGTTTTTTGGGAATGAAAGGAAGGGCATGAGTACATAAATTTTGAGAAGTAAGAAGTGAAATGGACTATGGAGTGAAAGGTCCATTGAAATGTGAAAATTCCTTAATTTTATGTGACAGTAGATGTAGTATTCAGTGAGGCAGCAGTAGGTGTTAGTGTCTGATAACTGAGAAAGGGCTGTGATTCATTCCCTGCCCTTGTCCACAGGAAGTATAATGAGGTCTAAGTTGGTAGAAAGTTGATTCCTGGCATGTGTTTTATGTTATTATTAATGTTGGCCAAGTATTTCAAGACACTAGGCAAATCCAAATAGGTGGATAAGAAGTCCTGAAATATTTTGAGAAGATGGTTCTGGGGAAGACGTGGTGCGTCAAGAGTGGATTGTGGTTTGAATTTCTGTAGATTGAATTCCATGTAATCCTGAGGCAGACTCACTCTCATAAGTAGCAAAGTGGTATTGTCAGCAAAATGTTTGACAATATAACAGAGTAGCATACATGATCAAATGTAGGTTTAGGCGAAAAGGTGAGACCTTTGGAAAGTACAGAGATTTGGGATTTTGATAAGGGAGAAAACAGGATGACAACTGACAGTTAGGCCTGGAAGTTGTGCTAAACTACGTAGTTACAAATCACAGTTATGGCTGAAGTCTCCAACAGTTATCAGACCTTAAAACCTACAGCTGCCTCACCGACGATCCTACACATGCTGTCATTAAGCAATTTCAGGAATTCATACAGTTCAACATAGCTCTTCAATGTCTCGCCTGTAGTCCATTTAACTTCTTTATCCCCAAAACTCATGCAACCCAATCCTTTACCTCCTTCCAAAAATCCATAAGCCTGGCAATCTGAGACACTCAATCGTGACAGTTTATGGTTCTCCAACTTAATGCTTTTCTTTCTTGGTGGACAAAATCTACAACTATAGTCTATCAGCACACCTCCCATAACAAGAACAAACTACACTTCCTCTTCCTTCTTTCAATTAATCCCAAACTTCTTCTTTCTGTCTCCATCTCGGTTAGAAGTGATGTTACATTCCTGTACACAGACACTCCTCACTACCATGGGCTTGGCGCCATGGAACATTTTCTAAATCAGCGCTCTTACAACAGCATTTCCAAAAAATCTTCTCATATGTAATCATAGGTTTTCCTAGCGAATCTGCTGCTTGCAGAACTTCCGGGCATGTGCCCCAATCAATGGATCATTGTTCAATGAATTTTCAACAGCATAATGTGCCATCATCTTGTGAGGGACTAAGCTGATACCGGGGTTAACATATCAGCTCACCTTAACTTCTGATACTTTCTTGTAGGTTGTGAAAATTACTGTACCATGTAATAGTGCCTCTGGAAAATCAACTGTAAGAATTTAGAACGGCCATCACTCTTCTTGACATAAACCTCAAGCGAGAAAAGGTTAGGTATAATTCATAAATGAAATGCAATACTGTAGATTCAAGTTCAATACTAACTATATTGTGATAACAGTTTATACACTCATTACAGTTGAAGGCAATGGACCAATCTCTTTACCAAATTAATTGCTGCTTATGAAGCATCAAAAGACAGACCAAAACCCCTTTGGATGATTTTCAATGCCACATGTTAATTATCGAAACAAAATTTCACCACCTGAAAATTTCAACATGGCCCCCTCCTACACAAATCTGTTCGGCAACAGATTTCCGGTCTGCCCGGCTCGAGAGCCTTTCACGCTGAGCACAGCTACACGTCCACACACTTCACGAATCGATCAATGACTGGCCAAAAATGCCGCGTCCATTGCCTATACATTCATCATCTTGGGCAACTAGCAATTTAAGTCCTTATGAATTTTTCTGTAAAGTTAACAGATTCGTCAAAAAAGTAAAAAACGGTTAAGATGCAAAAGTTAATATCTCAGATTACTTAAGTGGTAGAAGGTTCAAACAAATTTTGTAGAACTTCTATGTTATATATCTTTTATTTAATATCAAATATGTCTAGTTTATTACTCGGGTTTGAAAGTCTTCTAAATACATGCTTTTGTATCATTACGCAATACTTCCGGTGAGGGAATATTATATTTTGACCTTTAAACATTATTCCACTCAATTCTACGGTTTTACAGCTTTCAAATAGCTCTCTCAATCTCCTCTCTAGCTGCCATAGTTGTTTTACAACCAATTTTCAAAAATATTCACTTCCTTAAACAGTGAGGCATGACATCCAAATCACTAAACTTCCGGATTATTATGAGGATACTGTCTATCATCTAAAAAGGTTTATGGCATTAACTTCAACACTTTTTATTACATATCCTGAAAGTATTTTCTTTTACCGACTTTAGTTGGTGGGTTCATAATAATTAAAACTACAGGGCGTTCGCCGGGAAACGCAACCCACTGTTAGCGCTACAAGGAAGAAACTGCTCGCGGCGAGCGAGCGGTCAGCTCCCGGCATTGTTCGACCGTCGGCCGCGGACTATTTCATAATAATTACGCTTCATAAACTTCATAAACTTGTATGTGCTAAGCATTTAAATGTGACGTAATTCATTAGCTTACCTTATAAAAGATGCTGGAAGTGTTGACACTCTTGTGTAATTCACATTTCACATCTTCTGAACATATTTCGAGACACACGCTGCCCTAACTGACTTAATGATTTTTTGGGTGACTGTTCTAGTCGAAAAGCGATATCGTCAATTTTCTCCTCTGTGAGAATACGGTTGACCGACAGTCTCTTTTTGTTAAAAAATGAACCCGTTTCTCTTACTTTTTTAACCAGACGCAGAATTGTTGATTTAGCCTGGCAGTATAGCGCCAGGAAATTCGCGACGAAATTTACTGCGACACTTTTTAAACGACTTCTTCTTCACATATGTATCGTAGAGAAATATTCTTTGTTGCAAACTGTAACGTACCATAATTTTACTCACACTCAAACACGGTACAGATTAGTAAGAGTATGAAGCCCCAAACCAGCCAAACCGCAAAGAAACGTTTATTCACAACACTGATTAATAAGAGACTGAAGTCACAAACTATCTACAATGCAAAGAAACCGTTCTTAACAATGTAAGGGTCACTGCACTGCACTGTTGGGGCAGCGGAGGTGTTAAACAGTGCGGTGATTCACGGTGGCGTGTGGCGGAAACTGCTGGCTCCACTGCCCGAGCAAGTTTCCGACGGCAACAGACTGGGAGGGTAGCGTTTTCCGGCGAACGCCCTGTATATACAAGCATGGTGTATGGACTGTATTTAATTTAGAAACAATCTTTAACTCGTCTAACCGTATAAAATTTAAGTATGTTGTACCAGAAGAAATTATGTTTATCTCAGGCTAACAGCTGGTTTCAAATACTGCTTTAACATTATGGTTTCACGAAGTTTAGAGTGCAAGTTTACGTGATATATTATGATACCAGTGTTTTCATGTTTTAAATTCTTGATTATAGTTTATGAAAGTGGCTGACTGTTATTATGAAGAAATTCAAAGCAGCTAAAATTGTTGTATTATGGTGATATTACCTCATAACAAAGTGTTGTGTTTATCGTGAAGAATTATACGCTATTGCGGCTGTGAAGGTGTGTTTGAAGCATGCTTTTTCTTATTTAAGATTAATTTATTATCTGTATTTGCTATTTAGTTGCTTTTGCGACTTTAATTCGCTGTGTATATGGCTATAAGATGCGGTATCGGATCCTGTACTATGTCCATTCTTCATTTACCAAAATGTCTAACTAGAATTTGCAGAATTTCAAGGTAGCTTACAATCTTCGGGTCGCGACTAATGGCTGGCGTGAGGAATGCAGTCCCGAACTGTATCCCTCGTGCCAGTCAGCAGACGCAACCTGAAGGCTGATTGTACATTACACTACGAAAATTCATTGAATAACGGTCAATTTATCTGGCCACACGCCAGAAGGATCTTCAAGCAGATTTTTTCTCAACACCCTGACTCACATGATACTGAACAATAATTATTTCTCCTTAAATGTAAATATCTACACCAAAATTCTTGCACTACCATTGGCACCCATACTGCCCCTTCACATGCTAAACTCTTCATGGAAAGCCAGGAATAGGGGATTCTAGAGAAAATTCCTCTGAGATCCCTCATTAAGGCTGATTCACAGATGATATATTTTCACGACCAGGTCATTCTAAATTTTCTGAATAATCTCAATGCCTGTAACAGCCTGAACTTCACGTGTCTACTCTCACACCTAGACCTGGACGTATTATTTATCTTTGGTCACTGTGATTCATGTTGTTAAGATTTTATTATATTATTCTGCTCTTTTCACAATATTTTACAATGTTTGGGTATTAGCTCCAAATCACTACCCCTCTATCTGTCCTTTCTTTGAATTTACTCACACCACATTCCTCACCAACAGGCACTTCGTGAGACAGTCTCCTATAATATCCACGCTCCATAATGTTATCTTGTCAATAAACAGCTACAACCCAGATCATGCTAAGTAAACCGTCTTCTAAGGTACGTGTTGATTCATTTTCCTAAATTTTCATGAGTTTGTGTCCGTTTTGTGTGTCCATGCCATTCTACTGACATCTGAAGTAAGCTGTGATTTATTTACTTGTCCAAATTTGTAATTTTATTTTATTAACCAGCACCTGTTGCTTCCTCACAAATACATACATCAATCATTTTCCTTTTATTTAAATCTATAATTAATGGTTAAATGTTCAAACAAACAAAAAAGCAACATTATCAGCAATAGCCATCCAGTGAAAGTTTTATGACTTAAAAAAAAACCTAATAAAAACTATTTCATGATAAAAAATTCTAATGCATATTACAGTATGAATTACATTTTGTAATTATCGTAACAGTTACATGCAATACATAAAAAACAAATACAATACTACAATATTACCTGCATGATGAAGTACAGTTTTCCTTGCATTCTTTTTTAGATCAAAACCGAAAAGATAATGGGCCAAATTAGGTTGGGGGTGATTCAAGCACTGCTGCAATAATTTAATAATTACTTCTTTTGTTTCTGACTGAATGCTTAAATTTTCTTCATTATCAGAACTCTGAAAGTACAAAATTAATTAAAAGAAACAAAGAAAAAAAGATGTCATTTAGTACATTTCTATTGATTAAAAAAAGAAATATGTCTAGAGTTTAGTGTTGATTATAACACGTTTAGCGACTTCCTTCTTCTAAATTTATTGTGGAAATTGTAACAGCCCTCATATCTGAACTGTAAATGGAATTGTATTGTATGAAGTATTTGTAGTGAGCTAAAGTTTGCTTGAATATGATCTGGTATGTTTGTTTCACAATTAACTGTAAATCAGTGTATATAGACTTTGTTTTATGAGGAGAAATTGTTTAAAGGCCATTTAATATGTTTAAGAATCGAATTGTGAAAGAGAATTGCTTAAGTGTGTGTAACTCCAAGTATTAATGCAAGTTATGATGTCTACAGGACAATTTTCTACAGTTTAAAATTATTTCTGTAAATAATTTTGAGTTTAGGTATCTTTAATTTCCATTTCTGACCATTTTGTAATTATGTTAAGTGATTATGTATTATTTCTGATTGTTTTTAATATGTTTAATTGTTTGAGTAATTGTTAATGCTCGAGAAATATCTCGCGGAAGTCTTTGAAGAATTCCAGAAATTTCGATAGAGCCTATATAAAGAAACAGCAGGACAGAGTTAGTTTACAGTTGGTTTTATACAGATTCACTCCGGAACTGCAAAAGATTGTGTCAGTAGCATCTCTGGATTGTATCTTTGCATGTAAACAATATCGCTGTTGTTGTTTTGAAAATAAACAAGAAATGTTATACTGAACTTCATGGTGGACTATTTAATTAATTACTATATTAATTAAAGCACCGAAGAACCTGACAAAATGAATGAACAAAGGCATTCAAGTATGCATTTCTATGTGCTCACTGTTTCATATTCTTCCCAAAATACTTCACTTCTGGTTTCTACATTCTCTAGGTGGCACCGCATTATAGGGCCATAAGAATGCTGAAGCATATTAAACAAAATATTAGCATTTTATATAGATATGCATTGTGTAAGGTAACATAATTACCTAACCGGTTTTTTTTTTATTATTATTATTATAGTGTTTTCTGTGGTTGTATTGTGTGTTTTGAATTAACATGCTGTGAAGTTTTTAATTGGATAAGATTATGTTTTGTTAAGTTGGCACACCTGTGGAGTGTGACAAGAGAGGGAGAAGAGAAATATGGTTATATTTCTGTATTTCATATATCTCATGTTCTCTAAAGCGAGGTTCCACGGTGAGTAGTTTGTAATTTAGCTACTGAATTGTTTAAGTTGGTAGAATATGATTTTGGATGTTTGTAGTTGGTTATACTGCCTCATTTGTGGTAGACATAATATGGCGGCTAGTGTGTATGTGATGTGATAATGTTTGCAGGACATTCGGATTGTCGGCATGAACGCCCGAGACGTGACTGACAAAGGTAGTTGTATATTTGTTCTTGTGATTTTGAAATAGTGTTTACTGAAGAGTTAATATTGTAAAAGCTTAAGAAAAAACTGGATACAAAATATAACTAGTGAATAATATTGAAAGTGGATTTTTGTTATATCAATTTTTTCAACCTGTTCCCATCAGCAATTGAAGTTATGTGTTTTACTATTAAACTTTGTGTAACATGAGCTATCATCAAAGATACCATGGCCCAATGGTTTAACAAAATCTACGAAGGGCTCTCAATTGCGGTAATATTTGATGAGCTTGCAAATAGCTCAGCAAATGTCGTCTACATAACTTGAATGGGAAGAAGATACGAAAACACTTAGGGTTTACATTACAATGTCTTTCAACTATGCAGTCAAAGGAAGCAAACTGAAAATTTGAAATAACTAATGAACTTGTGAAGTTACAGTTAAGCTTTTATCACCATTTGTAGTCAGCACCCTCTAGAGTATTTTTTAAGATTTTGGAAATGGATTGTCGTAATTGTTACTCACGACATAACAGAATTTCATAGTAATTTTAAAGAAAATCTTTTGAAGACTAAAATAAGTTAAAACAGATAGAATAAGATACTAGGAAGACAATATATTAATGACGATTCAAACTATTAAATACTTTTTGAGATATAATTTTTGCTCATGTCACAGAATTTACCAATTTGATAAATAGAACTTTTTCGGTAGTTTTCAAAGAGTTAACATCGTGTCGTAATGTGGCCGCACCTTACCGGCAAGTTTCGAACGGGCAGTTCGTGTCGCTGGCAGAGCGAATAGCTCCACATGGTTAGTAGCTGTAATGTATATTAAAATGTTGTAGTCGTACTTTTATCTAGGAAAGGGGGCCTGATGAGAGTTTCTCTCTTCTTGTGAGTGTGCTTTATCTGCAATATTCTGTGTAACTGTTGTCTGATTGCTCATCCAAATCTGGTACCGACATTGTAGAACTTTTGTGGAGAATATAAATCTTCTGTGACTTTAAGTTTGTTCAGTGAAATTATTTCAGTAGTACCTTCCATGTTTTGGGTGTAACAAGCGTGTGGCGACTGTTTGATTTAAATGTAGTTTGGTACCAGAGGCTACCGGTCATGAATCTTACTGTTCAAACTTAGAGCATAGTTTTTGCTCAGCCCTCAGCTAAGACTTTTCGCTTTATAGTCTATGTAGCCCCACGAGTGGAGAATAATAATTAATGTGAAACCTGAAATACCAGGTGGGAGACAAGTGAATGTAAAAATCATATCAACCAAGAGTGAGTATTAACAGCACAAAAGTTTCAAGTAAGCAGTAAGTAGTATGATTCCTAAGACTTCCAAGGATTCTTTAATTATGATTAATAGCTTTTTGAGTTATGCCGCATTGTTTATTGAAATACCTTAGCTTTCGGCTGGTATCATACAGCCTTCTTCAGAGATATTGTTTATGCTTATGTTGACATAGCAACAGTCGCCAAGCATCGCAGAGTAAAAGGCCTCTATCTTCGTTGATGTTGTTTGTATTCCTTAAAATTTCTGCTGCCTCTTTCATACGTCAAGGCCACCACTGATCTCTCCACAGCAGCCTTGTGTCTTGAAATTTCATTTCATGCCCGGTATTAATAGCCCGGTGTCACTGTTGTTATATTTGTAGTGGCGAATATGTTCTTTAAGTCTCTCCACCACAGTGTGACCTGTCTCGCCGATGTAAACACTGCCACAGGTGCAGGGGATTTCATAAACACCTGTAAGCTGGTGTGGGTGTAATATGTCTTATACCCTGGTTAATGACTGGTCAAGTTTTCAGTGAGCTTTATACACGATTCACACATCAACCTGCTTAGCAGTTTCCCAATCCGGTCAGTGATACCATGTATGTATGGGAATCAACGAATTTTGTTGGCACATTGGTATCATGGGATAAGTTGATGGCTTCCATGGATTTTTTAGGTATGAAAACCTTTCTGATGACTGATTCACTTTAGGTGTTGGCTCGGAATATTTTTGTAAGTCTCCATTTCTTCCTTCAGACTTTCCAAGTCACATACTGTCTTCGCTCTTAAGTTCAGTAATGTTAATATGCCTCTCTTTGTTGGCAGGTGATGGTGCGACATGATGTTTAGATTGGTCGCCTTGCGGTACACCATATGATCCAAATGCCCATCATCTCGCTTATGGAACAGTACATCGAGAAATGGCAGTTGTCCATTTTCTTCCACTTCCATGGTGAATTGGATTCTTGGATGGGCCCTATTCAGGTGGTGTAAGAACTCCTGAAGAATTTCTCTATACCATGAGGCCAGATAACATGTGTCATCAACATACCGGATCCACTTTTCAGGATTAAGGTGCACATAGTTAAGAATCCTCGTTTCGAATGCTTCCATAAATATGTTGGCAGCTACAGGTGAACCCATGGCTGCAACTTCAACTTGAGCATAAAATTCACCAACATATTGGAACACAGTTTGCTTGAGGCAAAACTCTGTCAGGTCAGCCCACTCAGTAGATAGATATTCCTTGTGCAAGATGTTTAGCATGTATTACAGCAATGGCTTCATCTACTGGCATGTAACAACAACAAAACTCACCATGACATCAGTCTTTTCTAGCATCAGATCATCAATAAATTGTATAAAATGAGCAGCGTTCTTTACAGCTGATCTGATATCTCCTGCAAGATGTTTCAGTTTACTGGCAACATACCGCACAAGTGGATGTGTAGGTGAGTTGACCGCACTCACAATAAGGGAACCTCTCTTTTGTGCACTTCTGGCAATCCATAGAAGCTAGGCATCGTACAATTTCCTCTTTTTAGATTTTTCTTAACATCCTGCTCAATAGTTTTGGAGGTATTAACTCTTCACGTCACCTCTGTCCTAATCTTCTGCAGTGGGTTCCTGCTTAGCTTTGCATAAGTGTTGTTCACCAACAGCTTTGTAATTTTACTGTAGTAGTCCTGCATTTTCATTACTACAGTCACACACCCCTTGTCAGCTGGGAGCACCACAATATCGTCACGTTGCTGTGATACCCGCAAGGTCGATCTTTCTTCCCTAGATAGATTGCTGCATGACAGTTATGCATCGGCAAGAATGTGAGCTTTCTCTAGTCGGATGTTATTTGCCTGATCGGCTTCTAACCCTACAATGTCACTCACAATGCCCGCTATGATGTCTAAAGTTGGCAGATGTGTGGGGATCAGGAAAATTAAGATCTTTCGATAGCAAACATATTGTTGCTTTATCTAGTTCCTCATCCGTGAGATTCAACACTGTATTGTCAAGTTGCGGAATGTGAGTATGTTGTTGTTGTTGTTCTGCATTGAATTTTTGAAATTTATAAATCTGTGCCCCTCTAGTATTATTCAGCAATCGCAATGAGTAGTTTGACGAAACTAAATCCAACGTATTCTAATCAGGAGCTTTGAGATGAGAGGATAACCGTAGATGTAATTTGTGTAAGTTACCTTCTAAGTGAGTGAGCGCCATCCGCATCTGTGGTATTCTTTCGTGCAGAAGCATAAAACCTGTCTTCCGTAGCATCCGTTCTGCTTTTCTTGTATTAATGAGATCTCGGATCTTCAAAAATGATGGTAAGACATCTTCATCCCGGCATCAGCAGTAAGAAAGTAAGTTGGTTAAAATTACACACACTTTTCTCTCATAGTTTTGAGAAGTGTCTACATGCATAGAATATATCCTCCCTGTAGAGGTGTGTTAAATGACCCCTGTGACTTCCACAGTGGTCTTAGCTTTTTCGGGTTATGCCGCATTGTTTATTAAAATACATAAGCTTTCGGCTGGTATCCTACAGCCTTATTCAGAGATACTGTCTAGTGTCTATGTTTATGTTGACAAAGTAACAGTCGCCAAGCATCACAGAGTAAGAGGCCGCTATCTTCGTTGATGTTGTTCGTATTCCTTAAATTTCTATGTTCCTGATCTCAAAAGCTTTTATTTCAGATGGAGGGAGCTAATGGTGCAATACTACTTAAGACTAGGAAAATAACTGGTAATACATATATCATACAAGTAATAAGAACCTTATATGAAGAAACTATTGAATATGGCAACAGAAACCTCAAATTGCATTTAATACTTCTGGTTCATATTTTACAATATCTAAACATTAGTAAAGCTAGGTTTGGCTAAGAATATTCTCTTGACACACATAGTTATGAATTTATTCTACCTCAAATACAAAAAGGTAGAGAAAAAACTATAACCAACTTATTTTGCTTCCTGATAAATATGTTTAAGATTAAGTCTAGTGGCGTTATTATTTTTTTTATTTTATTTATTATTCTTATTCCATTCATCCCTGCTGAGTAAGGACCTGTGGAATGTGGAAAGTGTCATGGTAAACATGTTTCAGCGCTCACGGTTATCCAAATTGGGTACCGCGGGTTTGATCTTCTGTACAAATTTTTGGATGGAGTAAAATGATTTGCCAATAAAATAATCTTTTCTTTAATCTGTGTTATCTACAAACTGTTTTATACTTTTTTAAGAAGTTTGGCCCAGAATCATTAAATCCTAATTTTCACATCAGAATTTTGTACCCGCCAGTGTGGCTGAGTGGGTACAAAACACTCCCTCCCCTCCTCCCCCACATATGAACCATCCTCATTGTGGTTTTTTTTTGACGATTTCCTGCAATTATCTAGGTAAAATATGAGACAGTGCCTAACCTCTGCCAATAAACCACACATTTCCCAAACAAAAAATACACTATCATACAGAACACACAAAGTTACATGTCTCACAGACACATGGCAAACCAAGACTTTCCTCCAACAGATTAGGTACATCGGGCCTAACAGGTCCAGTTAGACTTTGAGCAGACACTCAGTTCCTCCTTCCCCCTCCTCTCCCTTTCTCCCTCTCTTTCATAATTCACACTGGCTACTTTGGAATCAGGGAAAACAATCTAAGTTTTGTACAAATATTCTTGTTTCTTGTATTGAAACTGTGTACTCGAAAATTCAATGTAAACAAGTTAAAATGTTCTACGGTACAGCACATGAGAGAATATATTATATGAAAAAGTAACTTTAAGAATACTGAGAATTTCTGCAAGAAGTTTTTATTTTACCTTTCACAATATCCTAATAGTCTTTTCTGTGTCATAAAAACATTTCCATCCATTACTGAAAATAAAAGAAATACACCTCCTATCAATAGTTTCACATCTGCTATTAGATTAAGTGTTTTTATTCCAAATGTTGTACTGCTTGCTTAATTTCTTCTATAATGATGTGATATGTTCTTCCCAACTGAGCTTTTCATGATGAGGAATTTTATACTTCTTGTTTCCAAGTCTGCGATAATTTTATAGTTTATGTGGAAATCCTGTCATACATTTTTGTTTTTTAAAGTACTGTAACATAATTTATTTTGAGTGAGTTTGCCGTTAACTGGTTTGCTACTTCCCTGACCATGTAATTCATTTGATTCTGTACTGTTATATGCTATTTTTTTATGGTCAGATTAGTATTGTCTGTACATCACTATTAGCTTTATCAGACAAGATCACTGATGTATAATAAAATCAGGAGAGGTACTTGAACAGAGCTTTGTGGTAGGCCATCTTGTACTATCTTCCAGTATAATGAAGCAATTTCAGAGATTTTAAAATCAAAATGGGAAATGTATTGGATTTGGTTTTCCATATATGAATTAAACAATTTACCTGCAGTTCCATGAATACCATATTATTCTTTTTACAGATATATATAATTCAAACACCCTCTTCTGCTTTAGCAATACACAAAAAATTCCTGCAAGGCACATTTTAATATTCAATGTCTCACATACATTAGTTTAAAAAGAATTTATAGCCACATCTATGAATGACTCTTGTTTTTTTTATGCCTTTTGAGTAATTTACAGATTTTTTTCTATGTCAAATTTTATTATATTGCATGAAATTTACATTTTGTTGCTCGAATTCTTTATTTTATGTGACACATTTCAGAGTATTATAGAATATAGTTTATAGAGATCTTTCGGTGTACAATTATATGATTCTCATAATTTTGTGTGAAGGTCCATTTTCATTTACCAGAAAAACTAATAACATTTGTAATTCAGCCCTACTCCAGCTTAATGTCCAGTATGTTGAAAAAACAATCTATTAAAAAAGTGTTAAAACTATTTTTAGAGAGAACTCAAATTTTGGATTAACACCCAGTGAACACGTCTCACCTGTTTTCCTTTTTAAGCAATCTTTTGTGTACTTAGATTTTCATTTTTACCAACATTAAAGTGCTTCTAGACAAGATGTAAAATAGCTGGGAATCATGATCAGAGATATCATTTATTACTGGCATTAACCTATAATGAATTTGCTAAGATATGTCCACAAAGAAATATCAATTGCAGTACTGTTTTAATTTCAAATTCTTATAGGTAAATTTACAATTACAGTTGACTTGAAGCACAACAGCAAGGCTTCCATATCTAGTCTCTTAGTGCTGCAATTGGGAAAGTCAACAATGAAATCTCCACAAATTTGGAAATCTTAAAGGCAGTAAGTCTGTGATAAAAAGAGACTACAATCTCCACAGAGAGCTCTGCAGGTTGCTGTATCGATTAGATGTTCTTTACCACATTCCAGTTTTTTAACACAGTATTCAGAGAATTGTTCTATACAGTAGAGTAATGAAACAAAAATCACCATTGTGTCTCAGTGGACTGAGCCAGGTAAGAGCTGGATCAGGTAAGAGCTCATGGCCTCGTGTACTGCCCATACTGACTGTGGTTTATAGACAATTTTCTGCAGACATTAACGCAATCGCTAGGACAGTCCCCAATCTCTGCTTCATTAACTGCATGTTACATAAACAAAAAATACACTTATTACTAGGGTTAGGATCTTTAGGACAAATCATATTTTTTTCCTGTCATCTTTTCGAGCAGAAATACTGAATTAAACACCGATTCAACGTTTCTGATTGTATTTAAATGTATTTTATATAGCATATAAATGCATATTTAGACCATTTTTCTAGTTTCGGTCATATTTCGATAATATTTATGGTCATATGGTCATATTTTGAGGAAAAATCTGGCAGTTTTTTAATAGTACTAGGAATTCACTAGATATAGATGAGAGAAATTAAGATAATTATTCACAGACCTGAACTTCTGCTATACAGGTGGGGGAGGGGGGGGGGACTAATTTTCACTGTGGTCAGAATTCACCAGTCAAGAATTTAAGTTATAAGTTACTGTCACTTTCTAAATATAATGTTCCACGTCAATATCTCAATTAAATATCCTCAGTCATCGTTAAATCTGTAGTAGATCAGTGGGTAGACCTACCGCCATGATGAAAATAAAATTTTCTGAAAGTGCGAAGTTATGTAAGGTAATTTAGAGATGAGTATTTAAAATTTAATTTACAAATGGTGCAGCGAGTGCACAGAAGCAAATTATGTTGTCTACATGAAAGTGACAGTACTAGATAAAATAAATGATGTATAACTGAGCATGTTTTGATGTATAGTAACTTTAAATGTTTGGTCAAATTTAGTAATTTTTAGGTCATATTTACCCATTTTTAAGGTCATATTTGCCTGCATATTTCTCTAATTTTTTGGTCATAGAGATCCGAAGCCTACTTATCACACACAACATGTAGTTACACATTTCGCAGACAGATGGCAATACTTCAATTTCACCTTAATTCAGAGTAAATGCTTTGCATCAGCAAGTTTATGTGGCCATAAAATCAAAGCTAGAAATTTGACCATCCAACAATGACTTATACTCATCAAAGGCAGATGACCCCAAAATGTTGGGAAGCAGTAAAGAATAACAGTACTGCAAACATTCTGCTAAGAAGAAATGTAATATAACCAAAACCATGTACCCTCCATCAATTAATTAATTGCATATAAATAGAGAGAATAATCTTGTTCACTGAAATTTGTGGGAGACTGTCAAGATAATGTACCATAATATGCTTAGAATGTAATGTAAAATAGTTTTTAATGCAAGTGTTTGGACCAATAATATTTACCTATAATATTGCATAGTTAGTTAAGAGGGTATTACCGTGTGTACTCCATGTCTAACCTCACAAATTGTTTCCTATCTTTTAAATAATGGTCAAGATTTTGAAATTATCAGTATTACTATTTAAAATCATAATCTTTCAATCTGGAACGAAATTGAAAACTTTTAGATTCTGAAAAACGGACATTTTCATAGTAATTGATTGGCTGCAATCGCTTTCAGTCATTGTTAGTTTTCTGGAATGATCATCATAATACACAAGAAAACTGGAGGCACATTTGTAGTCTTCTAAAAATTTTGTTTTATGTACATACAGTAGTGCACTTTATGAGCAGAGTTCCCCATATAATGGAGTAGAGTTGGGCTTACACCGTGCTGTCAAGTAAATAGTCACTTTGGAGACAAGTGCAATGGTAATAATTTCAGTGTCATACTGAATAAATGTGAATTAAAAGATGGCTGTCATTTTCATCATTTACTGAACAACCTTAAGACTACTAATATTTTACTAATAGGAAGTATCAATCAAAAGAACTGCAATTTAAAAATTTCCACAACTATATTCAACTTCTAATAAGCTAGTTAAGAGTTTCATTTTATGGTCAACAGTGTCGGACTTAACACTTTAATTTCCAAAAGCTGTTACAACATTTAAAACAATTTCTAAAAATGTAATATATCATTTTCTTAAACGACCCTAGTCATCCTCTATAACTTCTCTCATCAAAAAGACAGCTGGTAAAAGAAACTACACTGTTTACCATTGTATGCCAGAAACTATCATTTCAGAAATGCTTATTTTCAGGAGTCCATGGGACCAATATTTTTCCCTTTTCCCATTTTGGTATGTACATACATTTTCTTAAAACCCACAGCTGCAACTGCATGCCCTTGACTGCAGCAGATGGTAGTATTAGCATGTACAATAATGAAAAAAGTTTCTGTATTAAGTATATATTTACTATATGGGAAGTTAGTTATTGATGCAATCACATTAGGGACAAAAAAACATTTAATACAGAAGAAGATCAAATGGTAGCAAAACAGACACAATACAAATCAAGACAAAGAGCAAAATCTTGTGAAAGCTGCACATATGGTTATTTCTATGCTGGTAACAAGTGAATACACTGTTCCACATAATAAGTAGTATTTAACTCGTGATTGTATTTGTAGATTACAGGGGGTATTGATTATACTAATGGGATGTAGCTAACTTGTTATCAATGTATAATAATAATTTTGTGAGAGGTGGGTGCAGCTGGAGACTGCCTCACAGAAAGACCCAGCCTCCAGCTGTGCCCACCTCTCACAATGTTCTCCCATTGACGAAAGGTTTATCCCAAAAATTACTTTATTATTTGTGTTTGTGTCTTTTCTGTGTGTTCGCGCCCCACATCCATCATCTAAAGGTAAGTGGTGGCTCATTTCCCTATCTTAATTTGATTCCTTTCCACTACATAGCGTCTTGATTTCATTGTTACTATAATAATAATATCTATTATATATAGTAATATAATTGACATTATTATTAAGTGTATGTACTGTTCCACATCCTCGAGCTTATTCTCACATGGGATCAAAGTGAACATATCTACCTATCTATCTATCTATCTGTCATATTAAAAAAAATGTAACAAGCACCATAAACTTATGAATACAAAAATTTTAAAATTAGTTCAAAATTCAAACTAGAAACTTAATAAAGGTGTCCCACTTTCTCTATTCTATAATTTATAGGAAAAGTAAAAGTTCAGCAAAACATGAAACCCAAAATGATTATTCCCACTTGCTTTATACCAGCAGAATAAAATTTGATGACATTAATCTTAAGCCATTGCTTATATGTCACAACTAATCTAATATTTATACTTACTCCTTTGATCATTGAAAAACTTACAGGTTATCTGACAATAACAGTGAGAGTAAGGTGAAGAATAACATGGTGCAATAACTTACCACAGACTCATCTTCATTGGCCTCAAGGCATTCAACAAAGCCCTGCCGAATCTCCGTTGTTAGAGCAGCAGTTGAAGTAAATTGACTGAGCATCTGACTCTGTGAGGATGGCTGAGCTGTCATTGCTAGAAGTATTCTAACAGCTGTTAATGCTTGCTGCGGTAGCCAGCTATTATAAGTAACATACCTAAAAGGGGGAAATAATAATAAGGAATGAATACAAATTAAAACTGGAAACAATCTTGCTTACACAGCAAAAGCAGTTGGTTAATACTAGATTGCTCTGTCAAAGCAAAAGATTCATTCACACAATTCTTGTCCCAATCATACACATTATCCAATATATGTTGTGTAAAGCTGCAAATCTACTCTTGATTTTACAGTACACTTGAAATAATTGCAACTAAGTCAACAATGAGTATATGATAATAACTCCACACTGCCACAGCAATGTTGAAAGTAATCAGTTACATCTACGACAAGACTAGTGAAGGTTAACAGTAAATGATTTGGATGTGACGAACACAGTTCATTATGCTACCAACCAACAGCTTATTCTTGAAGTCACCAAACACTATAAATTCTCTCATGTTACACAAACATTTCAACTTTCAAATGCAATATCTAAGCATTATCTTCCATCCAAGTTTCTTTACCTTGTGCCTGAAAGTGCACTAGAAAATCTCCAACAGGAACATACTTTTAATCTCACTGTTAGCTGCGAATCTGAAGTCAAAAAAACAACTTTGCATATTAATATTTAAATTTAACTACACCAAAGCCCAGGTTTAGTCATGCCTCATTCAACTAATCACCAAATAATTATTATAAGTAAACAACTTTCAGCACGAATTAATCATAATGCCAACAACCTCAATTTGATTTTACTTAGCTGCCATATTTATTTTCCAATTCAGGCTGGAAACATTGATTTATTTAGCCCATGAATTAACCACTCTATTTGCCAAACCAATTACAGTTTGTTACCTCTTCCACAGGGAAATACAATGCTATAGGATATTGTTAATCCTGTTTTATACAGTAACCATCACATAATTAAATTTTGTTTTCCTAATATTTAAATTACTAACAACTAAATTAAAAATGATACTAAGGAAAAATGAAGCAGGATAGAGAAAACCCCATCACTTACTATAGTTTAGGGCTGCGACAAGTGAATAACACGTAACATAGGCACAAAAATACAATGGTTTGGTATAAAACCTTATTCATGCACTAGAAAATGACCCATTTGGTTTCAGACATATGCACACTCCAAGGATTTCCATATAACGCTGGGTAGCGAAAGAAAGCACGGGGAAGCAGGAAATGGGGGTGAATTGTTAACAAGTGGAGTATCGATATGTTGGTAATATCTGAGATAATATATACTTATTGCAGTCGGTGGTGTATATGTATATACAAAACAGGATAGTGAAATGAACCACACTTACCTTAGTTCAGTGATTCTCAAACTTTTATCTCCACGTACCCCTATAAAATTTCCTAGGCAGTGGCAAACCCCCTTAACACAAAAACTGTGACCTTCTCTCTCTCTCTCTCTCTAGCAGCGATAGTCACCACTGTGCGAGTTATACGCTTTGAGATAGCCAGTCCGCCATTATGTAAATCTTGTCGCCATCCCTACGATCAACTGACGAACCCCAAGGAGTTCGCGTACTGCACTTTGAGAAACACTGCCTTAAATGATAGTTGCATGGCATGATCACATAAAAAAGACAAGAACATGAATAACTTTGTATATTTCGGGTCACATAAATTCTGTGAGGCAGTCTCCTACAGCACCCACCCTCCACAATGGTATCCTGTTGACAAAATGCCAAGACCCAAAATATACAATGTTATTCGTGTTCTTGTCTTTTCTGTGTGTTCAAGCCATGCAACCATCATCTAAGGTGAGTGGTGGTTCATTTCACTATCCTATTTTGTATTTTTTTTTTTTTTTTTTTTTTTTTTTTTTTTTGCTACTTAGCACCTATTATTTCCTGGTTAAGATATATAACAAAGGGTGCTATGTATTGATGCGAAAATGAATTTTGTTATATATGTATGCCAAAAGCACAAAGCCTTAACATGGTCCTAGTTGGCCCCAACAAATATATATATATATTGTTATGAAACAAAGGCGCTAAAAACGGATATATTGAACATTAGGATAGGATAAAAAACCACCGCTTACCAAAGAAGGGGATTCCTCCGGCGTTGGTACACGAAAAAAACACAAACACACAAAGAATAGAATTTTCGAGCATCGCTCTTCCTCAGTAGAAGTGAGATGGCTGCACGCAAACGGCTGGCAGCCAACTGCGTGAGCCACAATGTCGGTGGCTCATGGTGGGGGAAAAACAACTTGGCGGGAAGTGAGGGTGGGGGTAGAAGAGCTCAGGCTGGAAAACGATGATGAATAGCAAATATAAAGCAAAACTCTACACAAGGACCTGTCGCGGAAGAGCAGTATACCTCAGTTAATGGTCCCAAAAGCCCACCAAGGAATGGACAGATGTGCAAACAACTGGGGAAAAAAATATTCAGAAATTTTAAGTTAAAACTAAAAATAAAAATAAGCAAAATTCGAAGTCACAATCTATAAAGATAGGCTCTGGTGGTTCTATGGGAGAAGGTGGAAGTGAGGGGGATGGGTGGGAGGAAAATTGGTGCTATCTTAAATTTAGACCTGGTGATTGTCTGGTCCCCAGTTGGTACTGATAGGCCAGTTCCCACCTTCTAAGTTCTGAAATACTGCTTTTATCTGAGAGGACTCTGACAGCGCGGACCGAGAAGCAGGTGATAAAATTGTTGGTGATGTGTAGTGGCATGATGAGATACAGGGTGGTCAGGGTTCTTGGTTTGTACTGAATGTCTGTATCCATTCATTCTGATGGCCAGTGGATTTGTTGTGAGTCCAATGTAGGAGGCTAGGCAATGGTTACAAGTAAGTTGGTATATAAGGTGGGAGGATACACAAGTGGTGAATCCTGTGATGAGAAAGCTTTCCCCAGTCACAGGGTTGGTAAAGGTGGTGGAAGGCGGGTGCATGCTGCATAATTTGCAATGGGATCTGTTGCAAGGAAATGAACCTTGGGGCTGTCTTGCAGGCTGGGGGACCCCCTTCCTTATGGACCAAGAGTTGGTTGAGGTTTGGAGGTCTGCTGAAGCAGGTTCCGGGTGGGTGAGGTAGTATTTTAGGAAGGAGGTTTTTCATCTCAGGGCAGGCTCGAAGGAAGTCGTAACCTTGTCTCAAGACTTGGTTAATGGATTCCAAACCTGGGAAGTAACAGGTGATCAAAACAGGGCTATGGTGGGTTTTAGAGGGTTGTGGATTGTTGATAGGTTGAGTAGGTTGTGATGTGGCACGTGAAACCTGTTTGTGAACTTAATCTGGTGGGTAATTGCGAGAAATCAGGGCTTCAGAGATATTGCTGTTATATTGTTGAAGGGCTTGTTGATTGGAACAAATGTGACAGCCTCGAATGCCTAGGCTGTAGGGGAGGGAACGTTTGATGTGATGAGGGTGGCAGCTATCATAATGAAGGTACTGTTGTAGGTTGGTGGGTTTGATATGGACAGCTGTGTGGATATAGCCATTCGTGAGGGAAAGGTCAACATCCAGGAAAGTGGCCTGGGAGTAAGTCCATGTGAATTTCAAGGAGCTGACAGTGTTAAGGAAACTGAGTAGGTTGTCTTCCCCTTGGGTCCAGATTATGAAAATATCATCAATGAATCTGACCCACAAGAGGGGTTTCAGATGGGCTGCAGCTATTAATGATTGTTCTAGGCGGCCTAGGTAGAGGTTAGCGTATGAGGGAGCGATACGAGTGCCCATGGCAGTGCTGCTCACTTGGTGATAGATTTTCCCCTCAAATTAAAAAAAGTTGTTGTTTAGTATTAGTTCCCCCAAGGTGAGCAGGAAAGATCTGGTGGGAAGGCTATTGGGTGGATGCTGGACTAGAAAATGTTCCATGGCACTGAGCCCATGGCAATGGGGAATATTTGTGTATAAGGAGGTCACATCTACCGTCACTAGAAGGGAGTCAGGAGGAAGAGGTGTGGGTACTGTAGCCAGTCGAGAGAGGAAGTTAAACATTCGGATAGGATAAAAACCACCGCTTACTACAGAAGAGGATTCCTGCGGCGTTGCTACACGGAAAAAATACACGAACACACATAGAATATAATTTTCGAGCCCATGGCTCTTCATCAGTAGGATTAAGAAGGTTGCACACTTGTGGCTGGCAGCCAACTGCATCAGCTACAATGTAGGAAGTTCATGGTGGGGGGTGGGGGGGGGGTAACATGGTGGGAAGTGAGGGTGGGGGTAGAAAAACATAGGCTGGAAAATGATATTGAATAGAAAGTAGAAAGTAAAAATGTACATAGGGACCTGATGCGGAAATTGCAGTAGATCTCAGTTAATGGTTCTAAATTCCTACTAAGTAATGGACATATATGCAAACAGCTGAAAAACAAAATATTCGGAAATTTGAAATTAAAAATAAAAATAAGCAAAATTCAAAGTTACAATCTATAAAGATAGGCTCTGGTGAGCGGTGGTTCTGTGGGAGAAGGTGGAGGTGAGGGGGATGGGTGGGAGGAAAATTGGTGCTATCTTAAATTTAGACCTGGTGGTTGTCTGATACTCTGTTGGTACTGATAAGCCAGTTCCCACCTTCTAAGTTCTGAAATACTGCTTTTATCTGAGAGGACTCTGATGGCACAGACCGAGAAACATGTGTTAAAAATGTTGGTACCATGTGTGGTGGCATGATAAGATACAGGGTGGTCAGGGTTCACCAAAGCTGGAGGGAACAAACAGCTTTGATGTGCAACATTACAGCTGACTCAGCCCATCAATCATCCCAAACCCGCAAAAACCAACCACAATCCAGTATTGGTCACACAATACTACCCAAGCCTCGAATCCATTAACAGAATCCTCCGGCAGGGCTATGATTTCTTGCAAACCAGGCCTGAAATGAGATCCATTCTTCCTAAAATCTTCCCTGCCCCTCCTAGAACTTGTTTCAGCTGACCTCCTAACCTCAGCAAACTTCAAGCCCACAAACACAGTCTTTCTCATCCTAACAGTCAACCCCAAGGCTCTTTCCTATGTAATAGATCCCGCTGCAAGATGTGCGACATACACCACGCTTCCACCACTTTCATCGACCCTGTCACAGGGGAAAGCTTCCCTATCATAGGCACGCCACCTGTGAAACCACCCATGTAATTTACCAGTTAACATGCAACCATTGCCTGGCTTCATATATAGGTCTGACCACAAAACCATAAGAATGAATGGCCACCGACAGACGGTGTTAACACAGGACCCAGAGCACCCAGTTGCTGCCCATGCAATAACCCCTGACTTAAATGATTTCAACTCTTGTTTCACAGTCCATGCTATCAGAGTTTTCCCTAACAGCAGCAGTTTCTCTGAATTCAGAAGGTGGGAACTTGCCTAACAGTACAAACTTGACACAAGACAACCACCTTGTCTCAACTTGAGATAATACCCGGTCATTATTATTATTACATTATGTTTAACCTTTTTAATCCTCTCTTTCCCACTACCTATATTGAACCACCACTAACCTAAGGTGATGTTTACTTCATAAAAATTATTATTTTATTATATTTCTTTAATTAGTATTTGTATAATATTTTTTTTAAATATATATTTAGTTCTAATTATATTTGGATCTTCCCACCGACCAGAGATTAGTTTGGATATTTATCTATGCTCGGGTATTAGCTCTGACTCACTGGCCCTCTACTTTTCCGATGTTTGAATTTACCCCCACCATTTTCCCGACCGGCGGTCTTTCTGTGAGGCAGTCTCCAGCTGCGCCCACCTCTCATAATGTTGTCCTGTTGACGAAGGGTTTATCCCAAAAATTTCTTTATTATTTTTGTTTGTGTCTTTTCTGTGTTTTCACGTCCCACATCCATCAGCTAAAGGTAAGTGGTGGCTCATTTCCTGATTCTAATTTGATTCCTATATATATATATATATATATATATATATATAATCCGCTACCACCGTCCTAATATAACCTTCACTTTAGCCCATTTTTATTGCTTAGCTTTGTCATAAGCACCAAAACTATTTTCAGTGTTTGCCATTTCTGCCTCCTTGCCTCTGATTTTGTTGTTTTAATGACAAAATCGATTTTTTTTTTGTTTGACTGACCATTATTCAATCCAATAGTTGTATAAATTTCTGAGCCGATTTACCGTGCTACTTTTGTATTTAATTTGTTTATGTAATTTCTTATTTTATTTTCTGTATTTCGCTTAAGATATATATTATTGTTAAGCTCTTATCCTTTATATTTCAACTCACTAATTTTCTATAGCCACGGCTGGCCTAACATACCCTTTCAATTCCGTTCGTTTTTATTACTCGACTTACAGTCAGCATGAAAACTATATTCTGTGTTGCCATATTAACTTCTTTGGCTTTTTTTGTGTGTGTGTATTTGATTCTTTTGTCTGCTTGCGACCGTTATTCAGCCCAACAGTTTTACATTTCTCTGGGCCGTTTTACCACACCATTCTGGTACTTAATTTGTTTTTCATTTTCTTATTCTACTTACGATATATATATATTGTTTCCCCCTCTTATCCCTTATATTTTGAAACCACTAACTATCAATTTTTTATAGACAACCCTCCTCCCCACTTTCATTCCATTCTGTCCGCCCCATACTCAGCTGTTTGTTTACATTTTTGTCACCTCTTCCTCGCACACAGACTTCCCCCTCCTCCCCCTCCCCCCACCGAATCTTTTGTCTATTTTACAGCTACCTTTCCTTGTATGCGCACCATGCTACTCATCTTGCTAAACTGAGATCTCACATACTGTTCCTCCAATCCTGCCTATCTCTTAAAATACCACCAAATGGGCTTACCATTAAACTTCCTATTTCTGGATGCCCCCCACAACTTCATCCTACACTCCACTCATTCTGCTTCCAACAGTCCTTAGTGCCTACTCACCTAGTTCTTCAACAGTATATTATGAAAGCCCAACAACACTCATCCCACCTAATTTCCTTACACAAAATCCTTCTCCTTGCATTCCCTGGTTGCAGTCATTTACACAACATCCTTAATCATTGCAACTAGTGTTGCAAATTGAAAAAAAAATATTTTTTTTTTCAGGTTTGTGGGAAAAAAAACAAAAAACAAAAACCTAGCACCCTTTTTTTTAAATTTGGTTTTTTTTCCAGACAACAACATATTTGATAAATTATAGTTTTATTTAAGGAACTTACATTTTACATGTGTGTTTTAAATCTTACTGAAAATAAGATATGATAGGGAAAATAAACAGATACCCGTCACTTACCACAGAAGAAGGCAGGAGGGCGAGACGAACACGTAAAAACACAAAAACAAACAAATAATATTTCGACATAAGTCTTAGTCATGTGGGATGGCAGAGGGGAAAGATGTGGTCACATCCCAACCCACCAAATGAATCTTACTGAATCATATAATGTATTACATAATGATTCATAAATGTATCTATATAGGTAACATAATTTTATGTCAGTACCACATTCACTAGTATCAGCACTACCAACACTAGTTCGGTCGGTGTCAGAATTTTCTGTTTCTTCTTCTGTCTCCTCTATATCCATAATTTCCGAAGTAGTTACATTTTCTTTTACTGGTTGTTCTTGTATTGTACACAAAAGATTTTGAGATTGCAATTTTAAATTGTGAGCAAAGTACACACTGTGCATAAAGACTGCGCCAATAGTTCTGTATTACGGTCTTTTAAGTTTGAATTTAAATCTATTTTCATACAACATAGGAGCTTTATTTCTTTTCAATCGTTGGTTTACACCAACAGTTGCAAGGAAATGATTCATAATTACTGACAATTTAATGACTCAGTATCACTATACGCTGAGAGTTTAACAAGTATACGAATATAAGGAAAGCAAAATAAGTAATAAAAAGAGGCAAAAAACCGTAGATAAATTCCTAATTTATTTAAAAGATCCTTAGGTCTACAGATAAATTCGTAGGGCTGGTAGCACTAGTTCAAATAGTGAGTATCAATCCAAACAACGGGGAACAGGGCTTCCTTCTCACGCAACCTAGCCTCTTCGGGAAGTCCCCGTTTATAAAAGAAAATTTCAGTCAATGTTGCCAATATCTTTGTAATTTTTTTTCTATTGAACCAGAAAAATATAGTAGATTTAAAAATTAAGTACCTAGAACAAACTCTAAAACAGTCATATTAAACGATAAATACCGTACAAATTTGAGATTTAGTAGTTATGAAAAACATTTTGTTTTTTTGGGTTTTTTTCCAAGCAAAAAAAAAACATTTTTTTGCAACACTAGTTGCAACCATGTGTTAGTCAAAAAAGGACAAAAACATATTTCAAAGCTCTCCTCCCTCTGCAAGAGCTACTTTGTTTCAGGTCTACATATCCCCAACCCACATAACATGCAACACATCACCCCTACACCACTTATTGCCACTACACCATGTATTTGACATATTCTTAACTTTCCCCACCCAGCACCTCTGTCACCCACTCTGATCACTCCCACCCTTACCTACTCCCCGCCACTGGAGAAATAAATCTGAATCTCTCTTCCACCCCCTCTCAGTTCTTTCAAAGGGTCTTACTTTCTCTCCCACCCCTAATTTGATCAGATAACTCTTATTAAGGACTCCCTTTCATTCTGTCGCACTCTCAACTGGCGGTATTATTTCAATACTATAGGCAGGGGAGACAGCCGATGTGATAACCTGGAACCCAGCCTCCAACAATTCCTACGTCCATCCCAGTTAGATCCACCTCTCCTCCCTCAAAACCATCCCCTACTCCTATTCAAGGAATTCCTCATGTCGACCCTCTCATCATCTTCCTTCCTAAATTCAATCCCCCAATCCACAGCCTGACCCATACTGAAAGGTGGGATGAGTGAACTTTCAAAAAATAAAAACATCATAATCTTCCCAACTGATAAGGGCTCAACAACTGTGGTCATGGATCAAAGTGACTACATAGCTGAAGACCTCAGGCAGCTCTCCAACACCTCCACTTCCCTGACTCATACCACTGACCTCATAATTCGGTCTGCACAGAAATTTGCTCCTTCCTCAGCCTCCAAGCTCCCTTACAGCATCTTTCACACCATTCCATTTGCCTTCTGACACCTAAGACCACCCCGCCCCAGAACCCCACTTTGTATCTTCTGCCCTAGATACATAAGGCGGGCAATCCTGGGGGCCCTGTAGTTGCTGTCTTTGGGTCTCCCACAGAACGCATTTCTGCATTCGTCGACCAACACCTACAACCTTTCGTCCAGGCCCTTCCATCTTTCGTCAGAGAAAGCCACCACTTTTTTTAGTGTCTTAACAGTTCCTACACCCCTAACAACTGGTTGCTTCCTGGTCACTATTGATGTATCATCACTTTACACCAACATCCCTCATGGCTAGGGCCTCAGTGCCATAGAGCATTACCTCGACAGTCGCCCCCCCACACACCTTCCCTGGTACTTGTTTCCTCACTTCTTTGGCTCAATTCATCCTTATCAAAAATTTATTTTCCTTCCAGTCTCAGGTTTACCATCAGATACGAGGCACTGCTATGGGCTCGCATGGCACCTTTGTATGCCAAACTTTTCATGGGCAGATTAGAGGAATGTTTTCTTCAAAAGGTTACCCGACAACCCACCGTGTCGTTCAGGTATATAGATGACATATATATCATCTGGATCCATGGTGAAGACCTCCCCTTCTTGACTTCTTGGACTCGCTGAATAACATCTCCTCCCAAAAATTCACCTGGTCCTACTCTCAGACTAACATCACTTTTCTGGATGTTGACATCTCCGTACAGAATGGTCACTTACACATCTCTGTCCACATAAAGCCCACTAATCTACAACAATATCTCCATTTTGATAACTGCCATCCATATCACACAAAACATTTCATCCCCTACGGCCTAGCCATTCGAGGCAAACTTATCTGCTCTTATCATGAATCCTTTACTCTCTATTCCAACAATCTGAATTGTGCTCTCGTAAACCGCAATTATCCTCCAGAACTGGTCCAAAAACAGTTATCAAGAGTCAATAACTGTCCACCACACCGACACAGACAAACTAAATCCAACCAGAATCCTGTATTTCTCACCCAGTTTTTCCGTGGCCTGGAATTGCTAAACCAAATTCTTCGTTTGGGCTATGACTTTCTCAGATCCTTTCCAAAAATGTGCCGCATTCTTCCCACCGTACTTCCCACCCCACTGTCAGCAGACCGCCTAATCTAAAAAATATACTTGTACATAAATATCAACCCTCTGATGCTCCTAAACCACCGTTTGGATCCTTCCTTTTTAAGATGCCCTGTTGCAAACATGCTCTATGTATCCACCTACCACTACCTATTGCAACCCTACTACTGGTGAAACCTACCCATAATAGGTCATGACCTGTGTACAACAACCCATCTCATTTACTAGCTCACCTGCCTCCACTGTCCAAGTTCCTACATTGGCCTGACCTCAAACTCATTATCCATCAGAATGAGTGGTCACAGACAAACTGTTTTCTCCCAAAACCTAGCCCTCCCTGTTGCTCACCATTCCAGTACTCACAACACCTAAAAACTTAATAACTGCTTCACAGTCAGAGCCATTAGAGTACTTCCAAATTCCACCTCCCAATCTGAATTCCACAGGTGGGAATTGGCATATCAAGACATCCTGCAGACTAGACATCCCCCAGGGCTTAATTTCCAATAATATCTTCCATCTTCACCCTGTACACCCATCACTGGTCAGCACAATAGATTCATATATATATATTTATAGACCTTATTTCAAAAAATCAGTTTCTTTATTTATTATATTTTTTAATGATTATTATTATTTTTCCCATTTTTATCTTCTTGTGATTTATACTTTCGTTTATATTATCGTTGCTCCCCCCACCACCTGCGACGGGCATTTTTATCCTATGAGTGGCCGCGTCAAACGCAGGGCTTGTGCAAGCTCAGCCATGTTCTTCTTGTAACTTGAAAAAGGGTTTTAACCTGAAATATTGTTTTTTCTGTGTTGTTTAGTGCTGCTGCTGCCTTCCTCCATTCAGCTTTGGTGAGTGTTGGGTGTATTTTATCTGTACTGTCCATATAAATATTGCCTCATGGCATTTCTTTCCTTCCATTGTTATCCATATAGTGTGTCTGTTATACTCCAGTAACCATCCTTAACAAAAGCTAACATTAAAATTGTTTTTAAGGTTATCACTTTTTGTTGATACATCTTTTATTTCTTCAACAAGATTGAATTTCTTTTCTTAGCTAAAAGCAGATAAACATTACAAACTGTTACTGCTGTTCATCCCTTCTGCAGCCAGGCTGTATGATGAAAAGCATTTATTCTATATTATGTGTATTCAATTCCACACAGTTTCCCAATTGGACAATAATGAATATTTGCAAATACCCATATTCCTCATACACTGTTGCATTTCTTATTAAGTTTAGCGAACAATTTTGCTAAACGTCTCTCTTCTCATTTATAATTATACCTGTTGATATATATATACTAAATCACAAAAATAATATTATTCAAAACTTAAAAATTATCTGATTGGCTCAAGACAAAATTTGTTAACTAGAAAAATATACTTACTTTGCAATAAGTAATAAATAATCAGTCTGTCCACTGCGTGGATTAACACCAACGAGCAGTCTACTAAGGCCAGGAATAAGTAGTGGAATACATGCTGCACTCAAAAGTGCAGAAAAATGAGGCTGAAGTACTAGAGCTCGATCAAGCAGGGCCAAACAACTTTCTAAACTTGCCTCAAGAGCATCTTTCCCGGGAAAAGGAAGAAAGGAATCCAGGAGATGTACACCTTCCTCAATCATGTACAAAATCTGTGGACAAAATACATCATTCTTTGTATCTGATGAAAATCAGACAAAGCAAAACTTCACTAAATATAAAATACTACAACGATGTCAAGCATATTAATTACATTACTGCTTGTGAATCATTTATATACAATACATTGTTTCTATAAAGTGAGTAAACTTCCCTAGAATAAAAGCTTGAATGTAATTATATCATTTTTCAATAGCCACTTAAAAATTAGAATTAATGGTTATCCACTAAAAAAAATGTACAATTAGGGGTGAGGACAACATATTACTAGAGTGATGAGAGAAGAGGGTATCACAGAAAAAATGTTATCTGTCGCTTACAAAAAAAATCCATTGAGAAAGAGGGAGGTAGAACTAGTGACTGCAAGTCCAGTAAGCAACAGATACAGGGTTATTACAAATGATTGTCAGAGTTTCAAAAACAGTGCAAATAGTACAATTAGACATAAATAAGAATCTTGGATTATCATCTAGCAAAACTTACAAAGTTTTCTTTTCATATATCACAAATGTTCAATATGTATGCTCTTTGCCAATCTGCATACAGCTATATAGTAATCCATTTCTTCCCACACACAATTCATTACGTCAGCAAAATTTCATTGTTAGGCATTGTGTTACGGTATTACCACAGTACCCTGCTAGCTTATGCGCGCTTGGACTGTGTTGAAAAGTGCCCATCGCCAAAGAGATCATTAGAGCTGGGAAAGGATGGAAGGCAAGGAAAGGGAAGGGAATTAAGTTGGTCATTGTGTTCTAAAGGAACCATCATGACATTCACTTGTACTGATTTTGGGAAACTCTGGAAAACCAAATTTTGGATGGCCGGACAGAGATTTGAACTCGCATCCTCCTGAATGCCAGGCCCTGGAAAGCTTCTGAATGGCAAGCGATACAAAATAAACTTAGAGGGTTTCTCTAAGCGAGTCAGGGACTGGAAACAATTATCAAAAGAAATGATGAGCTACTTATAAAAAACACTGACAGAATTTAAAATTAAAATTCATGATGGGAAAAAGAAGTCTGATGGTGCTATTGAAATCAACTAATTAAAAAAAAAAAAGTAAAATGCTGAAACAGGAAACAAGAGTCAGGAAATTACCACCATAGCATGTGCCCCATCGTAATTAAGTTAAATAAATAAATGCCCATTTGTGAAACAATCATAGTTTAACCCTTTAACTGCTAGGTATTGCCTGGCAGTGCCCTCACTAAGTGCTCCTTTGTTATCCTCTAAGCTGTATACCTGCGCTGAGAGGCCGCGATCGGCCGATAACTGCCCTGCTGAGTTCGGCACGCGGCCCGGACTGCTCTGTGCTGAATATTTCTACGGCGTTGTGTGTGACAGCCTTCTGTTTTCACTTTGCGTTTTAAAACCCCAGATACAAAAGATATGCAGTAACTCTGACGTCTAAGGTCTTTCAATTTAAAACTTCTCTACAAGTGAATGTCCACATATACAAATATACAGGTACTTCATATGCTAAATAGGCATTACAGCAACTGACATGTGTTTGGCATTTTTGTTTGTTAACGCAGTAATTCATCAGGAGAAAATTTCAATGTTAAGTGTTCGAATACCTTTAACAAATTCTGCATATATTTCCATCCTTCTTTTGGTTCTTGGCTTTAGACCATCACTGGCGAAGTTAAAAATATTTTTATTTTTTTTCAATTTCTTGTATTTCACTTAGTTTTAGAGGCATATAAGTGTAATGTAATTGTTACAGTGTAGTTACCCATGCTTAATAAATGTTTTTTGTCTAACAAGTCTCCAAACATGGCACAACACACAGTATTACTGTACATTGCATGTTCTGTGTTTTTACCTGCTTTCTGGACACACTTTCTGTTTCGAACATCCAGCGCATCTACGCGCTGGCGTGCTCTCCTTTGAATTTTTAATGTGAATAATATTTCGAAAATGTCTCCCAGTTAAACCTTCCACCTTGAAAATCTATAGTGAACTGATTCTGGCGTATTTGTCTTAGTATATAAATAAAATCTATAGGTTCCTTCAACAATAGATTTCATAAGATGTTCTGTTAAAAATATTCCGAAAATGAGAGAATGCTGAAATTTTGACCTAATCCATATTTGTGTCTAATGCATGCACAAAAGCACGAGAATCTCTTTTCTTCCAGTCAAAGCTGTCACTAAAGTGTCCTCTTTTTCCACACATTTAGCTCTCACTATATGAAGCTTCAGATACTGAAAATGTTTACCTCTTGTGGAGACAGATGGTCGTTTTCCACTAGCAGATGTACAAGGCTTAGGACTATTACTTCAAGATCCTATTGAAGGGTCTTCACTATCATCCATATCAAAGAGATCATTCTCACTGTCGTTTCTAGTAAGAATCTCAATGATTTCTTCCTTTGTACAAACACGACAGCGATCCATTTTCTCAGTAAAAACTAAAATGAAAATAGCAACACAAATAAGATCGCAACTGCAGACACTCACGGGCCGAATATGGGAAAGCCATTAACCAGCTGGGATGGCAATACGGCTTCCTGACCTGGTCGCTAAGTGGCTCGCGCGTTAACGCGTCCAGAGCACACAGGGACCCAAGCGGCCGGACATCTTAACGCGTCCAGAGCACAGACAGGGCGGCAAGGCGGCGCGTGTATACACGTCCAGAGCACCTGAGGAAAGGAGCAACGGTGCACGTAAACGCGTCCAGAGCACCTGGGCACAGTAGAATCCCCACGCGTTAACGCGTCTACAGCAGTCAAAGGACTAACACTGTGTGTGTTATATATTCATAAAATTTCAACAATCATTTCTAGTCGCCCTGTATTTCATACTGCGACAGACAAAACTAACTTCAGAGAACTCGGTTGTGTCTCGCATACTCCTGAGCATTTTGAAATGTTTTGTTTCATTTGCCATCTATGCAAATAAGTACTATTCATAACTATTTGACTTCATGTTATTATTTAACAAATACCATTTGAAGTTGTGCAGTATATCCGTTAAAGTATATCCGTTAAAGAAAATAACATTTTGCATAGGTGAATTGTATAATCCTGCCTTCATATGTGGTGAGTGATGTGTTAACTTTTCCTGTCCTTTATTATTTACTGCATGAGGAATAGAAGAAAAAAATGAAGCAAAGGAATATGAAAATAACATTTAGAAAAGAGCAAAGTCAATTTATAAAATAAAAAAAAGTGTGACAAATTTGAACAACTGTAAAAGAAAAAACTAAAAGTCTACATCGGCAAACAGCTAAAAAAAAAAGGTATTTTTACTAATTTATAGTATTTTATTGATTTTATTGTTTATTTTTACTGGTATTGCATTATGATTTCATTTTTTTATCAATTGAAAAAATGATTTTTTTCTTTTACAACTGTCTGTTCTCAATCAAGACTCAACAGGGACTTATAATAATTAGCTATACAAGATTTGAAAATATTGGTTAATAACTTTAAGAAATGTCAAAACACCTACATCATATATATTATTTCTGTTCAATCTGGTGCTCAACAAAGTCATCAGAACCTGAGAACTTGCACTGAACAAAATTGGAATAAAACCAATTACCACTGGAACCTGAACATTAAAGACTGAAATCAGGAGCCTGGCTTTCGCAGATGACATCACAATCCTAACCAATGACTAAGGATGCTGCAATTGCTGTTCAAACCCTACATGAGATGGCGGAGAAGACAGGACTACACACATCATATGAAAAGACCAAGTACTTCGAGAGATGGCATCCCGGGAAAGCCCTGTTGATGACCATCCATGGCAAGATTGGAAAAGTCGATCGATTCTGGTACCTTGGTAAATGGGTCCTCCCCAATGGTAGAAATGGAACCTCTGTCTTAGATAGCTGTGCTAAACTCAATGTAGCATATCAGCTAACGTGAAATCATTATAACAAGAAGTGTTTTTCAAAGAACGCTAAAATCTGTCACTAAAAAACTGTTGTCAGGCTTCAGTTTTATATGCTGCGGAAACCTTGCTGATGAACATGAAGGGCACCATGGACGATCTGGAAAAAGCTGAAAGACATAACCTGAGGAAAATTCATGGGCCAGGAGTGCTCTCGGAAGGAACCTACCAACTGAAAGCGAACTGCAAACTGTACCGACTGTTAGAAACGGCTAACACCAGCATGCAACGTAGGCAGCTGAACTTTTACAGGCACCTTCTGAGAATCGACAGCAACAGGCTTACCAAGAAGGTCTTCTCACTTATCAAAAGCAATAATACAGGACGCATGTGGTTCAATGAGGTACAAAAAGATTTGGACTCCGCTGGGATTTCTAACACTGATGTTGCAGATTGCTTCAAATTTTGTCCTATGGTTAACTCCAGGTCCCCTCTATCAAAAATTACTTAACCTCAGAAACCCATCCAACAGGACAGAAAGGAAAAATTATTAGCTGGACTTAAAAGGTATTAGGAGAATCAAGAAAGAAATAGTTAAAAGTGTTCCATAGAGTAGTGGGCTTGAACCAGTAATAATAATAATTAATATTTTTTTCCTTGCAACAAAAAATCTCTCTCTCTTCATACTTAACCAAAATTGATAAGTTCTCTGCTTTTGTAACATCATTAATTAAGAAAGGAACTTTTCAAAATTTAACCAGCAAATGACAAATTTATAAACAATCAAGGTGACAGGTATGCAATAGTTCAGAGTCAAGCTGCTAGACTTTGGTAGCGTCAATACAAAGTGATCGCATTACAAATAGACAGCAGCACTATGTTTCATGGAAATACTGATAAACTGTGGATTTTCTAGAGTAAGGAAGTTTTCAGATATTTTTGTTCCTGTCATTGAAAAATTTAATCATTTCTAATTGTTTTGTAAGATGATGTAAATGTTTTGCTACATCTCTGTCTCAGTTGCCAAATAAACAATTGTTACAAATTCAACTGGTTCTTCTTTCATCCTACTACAAAGTGCCAACTTCATTATTCATCATATATCATTCATGAAATTTTTGCACGGGCCATCTAGTTTTTACTAAATATGAAAATGTTAGATATTATAATATAATTATCTATAATACAATTTCATTGGCTCACTCTATCCACTGACACCCAATGTCACTTCAGTAGTTATTGGGTTGCTATACTGCGATGTCATGGGCCTGGCTTTCCTTCCCAGAATGACAACAGCCAAAGATGTTAGTGCAAATTCGAGGTTATGAGCATTATTTAATAACAATTCCATATAGCTAAGCAACTGAAAGAAATGAATTGCCAGAACACTAAAAGAAAAGTATTTATTTCACTTAAATTGACATATTAATTATTAGTTGCTTTTGGTTTATTTACATTCACTCAATGCAGGTGTTTCCATTAAATTTAATGTTCGTAGATATCTACAACTGTGTGATATTTTAAATATGTTTCATTTGCTCTTTACGTAGTGTGCATGTTCACTGTAGCTGGGCCATTACATTATGTGTATTTGTATGTACTTCTTTATTATGATTTTTATCTCTTTATCAAATTAATAGAACTGTTAAAGACAGTTTCATTTGCACTATCATCTAACAGAATTGTTAGTAATAAATGTTGAACTATTCTAGACCTGTGACCATACCCAAAACATGGTCACATGCTTACACTAGTATTACATACAAATTTGATGTATGTAACATTAAAAACACATACACATTGAAAAAATCACGTTATAAAGCACTGGCACATAATACTCATTGGAACATTTGAAGAGCCAACAGGAAAAATTTGCCAAATCACTTTTCATAATTTTGCAGGAAATCATTTTGAATTCAGATTTGGATATATACATCCCATTTATGCAAGATATCAAAGGTAAAATGTCTCGAAGGCTAAACAGAATTTTTCGGCAGTAAAACCAATTTTTTTTAAAGAAGAAAAAAGAAAAAAATGATTTTACCTGTTTTTCCAGCTGGCTGTTATTTGCAATTGAATAAATCGGTGTTTTTACTGATTCATAAGTAATTTCTTTTCACCAATACATGGTATTTGGGAGGAAGTGGGTTTGAATTCCTTTACGGCCATCCTGATTTTTGATTTCTATGATTTTCCGAAACAACTCTAGGCAAATTCTGGAATGCTTCCTTCAAAAAGCCATGCCCAAATTCCCTCCCATTTTTTTTGCCCCCAATACTATCCTGCCTCTAATTAACTCGAGAAGAAGTGTACTGTCAAAAACATTTATTGATAATTACAGCAACTTTCTAAAAGCTAGTACGAGCAAGGAAACATTCCTAATAGACAAAACAGACAAAGTCTTAATTCATAATGTAGAAGAATCCACCTTGAAAAGAGCAACACTAGTCCATGTGGAAAATAAAAAGTTAATTTCCATTCCTGAGTTAAATTTAAATTCTTTGTTCATATGAAGATATTATGGATTTATAAAACCTGAACATGATGATGAAATAATGAAAAAATTAAAATATTTGGGAAGTGAAAACTATGTTGTACTAATATCTCCCAATAGTGGGCCTATTAAAAATCCTACACAGAATGCATGCTTTGTTTATTTTGAATAAAGAACATGGTAGGAGAGCTAACAACGGAATAGAAAGAATAATGGCTCCACTTAGTATTAAACTGCTAGTTTAATTTTATCAAATAAACATTTTGGACCTCTTTTACAATATCAAGATAACATTATGGACATATTTTTTTTCCACTGTATGCTGGGAAAATTCTGACCAATACCTGGCAATCTTTAAAGGCCAAAGGTTTTGCTATAAATATGGAATACACAGATGCAAATGAGGAAGTACAGGTAGCAGATCAGTATAGCAAACATGTTAAGTCAATATCAGTACTTGCTGCAAATTTTCAGATAAAGAATGTTGTAGTGTGATCACAGAGCATCCTGCAGTATTTGCTTCATAACCATGTTTACACCCATCAATAAGAATGCAGCGGACAAAAAGAGGATTAGTTATAAATATATACACACCAATGAAGTTATTTACACTGATACTTGCCAATATCACTGTACAACTTTAGCCTGAAACCAAAGACTTTCTCCGAATTCCAAACACTTTGTTCTGCCCTATACACAACCACTTGTAAACAGAAAATGCAAATAAAACTCTATTAATACATTTTAGCTAAGTGATTTTATTTACTTGTGTCTGTCTGTTGGTGTTGGCAATGGGATCACAGAGATGAGCTGAGTCTAGCTGCATTAATGTGATTTCTGCTGATACTGGAGGGCTTAGTGATGAAATGATACCTGAGATAGCATTTCACTTGTTCGAAGTGTACACACGTGCAGAGAACATTGTCTTGAGCCTGTGTTCTTCCGGACACGACAAGCAGACATTCTTAGTAGGTTTTTAGTGTCACTCTGTTCCTAGATTTAATATTAACAAAATAGCTCAAAAGGAAAATCTATTTTATAGTGAAAAGGGTGCTTATGGATTTTCTTTTTGGTAAGTAACACACAATTTGACCATTTCAGTAGACTATCAATTTAGTGCTGCCTCTTCCCGTGATGTTTACACTCGGACTTCAGAAAAACAGCAATGTACATCGAGAGGGCCGCCCTGCAAAAAATTCCTATGATCTTGACTGCTACAGTAAGGCGATTTTCATGATTTTCACGATTGCCAAACAGGCTCATTTCCACGTTTCAGTGTCAGTGACCAGTGCAGGTGCAGAGTATGGAATAACTCAACAAAAACATTACAGTTATAATCCCTGCAACAAAGCAAGTACTTACACATGGCTTCACTACATTAGTTTTTGATCCCTTAGGGTGGACACATCAGTTTTACTCAGACAATTCTTTTGTATAAAATTTGTATTTCATACCTATACCACCTGTCTGCATACTGGCGGGAATTTTGTATTGAAGGGTATTTTTCACAAACATGTTATTACTACTGACTGTGGCATAAGTTATTCACCACCCAGAGGTGATGCTGGAACTAAGTGTATAGGTTATACAGTTGCATCATTAAGCCATATAAATGAAGCTTCCAATGAAACATCATCAAATTCCTAGAGTATTATTGTGTAGTCCGGTTCTAATATATTACTTTCTAAATTCCAGGTATGCGCTAAGTCAAATGATAATAAGCATCAGACAATTACATGGCTGATGCTTATATAATAATTAACAAAATAACTTAATTTCCATCAATCATTGTAAGTTATTGAATTTACCAATAATTAAGTTAAATAATTCTGACGTTAAGGGTTTAGGTTTGAGTTCGGGACTGATTTATGGTAATGCGGCCATAAAAATACATCCACTGTATTAATATATATGTCAGTAGCTATGACGGTGTAAGAGGTATGGTGGTTGAAAATGGTTGACCTGGAGCATATTCGTATTTTGACCACAGATGTGTATGTCCCCATATTTCACTTTTTAGCCACAACTACCCCTAGTGCAGACCACTGGTGTTTGTGTGTGGTAGTAGCATGGAGTCAGAAATCGTGCATAACGCTGGCGACGGTCAGTAGCTGTGGGAGATATGGTGGTTGAAATTGGTCATGAGGGACATTTTTTTATTTAGACCAAAGACGCATGTCCGTATATTTTACTTTGCTGCCACAACTACATAGCGCAAACCACTGGTTTTTATATGTGGTAGTAGCATCAAGTCTCCCATCATGCACTATGGTGGTTGTATGTCGGTAGTTATGATGTCCTTATATTTCACTTCGCAAGCACAACTACGCAGCACAGATCACTAGTGTTTGTGTGTGGTAGTAGCCTCGAGTCTCCCATCGTGCACTATGTGGTTGCATGTCAGTACCTGTGGAGGTATGGGAAATATGAATGTTGAAAGTAGTCAACAGAGGACATTTTTATATTTTGACCAAAGACATGTTTGTCCCTACATTAAACTCTGCAGCCCTGCGCAGATTACTTGCATTTGTGTGTGTTATTAGCATCCAGTCTTCAATCGTGCACTAAGGTGGTTGCATGTCGGTAGCTATCAATCAAAATTCTTTATAAACACGAACAAAGTCATTTGTTGGCAACGGGATTGTAGTGATGGGCTGAGAGGAGTTATGTTAATGTGATTTCACCAATCCTGTGGGGTTTAGTGCAAGATTGGTAATGTTTGTAGTGTAGACATGTGTGTGAACACTTACATGGGTGAGGGCTGTGCTGTGCACTACTAATTGACATCCTTAGTCTATTCTTAGGGCTCCTCTGGGCCTGGCTGCTGAAATGAGACAAGTGGCAAGTTATATGAACCAGACAGCAAGTTGTACCAAGTGATTTCTTAGATTTCTTTGCATTGACTAACCATACAATTTGACTGTTTTGAATGATCATCACCTCAATAACACCTGTAGGCTAATGGCAGGCTGCCTAAAGCCTACCCCAGTTGATAGGTTTTACCAGCTTTCGGGCATTGCACCACCCAGTATCCAGAGAGAAGTGTCTGGAACAAGGAGGGGACAAAAGTAGAACGGGAAAGCCCTCATCCACTGCACGGCCATACACCACCAGCCCAGAGACTCAATCCAGGAAAAGCTTCCTGGGAACATCACTGGAACTAATTGGGTACCTGAAAAGGCAAGAGTACAGTTGTGGAAAATGAAGGTTCCTAACATCTCGGGACCACTGACAGTTGCAGAGCGCTTGCCATCTGGTCATGCAGAAGGCTGGAAAGTCTGGCGGTCCTTAAATCGATTGCAAACAGGAGTGGGCAGGTCCAAGGAAAACCTAGTGAGATGAGGTTATACTGATGCTACCAGTATTAAGTGCGATAGTGGTGAAGACCAAAATATGAATCATATGCTCGAGTGCCCTATGTGTCCATCATCCTGCAACAACGAAGACCTGTTTAGAGCAACACACAATGCAATTGAGGTTGCGAAGTACTGGGCTAAGTGTGTTGAAGGTTGATTTTCACAATGTATTTAACTGTGTATTTTGATGTTTGTAATACGAGAATAATAATCATCGCCTCGTGCCTCTTCTTCCTCAGACTCACTCATCATAGGAACGGAAGTGGCCGTCTAGGATGGTGGCCATCAGAAAACACCTATAATCTGGACTGCCGCAGGTAGGTGGTTTTCACAATTGTCACACTGACATATTTCCAAAATTCACTGATGGTAACTGGGATAGGCAGGTGGTATGGGATTGTTAACAAAAACGTGAAGTTATGTTCCCTGTGGAAAGCAATTACTTAAAATCTCCTTGATCACCACATTTAAAAAATATACAACGAAAACGGAAAGGAAAAAAACAGATACAGTAGCCCATCTACCACAATGCTGATGAGGGCTTGGACTTTGGAAGCTAGTTGGATGAAGCAAATATAAGAATTATCAATATGATGATGATAGCTAGATAAATAAATAACAAGTACTTAATAAAGTGAACAGAATTGAAATCCTGCAAAAAAAAATTAAACTGATATGAAGTCTTCAAGGGTGGATCACTATCCGGCGGTACACCCGTGAAGTCTTCATTTCAAGCATACACCGGGAAAGTCTCCGTTCTTACAAAAATTAAATTGTTTACAAAAGTTAAACATTTTGTTAAACATAATTACATAAGTCAATTTAATAAAAAAAAACATTACCAGGTTCAATAACTCAGTCTTCGAATTAAGATTCACCATAAGATGATAACCAGGTGGAGCATTCACTTGAGATGTGCCTCCTCCATGTAAATCAACATACTGAGGGGAGAAATCTTCCTGTTGAGGCTCATAGTGTGTCAAAAGCTTCACAAAGAGTTTAACGCAGCCTTTTGCCACTTCCCACTGAAAATTGTAAACAGTTCAAAAAAATTTACAAAAACATAGGCAATATTTAATATATGGACAACACTTAAAAAATGTAAATATTTTCATCACTCACCTTTTCCTCTGGATTCTTGTAACTCCTTGTACTGAATCTTAGAAACACAGAATGAACAACAAAATTTAAGTATGGATCAAATCCTGGGGCTCTGGTTCCTAAACCAAGCAGCCTTGGAACAGGAACATCTGTTAGTACATCCAGAAGATGAAGAAGGGCTCTTGTTAGAGGGAATTCTTCATTACGGGACTCAATCTCTTCTAATTCTGTCTGGAAGTTAAATGAAACAAAACTGAGAATAGCAAGTTCAAAAAGTTACAATTCTTGTTGTCCATATAAAACAATTCACTAATGACTTGAATATTAATTCCATATTCTTCCTAATTACCACTGCTTCATTTTATTTAACGTTTTTCTTCTTTTCTAATGTTAATTAATTTTTCTAAAATGATATATAACAGCTTTAAAACTTCCTTTATATTTATTTCCTATAAATATGATAGGTAAGGGAAAAACAACCCATTACACACCACAAATGAGACCTGTAGGGCCAGATGAACATAAGAAAAGAGGGGGGAGGGGGGAGAAAGCTGTCACTTACAATTTTAGAAATTTATAGTCAGTTTATGTATATAAAATTTATATATATATAATAACAATGAGCAGGCAAATGCTTTAAGGCAATAAAACAAAGGAAGGATAGGGAAATATGACCTAATACTTACCACAGATGAAGGCGGCTGGGATGACGAACACAAAAAAACCAACACAAGAGAAGTATATATATACATTTTTACTATACAGGGTGGTCATAAATTCACTCATCGGCGGGTAAGGGTAGTTTTCGGGACGTTGCAATAACGAAATAAATACAAAAAATATCTAGTAAAAGTCGTGTCGTATTTTAGTTATTCACAGCTAAGGTTGGCCAATAAGAGCGCTGCGCGGGCGAATTCAAACAGCCTTCCACAGGTGCTGTTGCCAAGCGTACTCGAGGCATGCGACCGCTACAGAAAACGAAAGAAAAATTCTCTTCGGAAGGGGGGATCGAACCCGCAACCTTCAGATTGAGAGTTTGCCGTCTTACCGACTACGCTGCCATGGCACTAGAATTTCCTTGTTTTTAGAAGCCACTTGGGCGGGAAGTCGGTGGTGGGGCTAAAGGACCATTCCAGAAGAAGTCTCGCAGTCGAACGCAACTTACTGATAAAGACACTGTCATCATGCAACGTCATCAATTTTCATTTGACGAGTATGCCGATATGCATTTGGCGTATGGCGCTGCTGGACAAAACGGGGCCAAAGCAGTTAAGATTTACACGACTGGATTTCCTAACTGTGTGATTCCATCGGCCAACACTTTTGTGTTGGTTGACAGAAGGTTGAGGGAGACGGGAAGTATTGTTGTCCACAGGCCCGACACCAGACGAAATCGGTTCAGGCGGAGTGTAGGATTTGAAGACAATGTTCTGGAAATTATTGCTGATAATCCGAGGACAAGCTCTAGGGTCATTGCCAATGCATTGCAGATATGTCCAGTCTAAGTGATCCCTCAAATTCTCCGTTTAAATGCAGCCTTTCAATAGGGTCATTTTTGTTGTTTTTTAATTACCAGGCCTCACATGCCACTGTTTTGGACGTCCTTCATGACGAAGGGTTACATCCCTTTCACTTTCAAAAGGTTCAAGATTTTTAGGAAGACGATTTTCCACTTCGAGTTCAGTTTTCACAGTGGTACCTGCAGCAATGTAACGATTATCTAAACTTTGAAAGGAAGGTGCTGTGGACGGATGAGGCGTGCTTTACCAGGAGGAGTGTTTTAATAGCCGAAACAACCACATCTGGGATGTCGAAAATCCGCATGCAATTTTTGTCAAGTCATACCAACCCAAATTTAGTGTTAACATTTGGGTGGGTATTTTGGGCGAGTTTATACTAGGCCCTGTTCTACTTCCGCAACATTTAAATGGCGCTTCTTATTTAGCATTTCATGAAAATGTCCTTCTGTTGTACTTAGAAGACGTTCCTTTGTCAATTCGTAATGACATGTGGTTTCAACTTGACGGTGCGCCGCCGTATTTTGCCGTACCGGTACGTCAACACTTAGATGCATTGTATCCTAACAGGTGGATTGGTCGAGGAGGCCCAATTCACTGGCCAGCTCGGTCACCAGACTACAACCCACTGGATTTTTATCTCTGGGGAGCTGTCAAGGCCATTGTTTACGAGACTGAAGTAGAAACAGAGGAAGAGCTTTTGGCTAGGATAATTCTAGCTTTTGATGAAATTAGAGAAAGTTACAATTTTGGAAGACTCGCAAATTCAGTAACTCAGCGTTGTCGTGCCGGTATTGCAGTTGAGGGAGGACATTTTGAGCAGTTGCTGTAAAATGTAAGAACCTGTATTTTTTTGTTATTGTTGTTTATTGGGATACATTTTTACTACGGTTACTGTTGCGGGTTGACGCTTATTCTAAGTAAATCCATGTTGGCTTTCAATGTTGCGACTGATAACGTCAAGTTGGAAATGAAACTACTGTACAGTAATTTTGTTTTGTATCAGTGACAAAAGGGCTTTCAATGAGTAACAGCTTGTTTACCTTTTGCGGCTTGCCGCGCATTAGCGAGTTGATGCATGTTACCAAAATGTACAACTTGTTTGAATAAGAACAGACTTTTTGCAGCAGAGAAAGATACGTTACAAACGATAGAATGGGTTTAATGTTCTTTTTTCCAAAAGTTTATTGTTAATTGTTGCAAAATAGTAGCAAGGATATTCACGTTAATCAATAAAAATGATGTGATCGAAATCTAGGGAAATATGATTACATGGATTAAAAGAAGCTTCTTTGCAATGAATAAATTAAGTTTGCAGAATTTTTCTTTTTTTTTTTTTGTGCCAGTAACTAAAGGATTTTTGTACAAAAATTAAATATTAATCTAACAAACAGATCAACTAATTAAAAAACAATTCCCATAAAAAAGAATACTCTAGCCCCACCACCGACTTCCCGAAAAATGTCGCGGATTACCGATCAATTCCGATTACGAACAAACAGTGCGCCCTAGTGGCTTCTAAAAACAAGGAAATTCTAGTGCCTTGGCAGGGTAGTCAGTAAGACGGCAAACTCTCACTCTGAAGGTTGCGGGTTCCGAAGAGAGTTTTTCTTTTCGTTTTCTTTGGCGGTCGCATGCCTCAAGTACGCTTGGCAACAGTGCCTGTGGAAGGCTGTTTGAATTCGCCCGCGCAGCGCTCTTATTGGCCATCTATAGCTGCGTATAACTCAAAAATGGTACGACTTTTACTAGATTTTTTTTGTATTTATTTCATTAGTGCAACGTCCCGAACACTGCCCTTACCCGCTGATGAGTGAAATTCTGACCACCCTGTAAATTTATGTATAAACATATCTTATTTTACATACTTACTCCTACAACAGTTCGAAATATTTTATTTTACCTCGACTGATTGTCACAGATATTCGTCTATCCCACAGTTAACGTTGGTCAACTTCCTCCTCCACCAGTTTAATCCCCACTCTTCCCTAATGTTTGATCATTGGTTCATTCATATGGTACATCCCAGTGTGTACACATCTTCCCCTTGCCATATGTCTAGCCTATTGAATGATTAAGGTTAAGTGTGTTTGTTTTTTGTGTTTTCTTGTGTTCGTCTGGACCTGCTGCCTTCATCTGTAGTGAGTGACAGGTTGTTTTTCTCTATCCCATCTTATTTTCAGATCTTAACATAAGTTTCATCATCACCATCATCCCTTTTTGTTTAATTAATATGCAATACAAGCAGAAAGTGAAAACAGTTACTAGTCTATATTTCATGAAGAGAACAAATTCATAAAATATTAATAACCTTATTTGTATTTATAATTCTTAAATGTGAAATCAATCTCAATTAGTAAAACTTGCAGATAATCAATAATGTTCTGCAACCAACTGCTGCAATCCTGACCAAAGTCATGGATTTAAATTGCTTCTAATTTATTAAAATTTAGGATATAAATGGTTCTCATAGTTTTTGCTTTGAGAAAAAAATGCAATGTTTTTATATGCTCCCAAATATTGCTATAGCCAGGTGAATGTCAATGTGTAGCTGGTTGTCCAGATAGCATTCTGGTGATTTATTATAAACCAACTTTATAGCCATTTGCTTCTTGGTTCTTTGTGTGAAGCTACAATAATTTATTGAAACATGATTTTTCATCCATTACTCTTTGGCTTCATCACATAACTTAGACTTCCAAAGCTACTGCATGTATACAAAGGTAGCAGTACAACTGCAACGGCGACATACATGATGTTTGGCCTGGTGTCAGGAGTCCCATGTTTTCTGAACCAAAAAAAAAAAAAAAAACCAATGTGGTTGAACTAAAATCCACTGTCAGAATGAATGTTTGTAGTTTTTTAAAACATATATATATATATAATAATAATAATAATAATATCTATAGCTTATCTAACTTGACTGGGCTTTGCATGAGAATATAGGTCTCACCGAAAGAAACAATGTGTCAGCTCACCAAATATTTACAACAGTGGTCTCAAGGTGCATTATATGATTATCATACATCTCCATCACAGTCCAAAGGTCTTTAACTTTAATATCCTTCCACCATAATTATCGTCAAACTTTATGCTTTTGTGCAACATTTGAAAAAAAAAATCCCTTTTGGCTTTATGCCTCACCGTTGTCAAAGTTGTCTTGCGCATAATAGTTCAAGACTGGGTGCATTCGGTTTAGTTCACAGCCCCTTCGCGAACTAGGTCACTATTTTAGTTCATTAGTTCCCATCTCAAATTCCAGAGAAACAGATCATTTGCTCGCTTTACTATAGCTACTGCACACGTTCTTTTGTTTGTTTTGGTAGTTGTGGTTATTGGTGGTTGTGTTGTAAATGTTAATAGAATCAAATAGTTATTAATGTTTACAGTTTTCTTTTTTTGTAATGTGTTCACAGGGAACTATGTTTCCTTTTTGACGACTTCATCATAAATAACCCAAAACAAAACATATTAACCCTATAATCAAACTGGTATACATTACTTCATATTATCGCATTATAGAAGTCACATAATATTTTGACAGTCATTTTACATTAAAAAATAAGGTAGCAGTTAGCAGTGTATTATAATTATAAACGGTATAAACCAACATTCGCCACATCCCACCAAAACTTGACAGTCTTAACACTAACCATGGATAATACACTCCACTAACTGAACTGAACGATGAGAAGCACATGTGTACTAAGGCGGCGCCGCACTCTCGTTCATTCTACCTATTACAAGTCAGTATTCAGAAAAAGATCAAACAAACTAAGGCGTGTGAGATCTGGGAAGTAGTTCGGGTAGTTCATCTGTGGGGGCACTCTTCTGAACTAGTTCATTCATGAACTACACAAGACTGGTTATTAGGAGTGGGAGAATATTGGGGGCCCAAGGTATAAATCCATGTTCTTCTGAAGAAGCCATCACGGCATTCATCTGGAGTAATTTCAGGAAACTATGGAAAATCAAAATACGAATGGTCGGACAAGGATCTGAACCCACGTCCTCCTAATGCCACAAACCCGAACGTTACCACTTATTTGATGGGCATGGTCTTTTGAAACAAGTGACCGAACCAATTCTTCAATTTTTTATCAAGAAGATGTCTGCACTCATCATTCTGCAGGTCTTCTTTGTTAGTTCCATTAAAGCCTGTTATTCACATTACGTAACATGGAGTGAGGCATTGAAAATATGAAAGTGACCACACATGCTAAAAAAAAAGGGAATTTATGAATCTCTAACTGAATTAGAAGACTATCAAAACAACGATTACAACCAGAACAAACTCCAAGCGGATGTATTTTTGAAATCTCATTATAACTAATCCCCTCACTAAAGTATTTGCAAATCTCTGCTCCCTCGTGTTAATTCCAATCCCATTTCAGTTAATACTTGGTATATATAGGTCACCACCTATATGACAACTTTAAACACCGCAGATGAAATCTAAAAGAAGTTATTTATAAGTTTCAGTATGCAAGCTACAAGGAATACAAAAAAAACAGGCCTACATTAGACAAAAGTTTAAAAACATGTTTATTTATTTTTGGGAAAATATGAATAAAATACACTTTTATCAGGCGAGCAACACGTAAAACTACTAATACAGAAAGGAAAAAACATTCTACTTTTACATTTACAATGTAACTGTCAGAAATGTAACGAACAAATGTAAAAAGATAACCTACCAACAACACCAACTAAGACTTAAAAAAATCACTCAATAATTTCTTCAATAGTAATTAAATTAGCTGTTAACAACTGAACATGCTTCTGCACAACAACAAAGTCATATTAAAAGAACTTTTTTTAAAAAATAAAAAAAAAAATATTTGTGAACTTAAAGGCTAGTAACTATGTGTTGCCTCTAAATGTAGACATGTTACAAGAAAATCACAATTTACAAATTTGTATTAAATAAAACTCCTCACTAACATGAAAAAAATATATATTCTTATTTTTTTATCATAATATGACCAACAAACTACAAATACCAACATGGAAGCGTTGATATTTCTGAACTCTGCTTAGCAGAAACCACTGTTTGATATGAAAAATATTCCAAGCATCAAAACATCAATTTTGGGGAAAAAGAAGCTGTTTACCTTAGTAAATCCAACTTTCAATGCAAATATAACTTGTTTTATGAATTGGAAACGATAACTAAGTAATAGATTGATTTAAGAACTTAAATATATGACAAACATAGGATCAACAAATATCAAATACACTGGAGCAGAATTGGTGCTTACTAACACATGGCACATTGTAACAGCCCTCAAAACTAAACTTAAATGGAATTGTATTTTATGAAGCATTTGTAGTAAGCTAGAGTTTGGTTAAATATGATCTGGTAGGTTTGTTTTGCAATTTAATGTAAATCAATGTATATAGACTTTGTTTTATGAAAAGAAATTATTTAGAGGCCATTTAATATGTTTAAGGTCAGAATTGTACAAGAGAATTGCTTAAATGTTTGTAATTCCAAGTATTAAGGCAAGTTACGATGTCTAAAGGACAATTTCCTACAGTTTAAAATGATTTCTGTGAATAATTTTGTTTAAGATCTTTAATTTCCATTTCTGACCACTTTGTAATTATGGTAAATGATTATGTATTAATTCTGATTGTTTTTAATATGTTTCAATTGTTTAAGTATTGTTAATGTTCGAGAAATATCTGTCGGAATCTTTTAAAGTGTTCTAGAAATTTCGATGGAGTTTATATAAAGCTAACATCCAAAACAGAGAAATAGTTTTTCGGCAAAGTTTATACAGAAGCAATATACGACGGCGAAGGACTGTATTGTATGTGGAAGTAGTGTTGTATGCAATCTCTGGATTGTATGCCTGTAACCACTATCTTTGACATCATGTTTCCTATGAAAATGAAAGCAAGTTTAAAGTGAACTATATGATGGACTGGTTATTTATCATATGAATTAAACCACGAACAATCTAATAACATGCACTCTACTGGTGTTTCACATCACGTGACTAGAGGCTGCATGTTTGCATTTTTATTTTATTAATAAATTTAAAATCTCGGCCAACAAATAAGTTTGATTTTTTGTATCCTTACAACTTACTCTATCAATATCAATCAAAGTTTCACAGTTTTCTATTGGCATCACCATGATGCTACCTACTCCTCAGTTAAAAAGATACCCAAATGGAAAACAGCTATCTAGCTTGCAGAAGGTTGTGCATAACAGCATGAACTGACAATGCTGGAGAACTCAAACTCTCTGCTATTAGGCAGTAGGTCACACACCTGTCAAATCTGAGCATCTTCCTGACATTAGCAATGTTATTTTCCGTGATAGACAAGGTTAGGTGTGCTGACATTGTAGTGTTTCTTAGGGTGCTATACCTTCTCTGGCACCCTCGACATCACCTGAATACGACAGTACAAAAGACAACAATCACCACTGATCGTAGAAGCCGTTTCCTCCAAACGCTGATCAACACGCAAACCACGCACAAAGTAGTATTGCAAAATTTCTCAGTATTTAAATTTTGATCAGCAAAATATTATTAGCATTCATGCTGCCATGGCTCAAAAGAAATCAATACCTAAAGCTTGTCTTACCTGCTACAGTGCTGGTTACAAAATGTTTCAACCGGTACAGACATCTTAAAGCTTAGATGCAATGTTCTCAGGAAACTAGCCGAGTGGAAACATTTGTAACTCTTGACGTTTTGGCAGTCATATTCTCTGCCGCCATTGTCAAGTAACTTGACAAAAACGTTGTGCGTTACAAACGTTCTCACTCAGCTAGTTTCCCCAAGAACATTTCATCTATATACAATACTGAAAAAGCAGGGCTGGATTAAGACAGCGCGAGGCCCATTGCAAATGTGAAGAAAGGTCGCCCATCTAGCCTAGGAAGCGCGAGGCCCCCTAGGTGCGAGGCCCGTAGCATTTGCTACCTCCTGCTACCCTGCGATGTGGTTAATCCGGTACTGCGAAAAAGCCTCGAATCTTAAAGCTTTCTTGGCAACTGAAGATAATATGCAACATTTGCCATTGATGAAAAAAGCATGTCTCATTTCCTGGTGCATTTTGGTCAAATATTTTTCTGTCAAAGTCCACAAACAGGTCAAGACTGTTTTTCAGACTTGTTAAAAAAATTGACAAACTACTCAGACTGTTCTTCTGGGAAAGACAAATAGCACAAAGGCTTTGTTGCTAGCATCAAGACTACCCGATAGATAATAACAATCCCTTCTCTACTCAAGTACACATCACTACGATGAGGAGAGCTAAGTGTTTTTAGAATGCAGAATTAGTGGTGTTTGTAGCATACAGATATTGGTTGGTTCAGGCCGATTTCTAGTGCTCTGCATGGTGCTCTTCCTTTGTGATCACCTGCATGTTCAATTTCAATTTTCATGGCAAATTTGATATTATGATCACAACCACTCAATTATTGGAAAAATAACTAAATGACTCCAAAGAACCGATGTCAGAATTTAATTGAAGGCTTCTACAGACGTAATAAAAAGTTTTCATGCTCCCCGGGTAGTGCCGCATCCTGCTATTTGGGGACAGTTTGGCGCAGCATACAGATAACTGTTTGTATCGTAAACCATACACACAAGCAGGTATCTGCATGTTGCATTGCACCACTATCCAGCACAAAGCTTGCAACTGTATGCAATAGAGTTGTGAGTAAATGCAACCAGGAAAATTTGTCCACATAAATTTAAATACTGGAGCTCATGTTAAGGCTAAACAGATAGAGAGCTCCATAATCAGTCAGACTCTGAACACATCCGCAGCCATGGCCTTTTGAAGGACACATTCCGGCATTTGCCTGGAGTGTTTGGGGAAACCATGGAAAACCCAAATCTGAATGCCCGGACGGGGATTCGAACCCACGTCCTGCCGAATGCGAAGGCCAAAACGTTAACCGTTCACCCGTCATGCTCGTTAAGGATGTTAAAGATTATCTACTAGGAAAAAGTATTAAATGAACAGATTTAGCTACTTAAGAACCCAGAAGCTTACTACAGCTTTTAAGAAACCAGCTAATGGGACATTTACTTCTGCACTACTGGTTAAAGAGGATAATAACTTAATGGAAATTAAGGGAGAAATCACAAACAGGCTGTGACTGGGGTGTATGAATTAAATAATATATTAACTGCAATTAATGCTATGAAACAAAAAGGAAAGCTGAGAAGAGAGGAAGACACATGCTGATAACCAGGCTGTGAGTTGGTAACTTATTCTAAGAGTGGCTGTGTCGACCGCAAGGCTTGCGCAAGCTCAGCCAATTAATTCTTTTAACTTGACAAAGGGTTTAACCAAAAATATTGTATTTTCTGCGTTTGTGTGTTGTTTCGTGTTGCTGCTGCCCTCCTCCCTTCAACTTTGTTGAGTGTATTTTATCTGTCCTCCCCATACAAATATTGTTTTGCGGCAGTTCTTTCCCTCCATTGTTACCAAGGTTGTGGTAGTAAGAAACATTTATTTTTATGCAAATAACAACAAGTATGAATTAAAAAACTCTATGTTTCTTAGTTTCCCATTACTGTTGCCATCTGTGGATGAGACCAAGAATTTATCAGAGCAACCTTGCAATACCTATTACAGTAACTGAAGTATCAATAATCTTTTTCACCTGCACTCCACGTGGCTGATAGCTGCTGGCACTTGGAATAGTTGACAGAATCTGTGAAGTCTCCAAATTAAACCACAAAGTAATGGCTGTATCAGGAGACCGAGCAAGGGCTGCTAAAGTGCGTAGTAATTCTGCCTTCAGTGGTATAGGAACAGAGCATGTCACAAGCCCAAGCAAAACATTTAAAACCTGCCACTGACCATTCTCACATAGTGCAACCCTGGATACTGGATCATTTTCTATAATTAAAGGAAAAATAAAATTATTTCACTGATAAAACAAATCTAGGTATGATTAAATAAAGCTCAAACAAATAAAAAATAAAAATCTTTCAGTAAAAATAATTAGTGTAAAAATTAGTAAGCACTAAATAGACGTTATCAGATAGAAAATATTTTCAATACATTGATGAATAATTGTCTATCCAATTCTCAATAGCATAAAATATGTCCAAATAAGACAACACAGATCTCTCTAAATAAAAGTAGAAAGCACACAAATAAAATGGATTATCCACAACTACCTAATGCCTGAATGACTGAAAGGAATATTAGAAAAGAGCACTTTCAATGAACTTTTTCCTTTACAATTTTAACAAGGATTATTTTGAAATATTATAGCAGATGAAATGTGATAATGGTCAAAATAAAGTAATCCAGCATTACATGAGACATGTCAGGAGATATCAAACTGGAGTTTTCATAGAATACAAAATAGCAATAAACTAACCAGTCACATTTATTTGTATCCAAACAGTGTACAATAAATGAACTACAAAATTCTTTTAAAATAATATACAAATGTTCATGTCTATACTATTATTTAACATTTTTGAATATGTCCAAAGAATGCAAATTTAAACACAACATGTCTTATATCATTACACAAAATGGTATAAATTATTTAAACTTAGAAGCAAGTCTATGGCATCAAAAATGATATTCAGTCAGCCAATTGTCCCTGATGTTATTGCCCCGTAACTACATCAAGAGAATTTACATCACACAAATTATTCTGGTAACACAGGACTTTGCTGGAAATTAAGCTAGAATGTACTGGTACAAAATAATTTCATGTACATAAGCAAACTGAAGGCATTTCTTAACCTCATGGTTGTTGGAGGAAAATACTCTCTAAAAGTAAGAGGAGCTAAGAGGAGAGCTGGTGGGGGTTGACCAAATTGCCAGAGTCAATAAGAGATTTTGGAAGCAGGCTTTAAGAGAAGATTGGATGCAATTTTTTTGCTTAGGACTTTACGGTTCATTGAACACTAGAGCATGGAGATGATTGGGGTCAAGGGATATGAAAGAATTTGGCCACAACATTTTGGCCAAAACATTTTGGCCACAACATTTCAAAGGAACCATCTTGCTTTTCATCTGAAGCAATTTCAGGAAGCCATACACCAAAATCTGGATGGTCAGATGGGGATTCAAATCAGCATTCTCCTGAAATTTGCTTACCCACCAGACCCAATCATTCAATTAAACTTAACAGGTAGTGCTCACTTAACCTAGTTCATTCATTGTTCAGTAATTTGCATCAATACTGCTGAATAGTTTACAACAATAGCTCAACTGAGCCCATGACACTTTGTACTCAATGGATAGTTTTAATTTTGGTAAGCACTCATATAGAAATATTGGTTTCAAGTAAGGTTTCTGTATAATAAACTTAGTGAACCATTACTTTAAATCGACCTTCTTTGAAGCTCCTGGCATTTTTCACATCTGGACTACTGTCATTACAACACCCTTCCTTCATCTTTGGAAGTAAAAACCATAATTTAATCATAACTCACTGGCTGTAAACAAGACAAGACTTTTGTCAACTGTGGAGGTTCATTAACTACAAAGTGCCAGTATTATTATGCAATTAGTTGTTGAGAGTCCATCGATAATTATGTAGTTCATCCCAATTATTATCAATCAAACCTCCCAGTCATTCAATTATCAGTTCAAATGGTCTTGGTTAAGAAATACAGGCAGGTCAGTAAGTTTGTAAAGAGCATCTGCAGCCAAGAAAAGCTGTGTTGCCCTTGCCACCAGCTGAAGGAGATGGAAACATTTCCAGTTTCAGAGCAGAAGAAGATTGAGATAAAACTCAGATGTTCACAGCAATTTAAGCAGGGCCCGTTTCTTCAGAGGATAGTTAGACAGACAGCCAAATAACTATACAGAAAGTAAGAGAAAGAAAATGGAGCATGCAAACAAAACAGAAAAGTGAGAACAGCATCCTATAAGTATAGTTGAGATCCTTAAATTAGTATCACCATCATTTAGCAACCAAATAAAAATTGGCATATATATGGCATATATTTGGTCTTTCTGTGAGGCAATCTCCGGCTGCACCCACTTCCCATAATGTTCTCTTGTTGACGAAGGGTTTTTTTCCCGAAAATTTCTTTATTATTTGTGTTTGTGTCTTTTCTGTGTGTTCGCGCCCCACATCCATCATCTAAAGGTAAGTGGTGGCTCATTTCCCTATCCTAATTTGATTCCTTTCTGCTACTTAGCGTCTTTTTTTCATTATATATATATATATATATAGATTGTTAGGAAACAAAGGCACTAAAAGCAGATATATTGAACATGCTTGAAAATTCTATTCTTTGTGTGTTCGTGTTTTTGTTTTTTTGTTTTTCGTGTACCAACAGCGCAGGAATCCCCTTCTTTGGTAACTGGTGGTTTTTTATCCTATCCTAATCTTCAATATATATATATATATGCACATCATTGTAATAGATGTTAGGTCAATTCTAGTTGAAGACTATCTGCCAAAAAAGGATACTTAATTTTTATATCATGCATGTTTGCAAGCAGTCAACAAAAGGGAGAACTGATGGCTTCCTGCTAAAACCTCTCATATTAATTCTTAGATGAATTTAAAGAACTGACAAAAAAATTTAGTAACGGACTGAAAACATCAATCTGGCATACAAGCTAGGTTATGTAATATTTACGCAGACATTGAAAGAGAACATAAGGTTTCAGTTTTGTATAAAAGGGAAACACTTCTCTCACTAGTTTAGTTGGTAAAATAATCCCATTGGAACCCAGACAATATGATGAAATCAGTGTGATATAAATTGCCACTTTATGAACGCCTCGTCGATGGCTAAGGTCATTAGAGGCGGGATGGGAGTGGGGACAAGAAATGGAAAGGAATTCGGCCATGGCCTTTTTGAAGGAAGCATCCTGGCATTCACCTGGAGTGATTTGGGGGAAACCATGGAAAACCCAAATCTGGATGCCAGGACGGGGATTCGAACCCATGTCCTCTCGAATGCAAGGCCAGAACGTTAACAGTTCACCCACCACGCTCGGTACCTTATGAGAGACTGTAAGAATAGTGTGAGGCAACAAATTTGTGCCAGGAGTAAGAAACACAGTCAAATAATGCATGAACATTTAAAAAGCTAGAAATGCCAGAAAAATCCAGCCAAAGAAGAATAATCAAAATACGCAAATGATAACAGATTTAAAGAAACAGCAAAACAGTGCAGTATCAGACAATATAAATTTAATGAGAGATCATAAGAAACAGTAACACATTATTTTCCTAGCAAACATTATAGATTTCAATGAACCAAATAAATCAGGAACCTTGCCCTCTAGTTACAGACCAATCAGGTTGCACCCTACTTTATGAAAACTTCTAGGAAACTTGATACTACAGAAATCATCCTGCCTCACCAATTTGGCTTTTGTCTGTTGTACTCAACATCATACCTGGTTAAATACATGACAAGGGTTTTGAACTTAAATACCACACAAGCTACATGATACCAACTGCCTGCCCCAATCCTCCTTTACTACCTCTGCCAGAATCAAGTATACTCCTCGGTGACATCAACAGCAAACATCACCTCTGGAGCTATAGCAAGAATGATCTTGATGGTGAAGCACTTGAAGGCTGGATGGAAACTAAAAACCTGAAATTAATTTATTATGTTAAAGACCTGCCTACTTTTCATTCAGCTCAGTGGCCCCAAAAATACACTCCCAACCTATTTTTTACAACCCAGTTCCAGAATTCGCTCAGCCAAGACGATCAATCACTGGCTAGGGATTTCCCCACAGGCAACAAAGACCCATTATCTTATAAATGGGAATGTCTATACCTGTTATACAATCTCACCCCAAACCAAGATGGAACTTCAAGAAATACAACTAGACTGAATTTGCGAAACAAGAAGTCTACAATATCACAAAGTTATACCAACCTACAACAATTATAGTGGGCTTGCTGGGGTGATTAAAGGTGCCACTAGACAATACATTCATAAAGGGTGCCACAATTAGTACACCCCCTGTTTGCTGTGCAGAAAGTGAGGAATTACAAATAAAATATGATAATCATCCAACCTCTGTCAATGCAACACATCTCCTCCAATCATTGGATGACGGTCATAGAAATATTTAACATGGCACAATAGAATCCATGGATTACACCCGCTCTGATAGAAAAGCTTGGTCAGTCATTACAAAGTTAGATTCATCAAACTCTGTGACCAAAAGATTGATAACTATCAACAATCTGAATGATTTTTCCAAACACCTAGTATCAGTTTCTAGGAACATAAATATAAGCAAAGTGTAAGGGACACTAAATTACAACTAAGCAACAAGAAAAAAACAGCCCCATAATCTTCTGAATTCACAATTACATGCTGAGAAGAGGAAACCAAAAGTGCAATCAAACACTGTAGCATGGGTGAAGCCGAGCAGAGACCCACACTTCATTAAAAGAGGGCATTCAAATAGGATAGGGAAATGAGCCACCACCTACCTTTAGATGATGGATGTGGGGCGTGAAAACACAGAAAAGACAAAAATACAACTGATAAAGAAATTTTCAGGATGAGCCCTTTGTCAACAGGAGAATATTATCGGAGGTGGGTGATGTTGGATACTTCCTCACAGGAAGACCATATATCAAACCAACCAATCTTTAACAGTATCTCCAGTTTGACAGTTGCCACCCATACCATACCAAACGTTCTCTCCCCTATAGTCTTGGCATTCGAGGTAGTCGCATATGCTCCAACCATTATTCAAACAGTATTTCAGAAGCATTAATATCTTGCAACTATCCTCCAGCTTTGTTTAACAAACAGCTTTCACGTGCTACATTACAACTGAATCAGCCAATCAATCATCCCAAACCCACAAAACCAACTACAATCCAGTCTTGGTCACACGGTACTACCCAGGCCTTGAATCCATCAACAGAATCCTCCGGCAGGGCTATGATTTCTTACAAACATGCCCTGAAATGAGATCCATTCTTCCTAAAATCCTCCCTCCCCTTCCTAGAACTTGTTTCAGCAGACTTCCTAACCTCAGCGAACTTCTAGTCCACAAACACAGTCTTCCTCTTCCTAACAGTCAGCCCCAAGGCTCTTTCCCATGTAATAGACCCCGCTGTGAGATGTGCGACATACACCATGCTTCCACCACTTTCATCAACCCGGTCACAGCTTCCCTATCATAGGACACGCCACCTGTGAAACCACCCATGTAATATACCAGTTAACATGCAACCACTGCCTGGCTTCATATATAGGTTTGACCACAAATGCACTCTTCATAAGAATGAATGGCCACCGTCAGACGGTGTTAACACAGAACCCAAAGCACCCAGTTGCTGCCCATGCCATAACCCACGACTTGAATAATTACAACTCTTGTTACACAGTCCGTGCTATCAGAGTTCTCCCTAAAAGCAGCAGTTTCTCTGAACTCAGAAGGTGGGAACTTGCCTACCAGTACAAACTTGGCACAAGGCAACCACCTGGTCTCAACTTGAGATAATACCCGGTCATTATTATTAGTATTATCCGGCAGAAAACCCGAGAGTTATTTATTTCAACAATACGCCGGGAAAAACTAAATGTTATAGTATTACATATGTTTAACCTTTTTTATTCCTCTCCTTTCCATTACCTATATTGAACCACCACTAACCTAAGGTGATGTTTCCTTCATAAAATTTATTATTTTATTATTATTTGTATTTGTATAATATTTTATATAATTTTTTAATATATATTTAGTTCTAATTATATTTTGATCTTCCCACCGACCAGAGATTAGTTTCGATATTTATCTATGCTCGGGTATTAGCTCTGACTCATTGGCCCTCTACTTTTCCGATGTTTGAATTTACCCCCACCATTTTCTCGACCGGCGGTCTTTCTGTGAGGCAGTCTCCGGCTGCACCCACCTCTTACAATGTTCTGTCATTGACGAAGGGTTTTTTTCCCGAAAATTTCTTTATTATTTGTGTTTGTGTATTTTATATATATATATATATGTGTGTGTTTTTTTGTGTTCGTCTTTCCCAGCCGCCTTCATCTGTGGTAAGTGTTGGGTCATGAGCAGGAAAATGCTTTAAGGCAATAAAATTGAGAAAGGACAGGGAAATATGACCCAACACTTACCACAGATGAAGGCGGCTGGGAACAACAAACACAAAACAGAACAAACACAAGAAATGTGTAATATTTCAGCGTACAGCCTTATTCTTGCAAAAGTGAGACACCAGGCAATGCCAGACATGTACATGACAATGGCCGTCTGGTGAATGGCATATATCTTATATTAAATATATTAATATATTACAATAATATATATTTAATATAATATAGTTTTCAAAGGACTTTAATCTTTTATTTATTGTGATATTAACCTATTGAAATTTTAAAGGATATCATTATACATTCCTTTTTTAGGTGGTGTCACATTCAGTGACTTTTTAAGAACTTAGCAAAATGAAAAATTTCACTAAAAGCATTGTGTATCATGTAAGTAAATGAGCATTCATGGTTAACTGTTAACATGATGCATATCTGATCTACCCCCCATCAAAGGTTAGTGTTACAATTTCATCCCTTCCCTTAACAATTCAGACCGAGTGTGGTGGTGTAACGGCTAGCGTTCTGGCCTCGCATTCAGGAGGATGGCGGTTCGAATCCCCTTCCGGGCATTCGGATTTGGGTTTTCCATGGTTTCCCAAATCACTCCAGGCAAATGCTGGGATGCTTCTTTCAAAAGGCCATGGCCGAATTCCTTCCCATTCTATGCCCCCCATCCTTTCCCATCTCTGAAGACCTCGCTGTTAGAGAGACGTTAAGCAAATTTAAAAAAAATATAACAATTCAGAAGGAAATGTTTCCTCATATGGAAGAGTCCACCAACCTGCTACAATCCTTATAATATCCAGCACAACTTGTAATCCATGTAACTCCTGAGGTGTGATCCCTCTAGGATAACTGCGAGGTTGGTATACAGTGTCTGTTGTGGGTGGCAGTTCTTGTCTTAGGTTGCTGTAGTACCTAAGAAAATAAAGACATTGGCAAATATATTTTCCTTTCAATATTTCAGTTACATGAAATGATATTTTGTATTTCAATACCTCACCTCTCCAAAGATTTAAAGAAATGATTCCATGAAACATTACTTGTAGAATTATTCTTCAAATAATTAAATGCATATCTAGCAGCTTTTGGTGTGGAAGCCAGGCTACAAAGCAGTTTCATGTGTGAGACAAATAGGGATGGTAATAACTCGGTTCCACCTTCATTTACAAACTTCGCTAACAGCATCTAACGATAAACATTCAAAAATATGTTTAAAAAAATTATGGTTTGTTATTTAAGTTACATAAGAAAACAAAGGCAATAGTAAAAAAAATTAAAAACCATCATATATCATGCACCAAAGTTAATAACATACCAAACAAATACTAAACAAACAAACAATAAGACATTTATTTTCTCTACGCTTATTTTTTGTTTCTCAAATAACCAGCCAAAAGATAAATTTTCCTTTTATTATAAACTACATACTAATAATAGTGGTGTACAACACAATTTTGTGATACTATTAAATGCAAAACAAATAATCCTTGATACCCACCTCTTTACATTGCAGTACTTCACTCTATAAAATTGCAAATTGCTGCAAATATACTCATTTTCAGAAACAAGAAACAACAAGGCATTATGTTAGGAACACATGAATACAGTGATAGGACAAAGTAATATAAAAAAAACATCAAAATACTTTTCGAAGAATCTGTGAATGTAAAGTGAATAGTTATCAGCCTGGCACAGAGGTGACATTTCTACCAAACCTTAAGAGTGGGCCAAAGTGTAGCAGAGTGGTCTGGTAGCTCAGTGGTTAGGGCACTTGCTTTCAAAAGTTCGTGATATGGTAATGGGTTCAAATCCCAGCAGGATCAGGAATTTTTTAGCGTCGTGTTTGATCATATGAGTTATGCCAGAATGTTCCTCTTCGGACTTCGTGCCAAACTTTAGTTCTCAGAGGAATGGTATTAGCCTCCCTACCTATGAAACAATGGCTCAGTATGCTCATTCGGGAGGATCTTGCCAACCTTTGGATTGTGGACAAAATTAGTTTGCACGTATTGCAATAATGAACAAAAAGTTTCAACTTCACTAGTAAAGCAGTTTTCTTCATCTGATACATTAATGTAGATGTATTGTGCATGTCTCACTGAAATTCAGAAACTGAAAATAAGATAGGATAGGGAAAATAAACAGTTACCCATCACTTACCACAGATGAAGGCAGGAGGGCGAGACACGTAAAAACACAAAAACAAACGAATTGCACAATATTTCGACTTTAGTCTTAGTCATGTGGGAGGCGAGACATATGGCAGGGGGAAAGGTGTGGTCACATCCCAATCCACCACATGAAAGAAACACAGGCGGAAAACGCGTGGTAGTGGTAGAATTGCCGGGAGGGGGGGAATAGGCTTGACCAGCGGTAAAAGTGAAACAAATCAATATAATCTTTGTGTAGCATAATTCAAAAAGTTATAATTGAAAATAAAGGGAGATAGAAGAATTTAAATATACATCCTTCCCCCTGCCATATGTCTCGCCTCCCACATGATTAAGACTAAAGTCGAAATATTGTGCAATTCGTTTGTTTTTGTGTTTTTACGTGTCTCGCCATCCTGCCTTCGTCTGTGGTAAGTGACGGGTAGCTGTTTATTTTCCCTATCCTATCTTATTTTCAGTGCCTCGCGGCAGTTTTTTTGTTTCCTTTATCCAATTGTTGCCTTACGGCTTCCTTCTTGCTTTGTCCTTTTTTGTTCCTATCTCGGTGTTCTCCGTCTTTTTATTTCAATCTTTTGCTCTTTGTGTACTTGTATTTGTTTATTCCTTCCTTAGAACTTCGTTTTAATGAACACTTTTCCACAACATTCACATGCCTTTTAAACGTACGCGTATTTCCGTTGTATCAGTACCTTTTTGTATCACATTAACCGCTTTTGCTCACATGTAAAAAAAGTTTCGCGTTTTTTTCGTAATATTTATTTTCTTCCCGCCTCTTACAGTTACCGCGTGCGTTTCAATTCTCAGTCCGTTTCATTTCCCGGGTATTGTTGGCGGTTGGGCTACTAAATTATACACATATATATTTTCTTATCCTTATTCTGTGCTTTTCCAGGAATTAGTATCAATACTGCCGGCGCCGTTCTAACTAACCTCACTTTGTTTTTTGTTTTTATCGGCATTTCAGTAAACACACGTTTTCTACCGTTTTCACTATCTGCCTGCTCAGTTTATTGTGAGTGTAGTGACCTAGCACTACATTTCTTATTCTTTACTGGTATTATAATTTTTCTTATAGTAATTTATTTATTTATTTTATTCCCCCCCCCCCCCGGGGATGTTTGGCACCGCTTAAATAATAAAATTAATTTTTCTGTTGTGCCTGTGGCCGCTTAAATTGAAATTTCCAAATATTCCCCCGCCCCCATTTTTATTTTTATTTATTTATTTATTTTTCACCCTCTTCATTGTGGCTCTCCAACCTACTGACCATTATCTTCCTAACTGGTCGTGTGCTGTTGTTCTTTCCATAAACTTCTCTAAAATCATGTCTCCAATTTACCATTACTTTAAACAATTCCGTTTTCATGCCATCCACCTCACTAGACTCCACTCCCATATACTTTTCCTTCAATCATGCCTCTCTTTCAACATACCCCCCCCCCCAATGGCCTGACAATAAAACTACCAGTCTCCAGTTGCCACCCACAACCCCACCAAACTTTCCATGCTTTTCGTTTCACACAATCGCTTACTCTCACCCATATTGTTCTCCAGCAATATCTACTAAAAGCACATCAACATTCGTATTTCCATAAGATTCTTTGTCTAATACATCCCTCCCCAACTCAACATCTTAAACAAATTCTCACAGAGTGCAGACAGTTGCAACAGAAATGTGCACAAAAACATCTGCTAAAGCTATAAAATCTATTGAAAAGCTACCTTGTTTTAGGCCTGTCTCTTCCTTACCAACATCCTTCACATAGGCAGCACACACCACCTCCTCCCCTGGTTGCCAAAGTCCCATGTCTTGCCCACATTTTTAATATGCCACACCCACCTCCATTACCACCCATCTCTCGTGCCACTGCCCGACCTGTAGACACACCACAACGGTCAGTGGTCAACCTCTCGTCCACGTCCTTGTCTGAAGCACAACTCTCTATCCTCTCCAAGGGACTTTCCTTCTCGCCTATTCCTAAGTTCGACCATGCTGCTCTGGTCCGGGACTCGCTTGCTTCCTGCCGCACACTCCGCTGGAGGTATCACTTTGCTACCACAACGGAGAGTGACAGCCACCGAGGTGAGATTGAGTCCAGCTTAGAGCAGTTCAAACCACCATCCCAACTTGACCCTCCTCCACTTCCCCAAAATCATCCCCTCCTCCTGTTCAAAGACTTCCTCACATCGACCTTATCCTCAAAATCTTTCCTCAACTCTATTCCCAACTCCAATAACCTCAACCCTACTGAAATCCGGGCCATGAGAGAACTGTCCAATAACAAAAATATCATTATCTATCCAGCAGACAAGGGCTCCACCACCGTGGTCATGGACCGCAGTGACTACGATGCGGAGCTACTCTCTGATACCAACACCTATCGTCCACATGCCACAGATCCCACCTCTTCCATCTGCCTCGAAATTCGCTCCTTCCTGGACCTCCTAGGCCCCTTACAAGGTCTTTCTTCACAATCCTTATCCCTTCTCATCCCTCAAAATCCCCCACACCTACTTTGTACCTTCTCCCCAAGATACACAAGGCTGGCAATCCGGGACGACCTATAGTTGCGGCATATGGTGTCCCCAACTGAACGAATTTCAGCCTTGGTGGATCAACACCTCCAACCTTTTGTGCAGAACCTTCCATCTTACATCAAAGACACACCACATTTTTTGGAGCGTCTGTCAAAAGTCCCCAGTCCTCTACCACCAGACTCCCTCCTTGTTTCAATTGACGTAACCTCCTTGTACACCAATATTCCCCACCTTGAAGGCCTCAGTTCCCTTCAGCACTTCTTGGATATGCGCCCTCCAAACAGTCTTCCCAGAACATCCTTTCTCATATCCCTAGCCAACTTTATCCTCTCCAAAAACTATTTCTCCTTCAACTCCCAGATCTACCACCAGATACGCGGCACTGCCATGGGTACCCGCATGGCCCCGTCCTATGCTAACCTTTTCCTGGGCCGTCTGGAAAATATTTTTCTGAAGAATTCCCCTCTCAATCCCCTCGTGTGGTTCAGATATATAGATGATATATTTATGATCTGGACCCACGGGGAGAACCACCTCCTAGACTTCCTCAACTCATTAAATGATAATCATTCCATCAATTTCACATTGTCATATTCCCACACCTGTATCACCTTCCTTGACGTAGATATCACCCTACGACAGGGGACCCTCCATACCTCAGTACACATTCAAACCGACCAATTTACAACAATACCTACACTTTGACAGTTGTCACCCCTTCCACATTAAACATTCCCTCCCATACAGCCTTGCAATCCGTGGCAGACGCATCTGTTCTGATCATGACTCAATCTCCAGTTACTCCCAAAAACTATCCCAAGCCCTTGTTTCCCGCCGATACCCCCATGATCTTGCGGAAAAACAAATTTCCCGTGCCATCACCCACAACCCTCGTTCTGCACCTCCTAAAGCTGACCGTGGACCAACACTTGTCACCCAGTTCTTTCCTGGCCTGGAATCTGTCAACCAGATACTCCGCCGTGGGCATGATTTCTTACGTTCCTTCCCTGAAATGCGTCTCCTCCATCCCAAAATCCTACCCACTGCTCCCCGCACTTGCTTCAGCAGACCGCCCAATCTGTAAAACATCTTGGTCCACAAGTATTTACCTGCCGACTCCCCTAGACCTCCACAGGGATCTTTCCCCTGTAACAGACCCCACTGTAAAACTTGCAGCATGCAACCTGCCACCACTACTTACTCTAATCCTGTCACAGGCGAATCTTTCCCTATAATTGGACATGCCACATGTGCTACCACTCACCTTATTTACCAACTCACCTGCATCCACTGCACTGCCTCTTACATTGGTCTCACCACTCAACAACTTTCCTACAGAATGAATGGCCACAGGCAAACAGTTTATACTTCCAACCCAGACCATCCCGTGGCAATTCATGCAAACTTCCATGATTCAAACAACCTCAACACCTGTTTCACAGTCAGAGCTATTAGAGTTTTTCCTAATACCACCACCCCTTCAGAACTCCGCAGATGGGAACTATCCTATCAACATATCCTCGACACCAGACACACCCCTGCCCTAAACCTACTTTAAACCTGTCACTTGCCATCTCTCATTTCATTTTACAGTCGGTTATTTATTTATTTTATTTATTTATATTTATTTATTTATTATTATTATTTTATTTTATTATTTTTTTTAAATATATATATATGTATATATATAAATTCTTCTATCTCCCTTTATTTTCAATTATAACTTTTTGAATTAAGCTACACAAAGATTATATTGATTTGTTTCACTCTTGCCGTTGGTCAAGCCTATTCCCCCCCCCCCCCTTCCCGGCAATTCTGCCACTACTATGAGTTTTCCGCCTGTGCTTCATTCATGTGGCGGGTTGGGATGTGACCACATCTATCCCCCTGCCATAGGTCTCGCCTCCCCACATGATTAAGACTAAAGTCGAAATATTGTGCAATTCGTTTGTTTTTGTGTTTTTACGTGTCTCACCCTCCTGCCTTCATCTGTGGTAAGTGACGGGTAGCTGTTTATTTTCCCTATCCTATCTTATTTTTATATATATATATATTACATGAAAAAATGAATAGATGTAATGTACATATAAAAATAACCGACTGTAAAATGAAATGAGAGATGGCAAGTGACAGGTTTAACGTAGGTTTAGTCCAGGGGTGTGTCTGGTGTCAAGGATATGTTGGTAGGCTACTTCCCATCTGCGGAGTTCTGAAGGGGTGGTGGTATTAGGAAAAACTCTAATAGCTCTAACTGTGAAACAGGTGTTGAGGTTGTTTGAATTATGGAAGTTCGCATGAATTGCCACAAGGATGGTCTGGGTTGGAAGTATAAACTGTTTGCCTGTGGCCATTCATTCTGTAGGAAAGTTGTTGAGTGGTGAGACCAATGTAAGAGGCAGTGCAGTGGATGCAGGTGAGTTGGTAAATAAGGTGAGTGGTAGCACATGTGGCATGACCAGCTCATTACTGAACCAACACGATGCCTCAACGGTAACGAAAATATTTTAGATATAATCGTTACAAATAGGTCTGAATTATTCACAGATAGTTCTACCACCGCAGGAATAAGTGATAGTAAAACTAACAACCACACGCAAAAAAAGAAAAGAGAGGATCGTTTACAGATTTGAAAAGGCTTCAAAAGAGTGTTTTAGAACGTATTTGAGGCATAATTACCATATATTCTCAGTAGCAGGAGGCACCGTTGAAGAGAGGTGGCATCGATTCTTACGTATAGTCGGGGAAGGTATGAACTTGCATATACCGAAACGGACAATCAGGGAAGGGAATGATCCCCCATAGTAAACACGGGAGGTTAAAAGGTTACTCAAAAAGCAAAGGAAGATACCTGCACGATCAAAAAGGACAATGCATCGGACTGATTTAAATAAGGTAGAAGAGATAAGGGGAAATGTTAAGAATGCGATGCGTGAGGCCTTCAATGACTTTCATTCGAATTCTCTCTCCAAGAGCCTCACTGATAACCCTAAAACATTCTGGTCGTATGTAAAAAAACGTTGGTTGTAGTGGGAACAATAAGACAATTCTAATAAAAGACGGACGGGAAGTTGAAGTCAGCCGCAACAAGGCTACCAAATTTAACACCGAATTCAAAATTTAATTCACGTGTGAAAACATGGGAAACATCTCCACTTTACCACATCGTGTGGAATTAGATATGGATCCGATAGAAATTGATAGCATAGGTACTGTAAAGCAATTAAAACTCCTGAAGTTCGGTAAAGTGCCAGGTCCCGATGGTATACTGGTAAGAGAATTTTCTGAATACGCGGAGGAAATTGAACCATTTCTGTCAGATATATTCCATAAATCTTTAAAAGAGAAAAAAGTACTTTCTAGCTGAAAAATAGCCCAGGTAATTCCCATTTTTAAGAAAAGAGATAGGAGTGATCTTAGCAATTATCGGCCCATATCTCTAACATTTGTCTGCAGCAGAATTCTGGAGCAACTCATATGCTTGAACATTATGAAGTTTCTAGATGACAACGAGTTACTTACACCATGTCAACGCGGATTTTGGAAGAACAGATCGTGTGAAACACAATTGGCCCAATTTTCCCATGACGTAATGAAAGTTATCGATGCAGGTTCGCAAGTTGATGCAGTTTTCTTGGATTTTCAGAAAGCTTTTGATTCTGTACCACTCAACCGACTTTTAGAGAAAATTCGAGCTTACGGTATTTCGGCTCAGATTTGCAAGTTGATACATGATTTTCTAACTGGTCGAGCACAGTATGTCGTTGTTGACGGGGAAGCCTCTTCTAAGATAAATGTTACTTCGGGCATTCCTCAAGGAAGTTTAATAGGACCACTTCTTTTCTTAATATTTATAAACTATCTAGGTGACAACGTCCAGGTTGCGATTGTTTGCCGACGATACAGTTATCTATAGTGAAAAAAGGTGCTCTGACGATTGCTTAGAAATTCAGCATGATTTGGATGCTATTTTCGATTGGTGCTGTAAATGGCAGCTTACACTTAATTGCAAAAAGAGCAAGGCAATGCGGATAACTAACAAAAAGAATCAATTTGTTCATGAGTACAAAATAAACAATTCAGCTGTTGTCACAGTTGATTCCCTGAAGTATCTGGGGGTCATACTACAAAGTAACATGAAATGGGACATGCACATAACTTCCATCATAGGCAAGGCTAATTCTAAATTGTGATTCATAGGTCATATTTTGGGGAATTTTAATTCTCATACAAAGGATATAGTGTATAAAACACTAGTGTGTCCACATCTGGATTACTGTTGTGGAGTTCGGGATCCATATCGCAAGGTTCTGATTGACTCAGTGGAGTGGGTGCAGAGGAGAGCCGCTCGATTCGTGACTCGTTGCTGCAGTCCTTATGAAAGCGTCACAGAATTGATACATAGATTGGGCTGGGATACTTTGGAAGACAGACGACGTAGCTTGAGTTCGAATTTATTGTAGAATATGCGAAAAAATTTAAATTTCGAGTGCAATGAAATACTTCCGCCAACCTATATAGGTCGCAATGACCGGAGGGATAAGATTAGAGAAATAAGATGCCGTACTGATGCTTTTATGTATTCCTTCTTTCCTCACGCTATTCGGGATTGGAATGAGAGGGTTTAGGACTGGTGCTTAGCACCCTCTGCCACCCACAATGTTTGTGATTTGCAGAGAATGGAGGGCGGTAGATGTAGATCCACTGGAAACAATCTCATTTCTGATAGTAAACAATCAACACAATTATTCATTAGAATAATAAATAGCAATGGTCCCAATACGCTACCCTGTGGCACTCCCATTCTTACTTCCACTTCTTTTGATACTGCAATTCCTACCCTAACTTTCTGTTTTCCACCTTTCAAAAATTCTTCTACCCAGCAAATTACTGTCTGATCCACTCCAATAGATTTTACCTATTTACTACCATTTTATGGTTCACTCTGTCAAAAGCCTTTGACAGATCGATTGCTACACTATCAATTAGACCTCCCTTGTCCATTTCACCCGAAATATCTTGCATACTTCCCACCAACTGAGATTTGCATGAATATCCTTGCCTAAAGGCATGTTGCCTACTTGAAAACCACTTACGGTCATCACATCAATTTCTGATGTGGTTACATATCAATCTCTCCATTAATTTACCTACCACTGATGACAAGCTAGTTGGCCTTTATCTTTTGACTCTATTTCTCATCCCTCCTTTATGTACCAGCACTACTATCGCATTTTTCCAATCCTCTGGTAAGCAGCAAGTTTCAAGATTCAATTAAAATAATATTTCAAGATAAGGTACGATGTCACATCCTGCTATCTTTAAAACATCTGTAGTATCATTATCTACACCAGCCCCTTTATGTTTTTTCAGCTTCCTTAGTTCCTTCATGATATCCTCAGGATGAATTTCAAATTTTGTGGTCTGCTCATTTCTAATTCTTTTGGCTCGTTATCTGATTCAAAACCACCTGTTTCTGATTCATTGTCCCTAATGCTCTCACTAAACCAGTTACTTAAAAACTCTGTCTTTTTCAAATCTTCCATAACTTCTTGTTAATGCTTATCTAAAAGTGTCTCAACACCCTCCCTTCCTCTCAGTTTTCTAACATAGTTATAGAAATTTGTAGACGAATCAGGCAATGCCCCCCTCCCCTTGCACTGACAATACTCTTCATAAGTCCATCTTTAGCCACCTTCTTAGCTGTTATTAAGTCCTTGATTATTTGTTTGAAATATTACCTTAATACCCTCCTGTATTTTAACTCTGTTATGTTCTCTTCTTACCAACCTTTTTAACCTCCTCAAATGTTATAGTACACAGGTTCTCTACCTTTTTTTATTTTCTGTTTTGGAATAAATTTTGCTTCCCGCATTCTTTTTATCTCCTTGAACTCTTCCACCTTGACTCTACAGTACTTGTGACTTCCTTGCATTTGCTGAAATGTTCTCTGAAATATCTTTCCAAATTTGAAGTCTGTGACTTTTTATAATTGTACCTATTTCCCCCTTCAATTTTGGCTGCTGGTTTACTGGATCTTCTAATATCCATCAGAACTGCTTCAAGATCACTTATTCCTTCGGTTACTTGATGCCCTACAAGGTTATCATTGGGCTTTATTAGGAATATATCTAAAATATTTTGTCCCCTAGTGTTCTGCTCTACCACTTGTGTAAATCCTCCTTCCTTTCTACATCTACATATCTACATATATACTGTGCAATTCACAAAATTGTGGGTGGCAGAGGGAGCTCAGCACCAAAGCTAATCTCTTTGTTGTGGATTCCAGTCCCTAATGGTACGAGATAAAAAAAGAATTCATATAAGAATCAGTCCGGCACCTTATTTCTCTAATCTTATCTTTCCTGTCATTCCGGCTCAAATAGGTTGGTGGACGAGGTATCTCACTACACTCGTGAGCGAAAGTGGGAGTACACATGTTTACCAATAAGTTTAAACGAAACGTGAGTCGTCAATGTACCAGAGACTCCCAGCCTAGTCTACTAATCAGTTCTGTGATGCTTTCATAAGGACTGTAGCAAGCAGTCACGAATCGAGCAGCTCTTCTCTGTACTTTCTCTATACTTTCGAAACGGATCCCAAATGGCACAACAATAGTCCAAATGTAGACGCACAAGAGATTTGTATGCTATCTCCTTTGTTTGTTCATTGCAATTTTTCAAGATTCGGCCTATGAATCGCAGCCTAGAATTAGCTCTACCTACTAACGAATTAATGTGCAAGTCCCATTTCATGTTCCTTTGTATTGTTACTCCCAAATATTTCATAGAATCAGCCATATCAATAACTGAATTGTTTAACTCGTATTTCTGAACAATTGGATTCTTTTTGTTAGATATGCTCATTGTCTTGCACTTTTTACAATTTAGCGTAAGTTGCCACTCAGCGCACCATGCCAAAATAATATCCAGATCACACTGAATTTCTAAGCAATCGGCCAAATTCCTTACTTCCCTATAAATAACCGCATCATCAGCAAACAATCTAAAAAGGCTTTTCACTTTGTCTCCGAGATCGTTTATAAAAATTAAGAAAAGAAGTGGTCCTATTACACTTCCTTGAGGTACACCCGATGTAACATCTAGATTAGAAGAACTTTCTCCTTCAACGACAACATACTGTGACCAACCAGTTAGAAAATCCTTGATCCATTCACAAAGCTGATCCAATATACCATACACTCGAAGCTTCGCTAAAAGGCGATTGTGTGGTACAGAGTCAAAGGCTTTCTGAAAATCTAAAAAAAATGCATCTACTTGTGAACCTGCATCAATAACTTTCATTACGTCGTGTGTAAATAGGGTCAGCTGTATTTCACATGATCTTTTCTTCCGAAATCCGTGTTGATTTGTTGTAAGCAAATTATTATCATCTAGAAATTTCATAATGTTCGAGCATATAATATGTTCCATAACTCTACTACAAACAGATGTTATAGATATGGGACGATAGTTTCCAGGATCACTTCGATCACCTTTCTTGAAAATCGGAGTTACTTGCGTGATTTTCCTGTAAAGGTACTTTTCACTCTTCTAATGATTTACTGAATATATCAGACAGAAATTATTAAGGTATTTGCAAATCTCTGTTCCCTTGTGTTATTAATCTTATTTCCTACCCAGTTTACACCTGGTAAATTTAAATCTCCACCAATAATGACCATTCTATTCTCACCTCTGAAATCTAAGTGTGAATTTAATTTCTCCGCAAAAGCCTCATCTTCATCTGCCATTCTTCCACCCCGAATTTCTACTTTTTATTACACCAGAAATCTACCTCAAGTAACTCATGGTCATGATCTATGAACACCAGTGAACTGTGGTTTTGTTAATTAGTATGAGAACTCCTCCACCAATTGTTCCTCTATCTGCAAAACACTGTGTAACTATTGGAAAAAACCTCACTGTTTAGTACTTCTTTTAACCAACTCTCTACCCCTATTATTACTTGTGGTTCGTGTATTGCTATTAAGTTTGCAAATTCGACTACTTTGTTCATTATACTTCTACAGTTCACCAATAACACCCTTATTACTGGCTGTATATTTTTAGCATTTACCTCCTCCTTCCCAGTTCTACCCCAGTTAAATATTGTTTCAGCAACTTTATCTGTTTCTTTAACATCTGTGACTGTGGATCAACATTCAGTATCACTTTGATCATCTATCTCCATCCCTTCACCAGCAGGCCCGAACCGAAAAAAGAGACAGTCCTGAATCCATCATCACCGGAAATGGGCTCCCTTACTGCTTTAGATAACAACTCAGAGTACTCATGGTCATGATCTATGAACACCAGTGAACTGTGGTTTTGTTAATTAGTATGAAAACTCCTCCACCAATTGTTCCTCTATCTGCAATACACTTGTAATGTCCAGCCTCTGCTGTCATTGATTTTCCGTCACCTCTCCATTTGTGTGACATTTCATCCAGCCGTTTTGGAAGACAGGGAAGGTTGGCAAATTCCTGCTGGCGTCCTGTTGTCGGCGAGGTTGCTTTGTTTGACGCAGGTAGAGATGCCACTCCCGGAGGCGGGGGGTGAGAAGGTGAAAACTGTCGCGGACACTTGGGGGCCAGACCCCGTAAAGTCCACATGTGTGTGTGTACCTGGATTTTTCAAAGAAACGTGTAGAACGCGTTTTTGTCCTGACATCATTTGTCGTGCTGTTTTTCGTCATGTGCTGCCAAGAATGAACCCACCTCAGTTGGTGGTTGGCATTGAAAGGTGTTTCATCATTGTGAAGGAAATATCGAGGTCACCGACAGCTTACTCCATAACGATAAGTGATAAAAATTCATATAAACATTTACCCAGTATACGCCCAAACTGATGAAGTTTCGTGCTCTCCCTAGCCGGGAACATTTGTGTATTGTCTGTCAGTTTCTAATCTTTTTCTTTGCTGGCTGAGTTCGATTTTATGTGTAATCTTAAATAATCATGTATTTCTTTGAATTTAATTTTATAAATGTTTTTTTTTTCTTTCAATTCCGCACTCGTGTTGTCCTGTTGTAATTAGAGGGTGTAATTTAAATTTAAGCCTGCTTTTTGCAATAAATATTAAAAGAACATTTTTTTAATAAATAACATCTTGCATCTCATGCACGTAAATGTTTTCTCGGCATAACGAGCCTAGACATTTCACACTGTGTAACTATTGGAAAAAACCTCACTGTTTAGTACTTCTTTTAACCAACTCTCTAGCCCTATTATTACTTGTGGTTCGTGTATTGCTATTAAGTTTGCAAATTCGACTACTTTGTTCATTATACTTCTACAGTTCACCAATAACACCCTTATTACTGGCTGTATATTTTAGCATTTACCTCCTCCTTCCCAGTTCTACCCCAGTTAAATATTGTTTCAGCAACTTTATCTGTTTCTTTAACATCTGTGACTGTGGATCTACATTCAGTATCACTTTGATCATCTATCTCCATCCCTTCACCAGCAGCCCCGAACCGAAAAAAGAGACAGTCCTGAACCCATCATCACCGGAAATGGGCTCCCTTACTGCTTTAGATAACAACTCAGAGTAACCCCTTGCCCCCGCTATTGAGGTGTAGGCCATGCCTATTGAAACCCCACCTACCAATGGTATTCACAGGCACAACCCCCAAACCAGAACTAACGCCTTTCCCAAGTAGCACTTCGATTTCCACATTTACTCGCCTCACAGCATAGATCAATTGTGGCCAGTCATGGTGACTTAGGACCTGCATGAGTTCCACCCTGGTATGCTTCCTCAGGTCAAACTCTATACTATAATTCGTGTTTCTATCAATACTATTCCCCACACCTCCCACTGACACTACTCTTTCATCCTAAAACTCCTACAAAGTGAATCTATATTCTCTATTACCTGACCTAATGTTGCACTAGGTTTGAAAAAACTTGTGACCTGGTAACCTGTGCCTAACTGATCCTACAGAAGAGGGCCTACACCTCTCCCATGGCTACTACCTAGCAGCAGAACCCCTTTTTTTTTTCCTATTCTTGCCTTCCAGGCACTTATTCCTAAAGGATTGCTGCATCTTACCTATTCCTACATCTACATGAGGCTCTTCTCCTCCTGGCTCTGGCAAAAGTTCAAAATTATTTTTCCCCCTCAATTTCTGAAGTGTCTGGCTTCTTCATCCTACTAACCATATTTCTCATACAACCTGTTACCAGCTCCCACCCATCTTTCTCAACTTCCTCCAACCCACTATCTCTTTTTTCTGCCTCAATAGCATGAGCCTCCACTGGCTAAGCCTCCGCAGGTTGAGTATTCACAGGCTGAGCCTCCACAGGCCGAGCCTCCACAGGTTGAGCCTCAAGAACCCTGATCCTTTCACACAATCCCTGATCGTTTCACCCATCTCCCTCATTATTTCATCATCCCTAAGACAAAGTGGACAAAACCATGGGAGAGACTCATTTATTTCCCACGTATCCTCTTCCCTACATGCCCAATGAAACCAATTCTTACACCAACTACAACCCAAACCCTTCACAATGTACCTGCGACAGGCACCACACTTTCTGGTCATGATTTTTCCCAGATACATCTAGCACCTTCTAAAACAAATTTTAAATTTATTTGATAAAGTAGTCTGATAAAGTTCACTCACCACAGAAGAAGGCAGGAGGGCTACAACGAACACACAAACCCTATATTTTGGTTAAAACCTTAATCATGCATAAGACATATAGAAAAGTGTAGCAGACGTGTACACACTAAGACTCAAAACATTTGTGATGAGTGATGGGTTTACCCTTCCTTATTTTCATTAAATATTCACAAACTAATACAAATCAGACCCACCTTTCTGGGAGTGCTGCGAAAAGGAAGTATGGTTCCTCTACTATCTTCAGGTGGATTCCAGTACTCAAGAGCCAATTCTTGCTGTAATCTATCACAGTGATATAGACGCGCCATAGCTAACAACAAGTGTTCATAATGGTGCGGAAGTCTTGTTGGAGGTTCTAAGCCTTCCTATAGGAAGAACAAAAAAAAGATTAGTTCACTTTCATAGTAACACCATGTCACACTACTATGCTTATTATAATAATTCTCTTTCCTTCATATTTTTACTTCTCATATTTATATACTTTCTTTATTTACCATTCAATTAATAAATATTCAGTTTAACATTTTTATTTCTTGTCACTACAACTTAACATAATATTCTCTCTTCTTCTATCTCCGCCAAAAGAATAAAAATAACCATCAAAAACTCCCACTTGGCTATCTATTTTAATTTTTATTAATTTATTGCTTCCTTCTGTGTACAGATACAACTCGCAGATTTATCTAAGCGTACCTCTCTGCATACCGCTTTCATCTCCTCTCTTCTTGCCCAAAGATCTTCTTTCTGTACTGTCCAGAGATTTTCATGTACTTTGTTCATCTGGTAATAACAATGCTTGGAATTTCTTTGACACAATACTTAAGAAATAATATTAACCCATATAAAGCACTTTTAACAACATACATCAGCTTTACATTAATCAGAAACAAAATAGTGAATCAAAAATACCACTGCCAGTAAACAATTCCCACAGAAATAACATAAAAAAAACATTAATTACTAACTCTATAAAAACCAAGATGCTAGAAATGGAGACTGAAGGAGACAGAAGAGAAAATGACAGTGAAGATAAACTAAGGTTTGATAAGAAATTGAACGCAATGTCTGACAACAATGGACTATTGAAATGGTGGGAGTGTTTGGAGCAGTTAGAAGAGAACAACGAGGTTAATAATGTTGAGAAGAGGGACGCAGAGCAAAATGAGATAATTGGCCTTGCAAGAATGAAAGAATGGGAAAACAGTGACCAGAAAATACACCAAGAAGCAAGAAGGAAGAGTGAAATGCTTGCTACTTTCACAGATAAGGATGAGGGAAATTACGAGTTGGAAGCGGAAGAAATGGACGAAATAACTGAAGATGGGAAAGATTATGAAGACGCGGGAGAAAGCGAAAAAGAGACAAGCAGCGAAGAAAAGGCAGCCTATGAACCTTCGAATGATAGAATGGCGAGTAAGGAAGAAAGTGGAGGAGAAGAGGAGGTGAAATGTTTTCTAATAAGGAAGAAAGAGGATGGAAAATGTAAGGAAGATGAAGTTACCCAAGACAAGAGGAAGATCTTTGGTGGAGATAGGAGAATATTCTGTTAAGTTTTAGTGACAAGAAATAAAAAGTTTAAACTGAATATTTATTAATTGAATGGTAAATAAAGAAAGTATATAAATATGAGAAGTAAAAATATTAAAGGAAACTGGATTATTATTATACCATGTCACACTACTATGCTTGTGACTTAATATGTAAAATAAGAGAGGGCAGTAATAGTTTCAAACACTTTCGACTATTATGTATTCTCTTCAGTTCAATAACTATCACCACTTACATTAACAGTGTGAAGATTACAGAAAAGACAAATAAGTGCAAAGTAGCACATATCTAATTGCTTGGATAAGACAAACACTAAAGTCTTCGTGTTTAAATTGTTCCTGGCTGGTGAATTATGCTAATTTCATTATATCAAGTAATATTGGTTAAAACCAATGACCAAATATGCAATTCGACACTCCTGGAGCTGAGATAACAATTTTAGACCAACAATAAACTTTTCTGCTTAAGGAAGCCTCATCTGTCATTCAATTTCATTCTGGTTACTATGGCTCTGAAAGATAAGTGGACTGTGCTGTTTTTTTGCAAAGAGAAGTTCTACTGGATTAGTTTCATTGTGAGTTCACAAAATGGACCCGAAGGTTTGCTAAAGTAAGGTACATTTCCATGGTCAAATAACGACTGACACAGTTTGAAGTTGCCAAACATTCCAGCTACAAGTGACTGAACATACAGTTTAATCTCGACCAAAGAACATTTATAATTTCCTTCATATACAAAAGTAAGCTTTAGAAGAAATGAGAACTGGTTTAAGATCTTGTAAAAAGATTTGCTTGTGCCTAGATTCAAACAAAGTTTTTTTTTCTCCCCTCCTTCCCAAGGGAAGCTCCTTTGCTCTGATCTTTCAAAATGCTCAGAAATTAGGTACCAGATTATTACAGACATCAAAATTAACTACTGATCACAAAATATATGATCTGCAAAGCATTTTGAAAGTGACTCTAAAATAAATAGTAGCAGAAGATTTCTTACTGAAACAAACGTATTAATTCTGAGTAAAAGTTGCCAATGAAGATAATGTGACCATGAAATTATAAATCTTCCTTGTATTATCAATATTTAATTATCAAATAATTACAGTGTATACATTATCAAACAACTACTCACAATGGATTAATTATTAGCTCACCCCAATTCTGCAATATGTACAGAAAAATGAAAAAGCTCCTAAGTAGATATAAAAATACTTTCTCTGTAAGGAAAATTGGTGGTTCATTACAAGCACCAAGTGTTAATTGCCACTTGATAAAACATTTGAATTATCACTTTATAAAGTTGCAGAAGTAAGATAGTATTTTGTTGGTCTACGTTACTCTCACCTGCATATAAACTTGAACAGTGCGAGCTGTTTCATCTGCTCTATTTCGGAGTTCTTTAACTTTGAATGGCATCAACATTATAAAATCAGTAATGAGAGTGTGCAGTCGCAACATGTAGAAAGCCTGAAAAACAATCAGAATACACAAATCAGAACACTACAAATTATATTACAACAAATCAGCAGCAACACCCAAAAAAATTGGTAGTGAGAAATTATATTATTCAGTTTGCAGAACTTCCAAATATTATTATTCAAATATTTGCTTTTTTGAAAGGGTATATGGAGAAATAAATTGAGTGAAACATCAGACATAAAGATGAGATAGGAATCTACATTTTCCTTTCAAACACCTCAATTAGTTCTAAACCACACAATTTATATACTATGGCACATCAATTTTGAGTTTCCACCAGTCTCATTGTGGTAAACATTTCAACATGAAATGCCATAAACACACATTTGAATTTAAATGTTGACACACACAGATCCAATCACCAAGAGAACATCAAATAGGTAGTAAAACCTCAGCATACCAGAACAGTATACTACTGGTTCAAAGAAGACAGTCGCCATTTAATATGTTAACTATTGTAGGAAGACAATACCACAAGAAATCTTAGTGTCCAAAAGTGTATTAACAGCATTGGTTTAAAAAATACTGCAAACAATTCATTTCAAATTCTCCAATTTCATTCAAAAGCAAAATAATGCTCGAATAAATCAACAATGTTGGTAACACTGAACTCAACTGGACAGGTCTACCAACATTAAGAATATCTTTCTAACTTGAAACAGATGCTACTGGGTATAAAACAAGTACAAGTACAGTACATAACTCATTACTTAAAAACTGGATATATTTCAAAGCAATTATTGGTTCATTTCAAGACACCAAAAGAATGGTACACAGACCATTTCATCTTCAGTGATGACTTCCATGAATATATTTTAACTTTTGTGTTTAGTGTTCTTTATCACTGCAGCCCTCTTCTTTCAACTTTTGTAAGTAATAAGTCTATTTTCGTTCCTTATCATATTAATATTAAAGCACAGTATTTCTTCCTGTTACTACCATAGGAGATTGTCGTAGATATGATATTGGTGACACTGTTAAAGCTAGATCACTCACAGGTTCTTCCCTATCAATCATCGTAACTGCAATCAAGACAGAGAGGTTGGAATCTATGCCACGGTTGTCTATCGGTGACTGGCATGCCACATGCAGGGGCAGTCGAACAAGAGGGAAATGGCTGATAGGTTGGGGGTGATATCCAATGTAGATTTCTTTCATATTGTCGGAGGTTTGATCCAAAATGTGAAACAAGGCATCCCAGATGCAAAAAAATGGACGGGGAGTAGCCAAATGCATATTGTGGCACAAGTCGGCACCAATGATGCTTGCCACCTTGGGTCGGAAGTTCTCCTCTCTTCCTCCCGACGGATTGTTGCAAAGGCTCTATTAGAAGTAGCTTAATAGAATCTCAAAGTTAAAATTTCTTGTACTATAGAAGTATTTTTATCAAACAGCCTGAAACAGAAAGTGTTACCAGTTGCACATAAATTGATATTGTAATAGGTACAGAGGGCTGGTTAAAACCGGATATAACTTCCCCAGAAATTTTTAAAAACAGCATGAACATATTCCACAAGAACAGAGTGCATTCAGATAAGGTGGTGCATTTACCGCTGTTAGTAAATACCTCCCGTGAAACAAAATAGACATCAATGCAGTCTCTGAAATCATACAGATTAATCTCAACAAAATTTATGACAGGTTCTTTCTATCATCCACCAGGCGCAGATGTACCTATTGCCAAAGTTTTAAGAAATAGTGTAAATAATATAGCTCACAATTTCAGGATGGTGCAATAATACTAGAAGGAGACTTCCACTTATTGTACAATATATTGCCAAGACTAATTATGCACATGTTACTGGTGGCAAGGATAAAACAGCCTGTGAAAAAATTCTCGGCCCATTCTCAGATCATCATGTTGAGCAGCTTGTCACTTAACCAACATGGTGTCATAACGATAACAAAAACATTTTAAATATTCTCGTTACAAACAGGTGTGTATTTTTCATGGACATTTCTACCATCATGGGAATAAGTTATCACAAAGCAGTAATTACAACAGTAAAATTAATAACTTGTGCAAATAAAGAAAAGTGACAGGATTATTACAGATTTGAAAAGACTTCAAAGGAATCTGAGGAATAATTACCATACCTTCAAACTAAGGGAAGCCACTGTTGAAAACATGTGGCATCAAAGGGAAGGTATGGATGAAACAGACAATCAAGGAACATGAAGTTGAAAGATTATTCAAAAAGCGAAGGAGGATGTATGCACGTAAGAAGGATGATGTACTACAGTCAATTTAGAAAACTCAGACAAAAGAAAAAAACTGTGCGGCCCTTAATGACTTCTGTTGCAATTTACTGTGTAAGAACCTAACTGAAAACCCAAAGAAATTTTAGCCGTATGTAAAAAAATCAACTGTAGCAACAATAAATTGCCAGTACTAACTCAAGATGGACATGAAGTTAACGACAAGGCTACCATATTTAGCACAGAATTTAAAAATTCATTCACTGATGAAAATATGGAAAGCATACCCAATTTTCATGTGGAATTATAGATGGATTCATAGCAAATAGATAATACACATATTATAATGCAATTAAAGATCCTGAAGTGAGGGAAAGTGGCAGGTCCTGCTGGTAACCAAGTAAGGGAATTTTCAGAGTACGCTACAGAAAAATTACTATTTTTGTCTGATATACAACATAAATCTTTACAAAAGAAAAACTTATTTCACAGGTAATATCCCTTTTCAGGAATGAATATCAGTGATCCTAGGAATTATCTCAACATCTGTTTGCTGTACAGTTCTGAAACATGTTATATGCTGTATTATTATGAAGTTTCTAGATAAAAATGAATTGCTTATATTGAACCAACACAGATTTGGGAAGAACAGATCATGTGAACACAGTTCGCCCTATTTTTTCATTTCATAACAAAAGTTTTTCTAGCAGGTTCACAAATTGATTAATTATTTTTGGATTTTCAGAAAGCTTTCGACTCTATACTGTACTGGACAATCGATTTTAAGTGAAGAGTCAGGTCAGATTTTGTGAACAGATATGATATTTTCTAACTGATAAGTCACAGTATGTGGTTGTTGAAAGTGAAGCGTCTTACAATCCAGATATTACTTTGGGGATTCCTCCAGAAAGTGTAATAGGATAACTAGGATGGTTCTTAACAGATAAACAAAAAATAGAATTTATATTTATAAAAGTCTCACCCCTATTTATTTTCTTTTTTGTTTAGTAATTAATGAAAAAATTAGAAAAATTGCTCAACTCCAACAGATGCCCCAAGAAGGTTTAAAATGACAATAAATATAATAATTTAAAAAATTTGAGAATTACTTTTTCAATTTTAAATATTTTTAAACATGAGAACAATTGATATAAACATTAGAACAATATAATTACTTTAACAAGCCTGCATTAAATTGGTCTTAAAAAAATTATAATATTTGTTTTTTTATATATTACAATTGCTGTGGGCAAGCTGGAAAAGGCCATTGACATTCTTTTACTATTTGTAAAGGGTATTATTTTCGCTCTTCACCTGGGATTCAGGGTCGCAATTAGGCTTTGTGGGCTCCTAGGCTATATGTGTGATGCGGGCCCCTTGTCGGCAGTGGCCTAAGGCAGAGGCCTCTCTGACCGCGGATTGTGGATGCTTAAATTCGAAAATTTGGCCCAAAAAATTTGTGGGCAACTTCTTTTTTTTTTTTAGCTCTACTACTTGCGGTGTGGGCCCCCCTTTGTGGTACAGGTACAGGCACCTAGGCTACAGTCTATGTAGCCTATGCTTAAATGCGGCCCTGCTGGCATTATGAAATTGTTTTAATTTTCCATAAGTTTCACACCCCTCTTACCATATCATTGACTACTGTGAGGGTTCTGATGATTGTAAGGCCATGTTGACAGTCATGAAGAGAATGCCAGATTGCAGGATCATGAGCAATAAAATCAAACGAGTTTTTAAAACACTAAAATAAATTGTATGTACTTTTTACACAAAATTAGACATGTAGCCCCTTGTGTGTAAAATCAGTTATTTGGCTCAAGGTCCAAATTTGAACTTTTGGAGTCAAAATTAATCGATTATTTTTCTTGTAATGCTTAGGCCATTTTTACTTTTTCTTCCGCAGGAAGTGTATCATCAAAAAAATGTCAAAGCCACAATTTGTTCTGTGAAATACTACTTCTGCTTCTTCTTCTAGTGTAGTCAATCCTGGGATTGGTCTGCGTTGGTCTTCCATTCAGCTCCACTCACTGCCCACCTCTTCATATCTCTTCATATCTCTTAACATCTTCCATTATCTGATGGATGTATTTCAAACGTGGTCTTCCTCGATATCTCTTTCCTTCTACCATCCCCTCCGTTGTTGATTTTATTAAGCTCTGATGTCTTAAGATATGTCCAATTAATATTGTCCTCTGCGTTTTTATACCTTCCATGTAGTTATACTCTTCGCCTTCTCAAAAAATTCCTCCAGCTGTAACACCATTGGTCAAATTGCTTTTCTCTTCTTTACCAACAGTCCAGGTTTCAAATCCAAATAGGACAATACTTCAGACATTAGCTTTTAATAGTCTTTTCATCATATTCCAGCTGATGTCTGGGTTTTTTTTTTTTTCCTTCTTATTGGTTTACACCTCGTCAACGGGTAAGGTCATTAGAGGTGGGATGGGACTGGGGACAAGGAATGGGAAGAAATTTGGCCATGGCCTTTTTGAAGTAAGCATTCAGGCATTCACCTGGAGTGATTTGTGGAAACCATGGAAAACCCAAATCTGGATGCCCGGACAGGGATTCGAACCCGCGTTCTCCTGAATGCAAGGCCAGAACGTTAACCGCTCACCCACCACGCTCAGTCCAGCTGATGTTATTTGTTGAAAAATTCCATTTCTATTTGTTGAACACTATTTTTGTTTGTGCAATTCTGCATTTTATCTCATTCTTGCTTCTCCCATCATTTGTGATTTTGCTTCCTAGGTTGCAGAATTCTTGCACATCCTCCAATGTTTCTCCATTAATTTTAATTTTCATTTTCACACTTTACCACATACCATGACTTTTGTCTTCACTTTATTAATTTTCATACTGTATTCATTCACATTGTTTCCACCGTTCTTTCTAAAATCCTCTTCACTTTCTGTTACTATCACAATGTCATCTGCGAATCGAATCATATTTATTAGTTTTCCCTGTATCTTTATCCCAGCATCAATTACATCCCTGATCTTATGCAGTGAGTCTTGAATATAGGCATTGAAAATTATGGAAGGCAGGGCACATCCTTGAATGACTCCTTTACATATTGCTGCTTCCTCTTGTTTATTTCCAATTTTTATTACAGCGGTTTTATTTTTGCAAAAAAAAAAAAACAAAAAAAAAACATATTAGCCACCTATATCTGTATTGTATACCAATTTTTCATAGGATCTTAAACATCTTCACCCATTTAACATTATCAAATGCTCTTTCAATATCTATGAAACCTTTCTTCCTCTGTCTTCTTTTTTAACATTAGCCTAAGTACAAGTATTGCTTCCCTTGTACCTCTCCCCTTCCTAAAACAAAACTGGCCTTATGTTAGAAACTCTTTTACTTGTTTTCCATTCGTTGTAGTACTATATTGTTGATAATTTCGGATGCACGAGCTACTAAGCTTATTGTTCGATACTGCTCACATTTTTTAGCACCTAGCTTTTTTGGTAAGGGAATGACTACATTTTTATCAAAGTCTGAAGTACTACAAATTACCACAATTTTTTTTACAATAGCTTGAGAAACCTATTTCTTAATTTCATTGTAGAAGTAAAGGTCTTTTAAAATTGTCAAGTCCTCGGAAGGTGCTTTGTTGGTTAAAGGAGTATTGTACCAAATGTTAAGGCATATTTTTACAATATACCCTCAGTCCTTGAAATTCCTGCAGAATCAAGATAAATTTATTTCGAAAAATAAATATTTTTAAACAATATATAGCTTTTTCCATCCATCTAATGTCGTGAAAAGCACCAGGTATTAGAAAATAAATTGTTTCTGTTTAGTAACCACTTAAAACTATAATAATAATTGCAGGAGTTCTTTATAGTCATCTCTCATCTATTGTCTTGTAATTAGTGTTTTGCCAAAATTAAGTGAAATCTTAAACTCTTTCCAACACTGTTCACAAGAAATTGTCAATTCTAGTAGCATATTTACAAATGTCTATATTGGTCCAGGCTTTTTATGTTCATATAATCTTGTATAGTGTGCAGATGATATAGCAATGTGCATATCAAAAGTAGCTTCAAAACCAATCCATATATATGGTGTCTGCAAGAGATCACTTTTACTGTTTTTGTTCTAGCAAAACACAAGAAACTTTTACTCTTTCTGTGTCTGACACAGCGGTGTCCCATCACAAGGCTTCAACCGTAGTAAAAAGATGGTATTCTAAGTGTTGGTGATTTATTTTAAAACTGATTTTGTATATATAGCAGAATTTTGTTTATTTATATACAGTACATAATATATACTTTTTTTTTTTATTCAATTAGTGGAGTAATAGTAATTTTCATTCCACCTGTGGCACCAGTCAGAAATGTGAAATGATCCATTTTTTTTTATTTTTTTTTGTCAGTTTTAGGTCAATTAGAAAAAACTGAGACCTGAAAAATAGTGAGGTTGAAAAATAAGGACCACTTATTTTCTTGATTTTAATAAACCACATCAGAGGCAACATTAATAGCAGCTTTCAATTGTAGCTGATGATGCATGGGAATAAAGTGCTTTATCAACTGCTTACAAATTCAGCACAATATGGATGTTATTTCAGAATGGTGTAATGAATAGGATAGTTCACAAAATTGCTAAAAAGTGCAAGCCAATGTCCGTAACTAACAAAAAGAACCCACTTGTTCATGAGTAGGAGCTAAACAGCTCAGTTATTGACATGATTGATTCCCTGAAGTATTTTGGACGTAATAGTACAAAGCAACATGAAATGAGACCTGCACATAACTTCTGTCATAGGTAAAGCTAATTCTAAATTGTGATACATAAGTTGTGTTTTGAAGAACTGTAATGCTCATAAAACGATACTCTTGTGCTTCCACATTTGGATTACTGCTTTGGGATTTGTGATCCGAATTGCAAGAAATTGATTGACACAATAGAGAAAGTACAGAGAAGAGCCTCTTGTTTTGTGAACGCTTGCCACAGTCTATTCAAAAGCGTTGCAGAATTGATACATAGTTTGGACAGGGATTGGTTGGCACACACACTATGTAGTTATTATTTGAATTTATTGTTGAATATGCGAATATCATCTTTAACAATGGAGTGAAAGAACTGCCGCAAGATGATATTTATGTGGAAAGGAAAGATAAATTATACCCAACACTCACCAAAGTTGAAGGGAGGAGGGCAGCAGCAACACGAAATAATATACAAACACAAAAAAAAAAACACTATTTCTGGGGGCTAACAATTTGTCAAGTAAAAGAAACATGTGGCTGAGCTCGTACAAGCGTCACAGTCAATACAGCCACGCGCAGAATGAAATTGACTGTCAGAGGTGGGGGAAGTGGGGGGGGACAACAATAATATACTCACAACTATTAATTGAAAGAATGAAAAATAAAATAATAATAAATCAATAATAAATATGGAATAAGGTCTACAAATAATGAATCTATTTTACTAGCCAGTGATGGGTATACTAGGGTGAGGATGGAAAGAATTATCTGGGGGATGTCTGGTATGCAGGATGTGCTGGCAGGCCAATTTCCACCTACAGATTTCATATTGGGAGGTAGTATCTGGAAGAACTCCAATGGTTCTGACTGTGAAGCAATTATTGAGGTTGCAGGTATTGTGAATGCCGGCATGGCGAGTAACAGGAAGGTCTAGGTTTTGGGAGTAAACTGTTCTGATGGATAATGAGTTAAAGGTAAGGCTGATGTAGGAACTATGGGAATGGAGCCAGGTGGACTGGTATATGAGATGGGCTGCGGTAGAAGTGGCATATAGGTTTTACCAGTAGTAGGATATCTCATTCAGTTCTCAAGATATCAAATCATTTATAGGTATAGTTCCTTGTGCTATTGATGACGTTTTTCTTATGGTCCAGACTGTATTTCAACCTAACCGCCACAGCTAAGAAGAAAACAAAACACCTATTGTGCATGTTCATCGTGACATTCCTAGTGCGAAATTTTTTTCTGGTCAAGGCAGCATGTCAACCTAACCACCTCAAGTTTGAGATACGATATCTCAAAAACTAAGAGAGGTATCAAAAAATGGTATTCTTTACTTTTGATTTGTCTTTCGAGTTACAGAGGAATTCATCAAATTTGGTATTTCACAGTTTTGAAATACAATATCTCAAGAAATAAGAGAGGTATCAAAAAAATGTATTCTTTACTTTCAATTTGTCTTGTCAAGATATATATGAATCGACCATAAAATTTATCAAATTTCAGTGGCTCAGGTATTGTAGAATCCCCCAGATTTTGAATGAATTTTCAGAATCTGAAAGCTTGGGGTCGAAGTTTAAATTTAAGGTACGTCTTAAGACATTATGACACATTTATTTTACGAATACTCTAGCATTACCTGAAAATTTCTGAGTTGATTTTGACTGAGTTTTCACAGTATCAACATAAGGTTTGTCTCAATCAGTTTCCCCATTTGCAAGAGGAGCTGAAAATTTTCTGTTTGTGCTACTTCATCTGGCGCTGGGGCTCAAAATTAAAATCTGCTCCGTACCTGTACAGTTGAATATTGAGTATTCAGAATTATATCTCAAGTACAAGTATTTAGAACTAAGCGAGATACGGAAAAAAAATATTCTTTACTTTTGATTTGTCTAATGGAGTTATAAATTGTGACACCATGGTTAAGAAACTGTATTACTACATTACTAAACAATGTTTTGTTAGAAACTCACATTTGATTCAATTGCAAAGTGAATGAATACACTTTTTGCTCGTAATGCCAGATGTTTTAACTCCTTGAATTCAGCCTTTTATACAAATATCAAAAGTGAATGCAGAATAACACTACTAATGCTGATGGCCAGAGACATTGTTGTTTGTACTGCCAGAGATCATGGTTAACGAAAATCTCTGTTGTTTTTTCGTTATTACTTTCTCGCATTCAATACGGCCACCTATGGCGTTTAAAAACTAAATCTCCTCAATTGAAGAATATTTAAAGTTTTGTTTAGTGTGGAGTATACAGCATAGGTATTACTATTAACTGCTCTTGATGTTTTCATTAGAGGCTATTGTTAGAGATACTGTAGTTGCATGCTAAGTGTCAAGTATTCCACATCTAGTTGTTCCATTTATGGTATTTGTCACCACAAGTTGAGACTTTGCTGCTCCAGCATTATGTAATGTAGAATCATAAGACGTACCAAACAACTGAATTGAGATTCTATGCTTTAAAACAGTGAAAACCCCATCGAAATCTGCTCAGTAGTTTCTGGGTTTTTATATCACAAATTTAATTGGTTTTCGTTTTATAGATATAGATAGATGGAGAGAATATCATATTTGTAAATCATGTAAAAAACATTTTTGGATGATTTCAGATTTATTTCAGAAACGCCATGTCTGGAAAAAATTAATTTATCCAAATATTTCAGTTTGCAAGAAAGGATGAAATGATAAAAAAAAATGTGTGTAAGAAATACAATCTAGAATGATATGCAAAATTACATTGCTCATTGGATACAATTTCACAAATTGAAGCCAGTCTGACTACAGAGAAAACTGTTTCAGCAACAATTGAGCAAGAAAAAAAGCCACGATAGAAAACTAAATATACAAAAAACACAAATATAACTGACATAGAGCTAAAGGCCCATTCACACTAGTGGTCAGGTCAGCTCACAATCCAGGGTAGCATTCAAACTAGCGGTCAGCTCAGCTCAGGCCAGATCAAGTCGTAGACGAGGCCATTTCATTTCAGTTGCTCATAGTGAACAATGCCGTTTTCTACCCCAACATCAATTAAATCACAATTATTATGGATCAAGAGCCTAAAAATATGTCAAGATCAAAAATACGATTGTTCTGAGTGTATCCAGAGTTTCGAGCGCAAACAGGTAAAGAGAAAGAAGAATGCTAACTACCGGTTATGCCATGAGAGGCGAGTTGTGCGAAATGCTTTTGATATTTTAGGGCTCAAAGATTTAGAATTAATCCAGGATTAATTGATAATATAATTTTAGCAACATGTATTTTGCACAATTATTTACAGAAGGATAAAATTTCATGCCATGTAGAAAGTGAATTTCAGGATGAGAGAGAAACCCTACTTTATAAATATTCTTTGTTTGTGTGCTAACGTTGGTCCAGAAGTATTTGATTCAAAAAATATATTCACAATATTTTTTTTTTAAATTCGGAAACAGAATCTGTATCTTGGCAGTACTAAAATGTGTAATAATATTTGAATTTATATTAAAGTTTGCCGACTTTATAATAAACAGAAATAACATACCATTAAAACATTTATTTTTTATTTATTACTCTTTATTTATTGCTCACGAGAATAGTTTTCGCCGCCCATTTCATCTGACCTGACCTGACCTGACCATTGCTCGTTCACACTTGCGGTCAGCTCAGCTCAGATCAGGTCTTGACCGTTGGTGATCAGTGGTGGTGCGATCTTCAGTTTGAGCTGCCTTGCCCTGACATGAGTGGACCGCATAGTGTGAATGCTCCCATTGGATTACGTGGTTATAGCGATTTTTGACCTGAGCTGAGCTGACCGCTAGTGTGAATGGGTCTTAAGTGTCAATTCATTCAGGGGAGAGGGCTATAAGGTACATCAATAGAACAGTCTTTAATGTCATTCTCAAGAATAATTTTTTTACCAGATATTAAAAGATTTTATATGCATAAGGAATAGTGTCAGTCACTAAACTCTAATATCACGGAAGGGGGGGGAGGGGGGGAACAAACTGGGCTCAAAGACACACCAATTATCCAAATGAGTTCAAACAAATTAATATATTATGTAACCGATGATTCTTCTTACAATCATAGACCAGAATTCATAGTCAAATGTTGTTGTTAACATCAGAGTTCAACAAGCTACATTGTCTTTTAATCTGAGAGTATTATTTATTGTTGAAACTACATAAGACACCAGAGAAGACTGTGTTCCCGGCAGACTGTCCGGAGGCTGGAAGCTGTACATGATGATGATGATGATGAAGAAGATGATGATGATGATGATGATGATGATGATGATGATGATGATGATGATGATAAAGATTGATCCTACACTTACAATTAATTCTTATTACTAAATTTTTGTTGTTAACTCTGGTAGATAATTGAGCTATATGTAAATTATGCAATTAATAGTGAATGATGTTATTAATTGTATGCAAGATAGACAAATTATTCTTTTAAAAAATTTAGAAAAAAAGGATTAAACAAAAACCATCTTGATGTTTTCTCCAAAAGTACCACAAACAAATGTAAGAATGGACCTGTAGCGTCACTACATTCACACATAATTTAGCACAAATATTTACAAACTTATATCCATAGATACAACTTATGAAAAAAATTTGGATAAATAACGCTGCAGCTTACCTCATTAAACAACGTGTCATTGACTAGGAAAGTCTGATGGAGGAAATCAAAAACATTTAGTTCTATTGCAGTGTCAACTAAAATGTCATCCTCATCAGAAAATGCTGAAAAAATTATAATGTTGTATACCAACAGTTTCCATTTTACTACTTGGTAAAATTTAGTACAAAACTATCTGATGCTACAATATTAAAGAAAATTATCTACTCTGAACATATTTATTATATGTGAAATAATTAGTTCACATAAACATTCAGTTGTACAGTAACAGTTTCACGATTATATGTTTGGAATTAAATTACAAGTGTTAACACATACCAAAAGGATGAATACTTTGCGGAGCTCTTTTCAACGTAGCAATACTCAAAGAAACAGCAAACTGTATCAAAGCTTGTAGGCCAGTGCACTGCCAATGCTGTCCACTTGAAGGAAGTAATTCACGCACCAATTCTCGCAGAAAGTCAGATTCCGATAGCAATGGTAAGTTCTTGACAACATCTGAAAGAAACAAACCTCTACATGCAGCATTAAAAAAAGTGCAGTAATCAAATATTATGAGTTCAATCAGAAAATAAATCCCTACTACACCAAAGTGTAAGGGAGAGAGACCTGTGATAAAAATATATCTGCTCATAAACACGAAATGGTAACTGTCAGACTAAACATGAAAAACAAACAGATGCACGCAGGTGCCTGCCACAGACATTGCAGAGTGGACAAGATTGGTTTGTTTGCTGTCAGTGGAGGGATTAGTGGGAAGTTTGGTGATGCACTGGAGCAGGAAGAAAGAAAGTAACTTCAAGTTGTTCATTGTCAGTGGAGGATTTTAGGGAAATCTGGTGATGCAAGAGAGGGAGGATATGGTAAGGGAGGTAGTTGTCTACAATGTAGGGATGGTAATATTTTGGGGAATGGGTGGGGACTAGGGAAAAAAAACGGTATAAAAATAGGATAATAATAATTACAAAAATAACTTTTACAATAAACTATAAAAAAAGCCCTCAAGCTTCCAGGTCCATCAAAATGTCTCACTCCTTGGACATTTCAAGGGCTCAATTCTCTGTTTTCATTTTCAATCAACTGAAGTAAAATCGCAAACAGCTATCACAGCTGTTGTCATGTGTGTAGGGAGGTGGGCATAAAAACAGCTCAAAAATTTTTTATAGCTAGACAAAACCCTAAAAATCTTTGATCCTATGATTAAAAAGTGATTTACCCATAACAGGTAGGATTGACAGAAACGGTATTATCAAATTATTATTATTTATTTCTCATACAGTCATTTCCATATTATTAACAACATTAATATTCGCAACAAATACAGTAACAACTACAGAATGACATCGAAGGAGTCTACCCATACAATTATAGCTCTATTAGCAGTGTCGAGAGAAGACAGATCACCTGATAAACATCTGGTGGGACACTTTTCCACTATTTGTTAATCATCTACACCACACTGCAGTCACAGTACAAGGCACAATTCAAGCCCCAGCAAGAGGGAGACTTCCCCAAGTGCTGTTCAAATAGGTACGGCTTCGTCAGCAAAGAAAGAATTGCTATTTGAAATGCCAGTACCTCTGGAAACTGTGTAATTAAACACTCAGGCTAACTCTTGTAGAAGGCATAATACTGAATGTATATAAATAAAATGAAAGATTATAAAGTATTGTGACCAAGAGAGTGCGTGGAAAATAGATATGTTAGCAAGCTGGTTACCATGAGTTCATTTGCAGCTGCAATTTAAGAAAGCATTCTAATGGTTCCAGCAGTTACTTAGGACAGATAATTGTTAGTAAGGCTAATATAGGAACTTTATCAATAAAGGTAGGTCAGCTGGAATTTAAGGTAAATTTTGATGCAATCACCTTGATGAGAAAGATTTCCCTGTCATGGGATTGAAGTAGATGGTTGTGACTGGGTGCTTGTTTTACATCAAGGTTGTTGCAAAGGAGCCACAAAACAATTTAATGGCATTAAAATTTGTGTTTTTAGGCCATGATATTCTTAACATTTGGCTTTCTATTAAAGGGGCATTTTGGAATATTTTGTTTCTTGTTTGGAAAAGGTGATGTTTCTGGGAATTAATGCAGAAAACTATACCCAAAGCGAATGATCTGCTTCATAGATTCAAGATCACAAAAGACCTGGGTAAATTTTTATTCTTATTTTTCAAACATATTTGAATTATTATAGCCTAAGACCCTCAACATGATTTCTACATCCATCACTTATTTGATTGAAATGCAATTTTTATGTATAATTATTAGTAGCAGAATATGATTCTGCTGGATTGCTTATCAAAATATAGCCACAAAAATTTTTATTAAATTTTCAACAAACAAAAAAATGTGAGACACACAAATGATATACAGCGGTGTGGTTCACTAACTCTCACATGCTCTTACATATCTTTAACACTGGCAACCCCTACTAATGGCCACTTTTACATAGACAACCCCAACTTTTTATGCTCTTTACATGTCTCTCAATGAAACAAATTATACTTTATTCAAAAAAACAGGTGAACAATTTTTTAAATTTAATAAAAAAATACTTGCGGCCATATTTTATAGGCAACCTAGCTGAATAGCCCTAATAATACATAAAAATTGCATTTCAATCAAATAACAGATGGCCGACGAAATCATGCAGATATTGCTGTTGTTAATTCACAGATAGTCTATAAAAGAAAATTTTAATTTTTCCAGCAACTTCGTTCATGTAGGATGTTAAAGTACAGAACTCCTTCTTAAACCGATTATGTCACAATTAACATAACATCAATGGGTCAAAGAAACTATAGTGTTCAATAAAAAATGTTTACTAATTTGTTGAAACATTTATCTTTAATTTCTCAGCTTTTCAACTACACTCTAAAGTGAAACAAACCCCATTTTACATACTGAATGCAAAGGACACTAAAACAATTTCTTGTCAAAACATTTACTGCAAGTACTAGCAAAATCAGCCCGACAGAATCGTGGTCAACAAAACATCATTGCATCTTGGAGTGAAATATGGAATTTAGACTATAGTGCCACTTATTGGAATAATAACAGCATGTTTCACCAAATACATGGATGCTTAATGATGAAATGAAGCACAGATGTTATTTTTTGTTTAAAAACACATGCAGTGATATCCTGTTGATCATCTGATTCTTGACCATTCAACAAAAGTTTAATAATTCAGATTGCAAGTAAATATAACAAATAAATATATTAAATCAAATATATATTTGACCCTCACATCACTAGCATTTTTCTATTGTGCATGTAACAAAATATTACACTGAAATTATATCATAAATGTAATTTCACTCATTGTAAAATTTATTAATCCTTATAGTAGCATAAATTCTACTGAAAAATTAAGATACTGATGTTATGAACTGCATGTTACAACTCACAGCATGATTTACTCAAATTGTAATTGTAGTGAACAAGCACGTTACCATAATCTTACTTTATCACATCAAATTTGAACCAAACATAATTAATGTCAATGCTTTACAGTTTCTTGGACTACAAAAATTATCAAACATGTGAGCACAACAGTGATGTTTATGTGAATTAAATATTACTTACACTTATTATGATTAATTAACGTATTCAGTTTTTACTTGAAAGCACCTACCAAATTTAACAAAACTTATGAAATAATGTATTTTCTGTGTTTGGGTGTTGTTTTGTGTTACTGTTACCCTCCTCCATTCAACATTAGTGGGTGTTGGGTGTACTTTATCTGTCCTTTCCATCCTCGCGGCACTTCTTTTCTTCCATTGTTACCAATAGTATGAAATAAATACCTGTACTCAAAAAACAAAACAGAATCAAAACAGTAATACTGCAACGCTTCTCAAATGCAGAATTATTTCTGGAATCACAATCAACATAAACTAATTGTAGATATAGGAATTATACTTTAGTGCTACCTATTGTAATGAATTAAATGAAAAAAATCTTTCAAGCTGTCTCAATAAGATTTTGTGTGAATATGGCCAGAACTGGTCCAGTGGTTTATGCATGATAATGCGGTTTACACACCTAGGATTTTGTATATAAAGAAGATTATGCCATTCTTATCCCCGCTCCCCTCTCACTGCCTACCACCACTCCCAAATTGCTTTCTTTCCTCTGTTCTTTAATTGCTTCCACATTTTGCGGTCCATACCATCACAAGTCACATAATCACTGAACCAATCACCCAAGCATATTCACGCAATAGACTAGACTGAGGAAATTCAGGAGCGGAAAGCACACGATAGAATCAAAATTTTGCATATTACTGCTCATTTTGTTTTCTGTCACTGCAGAACTCCTAATTCAGCTTTGGTTAAGTGGTATATTTAATTTCCTTCTCAATTTCTGAATTCATATTGCTTTCAAGCTGCTGCTTCACTGTTATAATTATCAAATATTTATGACAAAACACGTCATAAAATGCATAAAAGATGAAAAACAATAAACTTATCATACCTTCCCCATCTTCACGTTTCTGAATAATGCTGAGATCTACAGCATAAAGCAATGCCATCTCCAATGCCAGAGTAACTCCATCAATACCACCAATTGGATCATCATCTATTTTCATGTTTTTGAGCACTGCAATCAGTCTGAAAAATTTAATTATTTTTACAGTTAATGAAAAAAATTTACCAGTAAAACAAACAAATTGTATAAATTGCAACTGAACACCATCTCAATGTTGTTGGAGCTTGAATTAAATATGGAGTCCATTCTATAGTTTAGAGCATGACACAAAAGTGGTATCAATGAAGCATGGTAACAGTTTAAATTCATAGCAGTAGTTGCAAAATACAAGTCTGTATGAAGTAACTCTGCTACAAAGCAATTTCTGAAACATATTTGATATTTGATTGATATGAAACAGACTAATATTTTATGTGCGTGCAGTCTACATGTGGTTGTAGTGACACATATATTAAAATACTGAAGTCCACTACTCATTAAATTCTCAGAAAATTACAGGCTCTAATTTGGCCGAAGGGCCTCGACAGTTATAATCTGGCTTCTCATACAATTGATCTGATGCGATTCTTGTTGGTTATAACCTTTTACAACCCTTTTCTTACATAAAATTTTTAGTTTCATTTATTTTATGTGAAACAATAATAAAATAAGACAAAAATTTACTGATATTGTTTTCAATTAAATAATTTATTCCACTTTTATTACTATTTTAAACAAAATTTTTACTACCATTTTTCTAATTTATTGGCAACAATATTTATACATATGTAAATTGTTTGCAAACCTCATAATTGTATTTTCCATGGAAAGGTTGTTTCCTTATAAATCACAAAACAATTAACCTAATAAAAAATTAGTTGCAATCAAGAATGATTTATTTACCTACAATTTTTTATCATTATTATTTACAAGTACTGTGATTACATTTATGACAAAAATGGGTACAACAGTAGATGGTCTGATAACTTGTATGACAAATAAATGACTTCTGTTTACATGTACAAATTCTTTTCAGATGATCCACCAGGAAATAAACTTTCTTGACATTCTTAAAGATACTTCTATTATTAGAAAGTCTGGAAATGAGCCAGGTGTAATTAATCAATTTATCAAGGACTAGAGAAGACAATCATGTACTACTGACTTTAGTGCAAACCTTAAATTAATTTAATTATGAGTAAAATTCAATTAAAGAAGCACAATTTTGTACGCATTTAGAATTTTTTTGGCCTTTACATCTCGTCAACGTCAAGGCCATTATAGGTGGGAAAGGACGGAGAGGTAATGAATGGAAATCACCCATGAAATTTTTGAATAAATCATCATGGCATTCACCTAGTTTGATTTCAGGAAACCAAGGAAAACATAAATCCGAATGGCTGGACAGGTATATGAATCCCAAATGCTAGGCCACAGCATTTACTGCTCACCCATCATTCTCCATTCAGATTTTTCACATGCCTGGTGAGGTAGACATTGGGCAGTTGTAAGAAGGAAGTATATTTAGAGAAATTGCTTTTATAGTGCAAGTAGGTATCACATCATCCTGAAAAATATCATGTACATTTAAGGCTTCATTTTTACTAGCCAGGAGTTGATGAGGATAAAATTCTCATTTCTAATGTGAGGTGGTAAACAGTTACTTCATAAAAGACATTTTTATACTCCAATCCATCCAGTGCCTAATGAACCATGGATGCAAATTTCCCACTGCCTTTTAAGACAAATATTTGTGGTAATACTCACCCAGATAGTGTGATCACATACAGCACAATATGAATGTGCGACTTCATTAATGTCTTGCAAAATACATTGAACCAATTAACACCAAATTAAAATTTGTTATTTAAACAATTTACTGTATAATGTAATTTATTTGCCTAATCATCATCAGGGTGTCCAGGAATGAAAGGATAATTCTTCAACGGCAGATAGTCACATCATTTCCTGCTATATGACAAAATTTTATTTTAGTAAAAGTCTCACCATTTTCGACATATTGATTTTTTAATTTATTTTTCATAAGCAAATCGTAGCATACTGATTTTTTCTCCCTGAACACTTATGCCACGTGGAAATTTTTCTTTGAATTTCTTTATTGCTTCTTCTACATACAAGATGAATATTAACGGGGATAGACTACAACCTTGTCTCACACCCTTTTTAACTGATGCACGTCTCTCGTGATTCTCTACTTTTATTATAGCCACTTGATTCTTATATAGTTTACGGAGTATTCTTCTATCTCGGTACTTTAGAGCTGACTTCTTTAAAATTTTGTATATCTTGTCCCACCTAACATTATCAAAAACTTTTTCTAAATCAACAAATACAATAAAAGTACCTTTGTTTTTTCGCCCTTCAAGTATTAATCTTGAAGACAGAATTGCTTCCCTTGTACCGCGGTTTTTCCTAATTCCAAACTCATCTTCACTTACTATCTCTTCTACTACCCTTTCCATCCTTCTTTATATTATTCTGATCAGTAATTTTGAAGCATGTGATGTTAGACCAGGGGTCCCCTAAGTGGTCGGTATCGACCCCTGGGGGTCGATAAGAGTTCTCCGGGGGTCGATTAATACCCGGGGGTCGAAAGGGGGTCGATTGATAATAAAGAGGATCAGTTAAATGGTCTAGGAAAAAAATGGGAATATTCCAACAAAAATCCAAAATAACTGACTACCCCAGTTATAATTTGAGTTTTACCGAAGCCTGCGTCGCTTTAGGTATGTGTTAAGGAGAAAACATACTGGAGCGGAGAGCATAGCAACGACGAGAGCGAAGAACAAAGCAGCGAAAACAAATACACCAATTGGATTGTTGCGGTGACTCATACTGGGGCGCAAAGCGTTGAGGTAATAATGGAGCAAAGCTTAGCGTTCAAACTGTTTGATTTCGCCGCTTTATTCTTCACTCGCATTGCTGGTTTGCTAGTGGTTGTTCCTGTGAGAAACGAATGTAGACCAATTTACGAATTGTGTCTCTTCTAAGGTCCGTCTTTGGGATAAGAAAGAATTATTTTATTTTAGCTAAGCTACGTGATGAACTCAACAAGTATTAAAACTTTATTTTTTATTTACTTCGGGTATTTAAGCATTTTATATTCGGGAGGACGCTGGTTCGAATCCCCGTCCAGGCATCCGGATTTGGGTTTTCCATGGTTTCCCCAAATCACTCAAGGCTAATGCCGGGATGCTTCCTCCAAAAAGCCATGGCCGAATTCCTTCCAGTTCCTTGTCCGCAGTTCCATCCTGCCTCTAATGACCGCGCTGTCGACGAGACGTAAAGCCACAGGAAGGGGTGGGGGGGGAGAGAACGCTGCTGGTTCATTATACACAAATTGCACTGTTAAACTCTAGTATGGTTTCCACTCTATGTATTGTATATCTAAATGTAGATTTTGTCCTTTACATAGAAGATATCGTAATATACCGAAAACCATTAAATTTAGATACTTCTTTTTATCTTTTTCCTATCTAATTCTATTGAATAGGTTACTTTTAGATGTAATTATTATTCCTTCAAGTCTAGATATCTATTGTAAGAAAAAAGTAGCAACAATGAATGCACTCTGAGAAAGAACAGGCAGTTCTTTATAGCTCGTGCGGTAATATGTTGCGTCTCTTACTGCTGCTGTTTTTTTGTGCTACGATCGTATCGTGTTGTTTATATTATAAATCTGAGTTTAATACCTACAATGTCGTCTACCAGTGCTAAGAAGAAATGCAGACAATATTCACACGAGTATTTGAAATATGGTTTTGTGCCATCTTCTGCTAATGAAACTATTCCTATGTGCTTGTTATGTGAAAAAAAAACTTTCAGCAATGATGCTAATGAAGCCGGCGAAAATGAAAGACCACATGGAAAGGATCCATTCTGATAAGAAAAACAAAGATATTGAGTATTTCAAAATGCTAAAAGAGAAATTGAGAGATCGGCCAAATTTAAGTACATATTTGAAGTCATCTGCTAGCGCTGACAGGGAAGGAGGACTGAGGACATCCTACAGCATCTCTCTTAACATAGCAAAGAAAGGCAAACCGTACACTATTGGTGAAGAGATTATAGTACCAGCTATAAAAGATGTAATTGAAAATGTTATGAAGAAAGACTCTCAACTATTTTTAAAGTGCATACCATTGAGTGCAAATACTGTGCAGCGACGTATAGAGGAAATGGCCGATGATGTGGAAAGATCTTTGACCTCTGAGCTCCAGCATTGTAAGTTTGCTATTCAACTTGACGAGTCAACTTTCGGAAGTTCAAATCTCTCATGGCTTCTGTTTGGTTCCATAGTCCATTCCTGAATGACACTGTTGATGAATTTCTGTTTGCTAAATATCTTCAAACTGATTCAAAAGGTGAGACAATTTTCTTATGTTTGCAAGATTATTTGAACAAGCACAACATTCCTTTCGGGAATATTACTGCAGTAGCTACTGACGGGTCATCTGCTATGGTAGGCCGTTATAGAGGATTTTTCGTCTTTCTGAAGGAACAGGTTCCTAATGTACGTACCGTCCACTGTGTCCTACACAGGCAGCATCTTGTAGCCAAAAAATTGAGTGGCGAGCTGCATGATACTCAAAAAGTGTGCATTACGTCAATTAATAAAATTAAAGCTCATCCTCTCAATTCCCGACTGTTTGCAGTTATGTGAAGAAAATGATGAACCTTTCAATCAATTACTTTTGCACACTGAGGTAAGGTGGTTATCAAGAGGTGATAGTTTGCAGAGGCTTGTTGACTTGTACGACTCGTCTGCAGAGTTTCTTAAGAATGTGGATCCATTACTATGTGACGAGTTAAAACGTGCAAGAACCATCTTGTTCTATTTGGAAGATCTTTATTCGAAATTTAACGAAGTACAGAAGCGTTTGCAAGGAAAAAATGTTACAATTGTTCAAGCTCGAACAATTATAATGGCCTTTCAACTAAAAATGGACCTGTTAAAATCTTCACTGGCACATAAAGATTTTAAATATTTTTCAAACTTTCGACTACTAAAAGAAAATGAAGAGATACTCGACCGTGATTTGGAGATATAATTAAACATCTCGATAAATTAAGAGAAGACTTCAAAGCACGTTTCGAAGACTTGGAGAACATGCATGTTCCTGAATGGTTTGCTTCTCCATTTGAATGTTAAAATTGATAATGAAGGTAATGAACGTGGCTTAGAAGATGAACTGATTGAAATATTCGTAGATCTGGAAGCTAAAGCGTTGTTTAAAAATAAAAACCTCAGCGAATTTTGGAGCAATAACAATGTTGCTACGAAATACCCCAAGCTCAGAGCAGAAGCCGAACCTTTTTAATTACTTGCATTCCCAACTTCATACATTGTTGAAGCTGGCTTTAGCTACGCGAACGCTATTTTGACAAAACAGAGAAACAGACTGAACTTGGAAAACCGTGGTGATTTACGACTAAAACTTACCAATTTTCAACCGAACATCAGTAATCTTGCTGCTGCCCTTCAGACCCATCCATCTCACTAATATCAGCTACTTTAATAAAAAGGTATGTTAACATATTTTTAATGTATTCAATAGTAGTCGTAAAATGGCAGATGTTTTTTCATCGAATATAATTTATTTAAATTTTCAATGATTATTTTGTGTTTTACGTTTTATGACACTTACGGCTATAGGCTAGTTTCCATCTATCTATAATTTTGTTATTATTTTTTACGATTATAATAACAGTGTAAAATATCTTCTGTTTTGTTAGTGTTGTTGGGTGGATTTTTTAAGGTGTGGGAACTACAAATACTTCTCTTTGGGTAGTTATACAAGTCTCCTTATCGCTTAGCATCAAAAATGCTAAAAATGATTTAAAATTTTCATCAGTGGCGGATCCAGGAATTTTTCGAGCCTGGGGCAAGAACTGTAGGAATGCCGCTCCTTGCAACATTATTTGCAGCTCCCATTTTTGCCTTCTGACCCCAAGTGTCTCCGCCTCGATTGTCGGCCAAACACATTGTTGTCGCCGCCCCGATTGTTGGTCAAACTCATTGTTGTCGCCGCCCAGCGCTCAGTGTACTAGTAGAGCTAAAAAAGATATCCTCGACTTAAATCGCCGCCCTTCAAACATGATTTTGCCGCCCCCTTGAAGTTGGCACCCCGGTGTACACCCCCCCCCCCCCAGATCCGGCACTGGTTTTTATTAAACGATTAATCTGGGGGTCAGTGAGAAGGCAAATTTTCTATGAGGGGGTCGACGTGATAAAAAGTTTGGGGACCCCTGTGTTAGACTAATGGTGCAATAATTCTCACATTTGTCCGCTTGTGCTTTCTTTGGAAGTGTAAAGATGATATTTTTATTAAACTCAGTTGGAATGTCTCCTGTTTCATAGCTTTTTGATATCAGCTTGAATAATCTTTCAATTCCTTCTTCTCCTAGGGATTTAAGAAGTTCTGCAGGGATCTCATCAATTCCAACTGTCCTCAAAACAGGATCTCCTAACTCATCAATGTTGACATCGCCTTCCTTTCCAATTACGCTATTGTTCAAGTCATCCCCATCATGCAGTTTCTCAGTGTATTCTTTCCATCAGTTAGCTCTATCTTCTAAGCTTAAAAGAGGTTTCCCATCGGCAGCTTTAATGTTCATACCTCTTTTCTTCATTTCTCCAAAATTCTGTTTGATCTTTCTGTAGGCAACATCTACTTTACCTAAGACCATTTCCTTTTTTACTTCTTCACACTTTGCTTGTAGCCATTTTTCTTTTGATATTTTGTATTTCCTATTTATTTGATTTTTAAATTGTCTGTATTGCTCTCTTCCTGCGTATCCTGAGCATTTTTGTGCCTTTTCCTTTGATACATCAGGTCCAAAATTTCTTCTGTGATCCAAGGTTTTCGGGCAGCTTGTTCCCTAAAGCCTAATGTTTCTTTACCAGCTTTTATTATTTCAGTCTCTAATGCATTCCATTCGTCCTCGGTTGAGCTCCTTTCAGAGTTACTTCTTAGACAGAAGTACCTTTTCTGCAAATTTTTCTCTCGAGCTAGATTGTTTCAGTTAATTCACCTCCAGTCTGTTCTGCTTATACTGCTTCCTTATTCACTTGAATTTCAGCCTGCACTTCATTACTATCAAATTATGGTCACAGTCTATGTCTGCTCCTGGGTACACTTTACAGTCTAGAACTTGATTCCTGAATCTCTGTTTGACCATGATATCTGCCTGTATCCCCAGGACGTTCCCAGGTGTATATCCATCTTGCATGGTTCTTAAACAGTGTGTTTGTCACAACTAGCTTATACGTTCACAAAATTCTAACAACCTGCATTTCTTTCTCCTAGACCAAAACTTCCTACAGTATCCCCCTTTTCCTTCTCCCACTATTGGATTCCAATCACCCAAGATTATTAGATTTTTCTCCCCCTTCACACATTTGATTAATTCTTCAATTTCAGCATATATTTTCTCTATTTCTTTGTCATCTTCCGGTGACGTTGGCATATACAATTGTACTAATGTGGTTGGGACGGGCTTAGTTCCTAATCTCATCAAAATAATCCTGTCAATAAACTGTTCATAATAACTCATCCATTTTCGTACTTTCTTATTCATTACAAATCCTACACCTGTGACTCCACCACTTCAATAAATAATAAAAATGGAAGACCAATTTTTTTAATTGCAAACAATCTCAGGAAAATGTATTATTATTATTTATTTTCAATTATCACTTCACATAAAATAAATTTTTTGTTTAAAATTAAGAGAAATTTCAATCACTTGTTTGAAAACTGGAACGTTATCATTTGTGCAATTATCTTTAGAGTACTTCTAATGTCCAAAGAACTGCGCCCTTGCAATCAGAAAAAAATCAATAATCTGGAGAGAAAGGGCTCCTCCAAACCCAATGCAACATGGGTCTCTGTTCCCTAATGGCAGAATGACTGTAACAATTATTTCAAGAAATATTTGTTATTAACAGGCTACTAACAATTTTGAGATTAACAAATAAATAATCTAAAGAATCAGAACGGCGGCAACAAAAAATGTTTGTGGTAATGTTGCCATGCTTAAAAATATCTCTTTTCGATGTTCTTCATATCCTGCATCATTCATTCTTCAAGATACATTTGACACATCATAGTATACAGCAGTTATAAATACCCTGCTTCCTCATGTTCAGAAATTAATGGGTGTTAAAAAAACCAACACTAAGGTAACTGTCATTTAGAATTATTCATTCATCCTCCATGCTGTCTGCTTCGACTCAACACCATGTAGAATTCATTTTACAATTCATGAGATCCCTACATGTGATGATTTCTTTGCAGCAAACAAGTCCAACATGGAACTCACAATATGCAGTCTATTTGCCATATTTATTGGGAAGTCTACTGCTAGAAGTCATTTAAGAAAAAAGTAAAGAAATAAAAACTGGAGATTATATATTAGGAGAAAAAAACATTGTATTAGACGTGGCAAAATCGTCACATGTGCGAAGTTGTATTTCAGCACAGGAGGTTGGAGGTTTAATTCATGCTAGGGACATTTTTTTGTATGTATTTTTTTTTATTATTATTTTTTAAACTACACTTAACTTCACAATCATTTTTCTTTGAAACTTGAAGCAATTTTTTTTTTTAACATTGTATCTAGTTATTTACAGTAAGTTGAGAAGGAGACGTCTTCAGTTGACAACCTGGAAATAGTATGAAACCTCAGATTCCTCATAATTATTCCGTTCATAGTATAACGGTAATAATTTATGAGAAATAAAAGTTTCAAATTTAATTAAATTACAGCAACAGTCATGTAGAGATTATCAGTGAAATGCATATATGTTAAATTATTCTTTGCATTATCTGTAATCTCGCTGGTCTATGTTGTTGTACATTGTATTGTACATTGGCGTGCGAACGTGTAATAAAGAATTGCTGTTCACAATAACGCGTTCTTTACAGTTTATTCTCATACACTACTGTTCTACACTATTTACTGCTAAAATGAAAGTAATAATAACATTGGTTATGGGCCCAGTTACAGCGCAGAAGTGTTATAAACTGTAAAATTGATTGCGCAATCGTTAAGTTGTAGCATCGATTCGAAAAAGTTGGCTAAGAATTTTTAGCATGAACGTTGCGGCGGACAGAAGTTGTTTAAATCAATTTAATATATCTGATCACCGGTCAACGACTATAACCAAACTGAATGTTATAAATTACGCATCATAGAGTTACCAAATAAAAATGGTAATGATGGAAAGTGATTTATGGACAGTTATTGAACCAGGAAAAGCATAACCGACTGCCGACACAGATGCAACTGTAAAACGCAATTACGCATCGAGACAAAATAAAGCTTATGCAAAGATCGCACTTGCTGTAAGCGATGAACAGCAAATGTATATTCAGAACTTAACGAATGCTAAGGAAGTACTGAAAAAGTTGGAACGGTTGTATGCACCGCGTGATAGCAAATTTCGTATTGTGCAACTCAGGCGGAAATTGTATTTGTTGAAACTGAGTGATTATAATTCAATGGAATTATATTTGGGATAGATAAACAGAACTGTTGCAGATCTTGCTAGTTTTGGCAACGCCATAGAAGATGCAGATTTAGCTATGACGATATTGTGCGGACTTTCTCAGGAATGGGATTCTGTTGTAACATCTTTGTGTAACCTACCAGAAAGCGAGTTTACATGTGCTACAGTGAAAAGGCGTCTTCTTGCCGAAGCTTCAAGACGACAAGAAAACGAAAGCACGAAACAGTCTGCATTATACGTGAAGAAAGTAAACATGAAAATTATGGATGTCAAATCTAACTGCAAATATGTCAAATCTAACTGCAAAGATGTCAAATCTAGCAGCAAAGACGGAAAACACTTTAAGAAAGGAATACAAAAAGGCAAAAATGGCAAAGGCGAGTGTTTTATCTGTAAAGAAGATGGTCATTTTGCAAATGAATGTCCCAATAAATCAAGCAGCAAACGTTCATCTAGAGCATTGACAACGAATGTTTCATGTGGATCAGCTATATTAAATAGCGATGTTTGGGTCATAGACTCGGGTGCTACTCATCACATGTCTCCAGAGAAAAAGTATTTTCCTTGGATTAGTAAAAATGTGGCTACTGAAAATGTTGTGACAGCAAATGGCACAACGACACCTACAATTGGAAAAGGTACTGTAAATGCAAAGATTATAGGTAATAATTCTGCAAATAGTGATATACAAATTAAAAACACTCTTTTACATCTACATCTATACTCTGCAATTCACAAAAGCTAATCTCTTTGCTGTACATTCCAATCCCTAATGGTACGAGGAAATATAAGAATCAGTCCGGCACATTTATTTTTCTAATTTTTTCTTTCCTGTCCTTCCGACTCAAATAGGTTAGTGGGAGAAGTATTTCACTACACTCAAAAGTTAAAGTGGGAGTACACATGTTTACCAATAAGTTTAAACGAAACGTGTGTCGTCTATCTACCAGAGACTCCCAGCCTAGCCTACTAATTAGTTCTGTGACACTTTCATAAGGACTGTAGCAAGCGGTTACGAATCGAGAGGCTCTTCTCTGTACTTTCTCTATACTTTCGATCAACCCCTTACGAAACGGGTCCCAAATAGCACAACAATAATCCAAATGTGGATGCACAAGAGATTTATACGCTATCTCCTTTATTTGCTCATTACAATTTTTCAAGATTCGACCTATTAATCGCAGCCTAGAATTTGCTCTACTTACTAACGAATTAATGTGTATGTCCCATTTCATGTTCCTTTGTACTGTTACTCCCAAATATTTCATAGAATGGACCATATCAATAACTGTATTCTTTAACTCATATTTCTGAACAATTGGATTCTTTTTGTTAGTTATGCTCATTGTCTTGCACTTTTTACAATTTAGAGTAAGTTGGCACTCAGTGCACCAAGGCAAAATAACATCCAGATCGCGTTGAATTTCTAAGCAATTGGCCAAATTTCTTACTTCCCTATAAATAACTGCATCATCAGCAAAAAATCTAAAAAGGCTTTTCACTTTGTCTCCGAGACCGTTTATAAAAATTAAGAAAAGAAGTGGTCCTACTACACTTCCTTGAGGTACACCCAGTGTAACATCTAGATTAGAAGAACTTTCTCCTTCAACGACAACATACTGTGACTGACCAGTTAGAAAATCCTTTATCCACTCACAAAGCTGATCCGATGTACCGTACGCTCGAAGCTTCGCTAAAGGCGGTTGTGTGGCACAGAGTCAAAGGCTTTCTGGAAATCTAAAAAAATTGCATCTACTTGCGAACCTGCATCGATAACTTTCATTACGTCGTGTGTAAATAGGGCCAGCTGTGTTTCACATGATCTTTTCTTCCGAAATCTGTGTTGATTTGTTGTAAGCAAATTATCATCATCTAGAAAATTCATAATGTTCGAGCATATAATATGCTCCATAACTCTACTACAAACAGATGTTGTAGATATGGGACGATAGTTTCCAGGATCACTTCGATCACCTTTTTTGAAAATCTGAGTTACTTGCGCGATTTTCCAGTCTGAAGGTACTTTTCGCACTTCTAATGACTTACTGAATATATCAGACAGATATGGCCCGATTTGCATCTGATTGGGTTGCCCGTAACTGTATTTCATGTTTCGGGTCTTCCTCCCTCAGCCTAAAAAACCACCCAGTGCATTCCACATGGCCCCTGCCAACCGTGTAGCCGATTCACGTGTGTGGTGCACACCTGACCTATTAAGGGGAACCCTACAAGACTTGACCCTATGGCGAAGATCGAGAAATCTGCAGCCAATGTCATCACAGAAATGTCGTAGTCTCTGGTTCAGCCCCTCAATACGTCTCTGAACCAGAGGTCCACAATCAACTCTGTCCACGATGCTACAAATGGTTAGCTTGCCGATGTCTTGACGCCACTGGCCACAGAGTTCACCCTTTCAGCCAGCCGCCGGAAGGAAGAGAGGATAACCTCCAACCCAAGGCGACAAGCATCATTGGTGCCGACATAAGCTACATCCCATCCCTTCTATGGCATCCGGGATGGCATGTTCCACATCTTGGATCAGGCCACCCGGAATACACACTGAATGGACGTTGGATTTCTTCCCCGAGTAATCCGCCATTTCCCTAAGGGGCTCTAATAACTGCCTAACATTAGAGCACCCAACTACCAGAATGCCCTTCTGCGTTTGCTCAGACCTGGCGGACTGGGGGGCCGTCAACTCGCAGGATGACAATTGTGGGACTGAGTCAGCTTCCGACAATACATCAAACCTGTTGGACAGACGAACAAGTTCAGCTTCTTGGCCTTTAAGCCTGTTCGACTGCCCCCGTATGCGGCTTTGAAGTCTAGAAGCCATACGCCAGTCACCGACAGGCGACCGCGGCACAGCATCCAACACTTCAGCCTGGGTTGCAGGTACGACAGTCAATATGGGAGAATCTGTGATAGGCATCGCTACATCAGTTTCCCCAATATCACATCTGCTGCAACCTTTTACAACAGCTTCCAGCTGCGTAACTTTCGCTAACACAGCTGCAAGCTGTGTGCGCAGATCAGCCACCTCAGCTCGCGTCTGCACACAGCAATCACAGTCCCTAGACGTACTGCTTTTGAAAAACGCAAAAAAAAGGAACAGAAACTCGAAATAACCTGTCCTTCCCACAAAATATAAACACTCTGAGATTAATCAAATCCCAACACCACTGCAGATAAAATATATCAACAAAATACGCTACTGCACTCGGCGACCGTTCAAACGCTACTAACGAGTACTATCTACAAAATGTAAACACTCAGAGATTACACTAATCAAATCCCCACACCACTACAGATAAAATATAACAACAAAATACGCTACTGCACTAGAGCCTGGCATTAGCCATGGAATTTTATCAGTTAAACAGTTAACTGAAAATAATAATAAAGTCGTTTTTAATAAAAATGGATGTTGCATTTACGATGACAGTAGGAATTTACTATTGAAAGCAGAGAATATGGGTCACTTATATGTCGTGATGACAAAGAAGAGTGTAGTAAGCTCATTACACTATGAAAATAGAAAGTTAAAAACATTGGATTTGTGGCATCAAAAACTAATGCATGTTAGCAAGAATCAGATTATAAAAATGGTCTAAATACAGTCTGTAAATGGTTTAAACTGTGAGTTGACAACTCCATCACCATGTAATGACTGTTTAGCAGGAAAAGCTACACGACTGCCATTGGTGACACAACCATCAAACAACTTGAAAAGTGATGGAATAATTTTGAATCTTGTTCATGCAGATCTCATGGGACCAATAGATGGTGGCAACAGATAAGTTCTTAGCATAGTGGATCATGCTAGCAGATATGCTTTCATCAGACTGCTTAAAACAAAGGGAAGTGAGTGAAGGGCTGAGTTTAAAGCATGGAAGATCCAGGTTGAAAAACAAACTGGCAAATCTTTAAAGCGAATTCGAACAGATAATGGACTTGAATTTTGTTCAAAGAACTGGGATATCTTCTATGAGAGTAATGGCATTGTTCATGAAAAAACAATGATTTACACACCACAGCAAAATGGAATCGCAGAGAGATTGAACAGAACTCTGATGGATTTAATGAGAAGTGAAATCAGTAATAGTAGGTTGCCTAAGGCAGCTTGGGCAGAGCTGATATATACTGCAGCATATATCAGGAACAGAGTCACAAACAGTTATAACAAAGTTAAAACTCGATATGAATTATGGGTTGGAAGGAAGCCAAGTGTTCGCTCACCTTCGGGCAATAGGATGTGAAGTGTTTGTGTATATTTCTAAACAGAAACGCCACTCAAAACTATCAGCAAGAGCCAAGAAAGGTTGGATACGCAATATATGGACGTGGTTATAGGACTTGGATGCCACATACTCAACAAGTTGTGAAGTCACATGACTGTGTATTCAAAGAGAGTACAAGTGATGAAGCAGAACGCATTAGTAAACCCAAAGATTCTAGCTTCAAACAATTGGACAGAGAAGAAACTATCACTTTTGACTGCACTGATGGAATTTCAGGCAGTAATCCTGAAGAAAATGTGATGATCAATTCTGAAGAAAATCTGTCAAGCGAGGAAGAAGACTTCAAAGGATTTACAGACAAAGAAAGTGAAGAAGAAGAAACTTCAGACAAATGTGAACAGAATGAAGGACACTCAACTGTTCAAATAAAGAAGAGAGGACAACCAAAGGGAAATTCTGCAAAACATAATGCAAACCTGCAAAAGCAACACAGTATGATTCTTTGAGAAGGGTGTTCTATAAAATCAAAGAAAAATGATAACATGGAACCACAATCTCATATGGTTCATACTAATAATATAGTGGAACCATCTTCATTCAACGAGGCTATCAATTCTGCTGAAGCAATGCAATGGTTGGGAACAATGAATGAAGAGATAGAATCATTGAAGGAGCACAACACCTGGTCATTGGTTGTAAAACCTGCCAAATTCAAATGTTATTAAATGCAAATGGGTGTTTAAATGGAAGACAGTAGGTAAAACAGAATATTTCAAAGCACGCTTGGTTGCAAAGGGTTTTCCTCAAAAGAAGGGAGTGCATTATGAAGAAGTGTTTGCGCCTGTATCAGGCTTCGATACTCTAAGGTTACTTGTAGCTATTGGTGTTGAGAAAAAGTGGTTCATGGACCAGTATGATGTTAAATCTGCTTATCTTCACGGTGATTTAAAGGAAACTTTGTATTTGGAACAACCTGAAGGGTTTATACAAAAAGGTAAAGAAAAACTGGTTTGTAAATTGAACAAATCAATATATGGTTTGAAACAAAGTGGAAAGTGCTGGAATGAACATCTCAACAAAACATTAGAAAATCTTGGATTCATTCGTAATAAAGTCGATCCGTGTGTATATCAGTTGAAGAAAGGAAAAGGAAAGGCCATATTAGCTGTTTATGTGGACGATATATTTGTATTAGCAGAAAATGAATCAATGAGAAGCAGTGTTAAAGAACTTCTGGAGAGATGCTTTGATATTAAGTACCTAGGAATGATTTCACTTCTACTGGGAGTAAAATTCAATAAGAGAGAGGATGGTAGCATCACCCTCTCACAAGGATATGTCAACAAACTGTTGAATGAATTTGGACTACAAGACGCAAAAGGAATTAAAACCCCAATGGAGCAGAGGCCAGAGTTTCTCGACAAGTGTAATGAAGATGGCCTCAAGAACCTGCCTTACAGAGAACTCATTGGTGGTCTGTTATATTTATCGCAGAGAACTAGACCTGACATTGCCTTTTCAGTAGGCAAGTTGGCTCAGTATTGTTCGCAGTTCAACAAGTGTCATTGGAATGGAGCTAAAAGAGTACTTAGGTATTTAAAAGAGACGCAAGACTATTGGATTACATATCGCCCAACTAATGAATGTCTTGTAGCCTATGCTGATGCAGATTGGTCTAGTTGTACAAAAACTCGCAAGAGTATAAGTGGATATGTGCTTATACTTGCTGGTGCTCCAATCATCTGGAGAAGTTCAAAACAAACTGTGATTGCACTTAGCACAATGGAGGCAGAATACGTAGCCTTGGCAGCTTGTACAAGAGAAGTATTTTGGGTATATTCATTGGAGTTCCAAGAAATAAGTGACAGTGCAACAGGGTGGCCACACAGAAATGATTTAAAAATTCCCTGATATTTCCAGGTTTTCCAGGAAATTTTTTCGCTGATTTAGAAATTTTATTTGCATGATTAACATATTTAAAGTTTTAATTAGATTTTGATTGTAAATAATTAAATCTGGTATAAAACTCAAAAAATTAGAAAAAGAAACATGTTTAAGAATGTTTATTTGAAAATTTTATAACTATTTTAGTAATCCTATGTAGCATAATTAAAAATGACTAGCACAAAAATAAGATAATGACTAATATGAACTAGAACAAATTAGTAATCTTTCAATATATGGTAGATAAAATAATTGAAGATTTTTAAATTGTTCATCAGTAACTTGACTCAGTCAAAAGCTGAGCTTTTTTATACCTTTTTTTCCATTTGCTACACCTTTCTTTTCAAATCTTCGGGTTCAGTTATTGTAGCTTCTTTTGTTCCATCTTCAATTTCTTCTGTAACACTTTTGCGTAAATTTCCGCGAGTCTACGCAAGATAGCATAAACACGAGTTTGTATAAACCATGCAATCATGTAGGCACACCTTGCGTGGTTGCTTGGGTGTGCCGCTCATCTTGGCAGCGGTTTATTTGGCACAAGTCAAAAGCACGAGCACAATGTTTATACTGTCACATCGATTCAGCATTTGAAAGAGCTCTGAATGACACAAACTTTATAAATCGTACCTATTTAGACATCTGGTTTGTATTTACATGATCTTATGTATTATTTTGTTACTTCTTTAATTTGAATTATATCATTAACACAAAAGTTATAAAGCTGTATAATTATCGCTATTCACATTTTTGCTGGCATTGGTATCTTGAATCTAGGCTTTTGTTTTGATATTAAAGGTTCAATTTTTCTCAAAAGAAGTTCAAAACCAGCTTGTAACATTCTATAGGACTTCGAAGACTCTCCACAAATTCAATTTTTTTGGAACATCTGTTTCACACTTAGCTTGAAATTGTAAAACAGTTTAGTGAATCATAACACCTTTATAAACTTACTACTCTACGATTGCTGTTTTATTCAGTAATTAATATAACTTCTGAGTTTACATATAGTACCATAATTCTTAGTTAGATGTCATCCACCTTTTTTTAAATATAATTTCGAATGCTGAGTTCCAGAGATAGTTCATGTCAGCGCTCACGTACGAACATCTCGTCTTTGTATCTCGATGACGCGCAAGACGAGATGCAAGTTGCTAGTGTAAATGCGGCATTTGTTGGCTATTTTATGTCAAAAATAATAAAGCTGAATTATTTAATGCAGAAGTTCAATATTAAAATAAATTATCAAAAAATTTCCAAATTTTGGGTTGCTGCAATTAAAATTCCCTGATAATTTTTGAAATTACTTGGATTCCCTGATATTTCCATGATATTTCAAGGTTGCTTTAAATTCCCTGATAATTCCAGATTTTCCAGGTCTGTGGCCACCCTGTGCAACCACGATATGGTGTGATAGTCAAGCAGCTATTGCACAGCTAGAAACTATTTTGACAAATCCAGGACAAAGCACATTGCAATCAGGCATCACTTTGTAAGAGAAAAGGTGATGGATGGGACAGTGGAACTTCGATATGTCCCAAGCAAACAAAATGTTGCGGATATCTTCATGGAGGCGCTGGTTCACAGGCTACACGAGTCGCATCGCAATCAGCTGGAGGAGCAGGTCCAGGTGGCATAATCTGCAAAGTGCGGAATGATCATCCACAGGTCAATGACCTTCCGAGGGGGGGATTGTAGAGATTATCAGTGAAATGCGTAGACGTTAAATTATTCTTTGCATTATCTGTAATCTCGCCAGGGCCGGCGACCTTTTTTTTTTTAGCTCTACAAAATGGACAGGCGGCCACGAAGGGCGTAATCTTGGCTTCATGGCCTGAGGGCCCCTATAGTCGGTGATCGAGCCCTCCATCAGCCTGCGGGGCGTGGGTACTTTTGACCCGCTTACCCCCTCCTAACGCCGGCCCTGAATCTTGCTGGTCTATGTTGTACATTGTATTGCGCATTGGCGTGCGAAAGTGTAATAAAGAATTGCTGTTCGCAATAACGCGTTCTTTACAGTTTATTTTCATACGCTACTGTTCTACGCTATTTACTGCTAAAATTTAAGTAATAATAACAAGTCATCTACTATCAAAGCAGAGCACTAATTTCTAAGGAACATTTTCAAAGGGTAACCGATACTTCAGTTTTATAAAACTGTGTTCTTAATTATGTAAATTGAAGCAGTTACTAAAAATTCAATTTATGTAAAGCTACAAGGACTACATGGATAATTCTCATATAAAATGTGAAATATTTTATTTTATAACAGACTAGGAATGGTGGAAAGTAAGCTTCCACATAATTTCAAAAATGACTTCTTATTGTTGATGATACGAATATCAGTCCAGTTTTAAATTGAAATATAAATTAAGTATACAAGCAGTCATTACACCTCATACATGACTATACCTCAAACCAAATTCCATGTATGAATAGTAGATTACTTCTTAGAAGTTCAAAGTAACAAAAAAAAGCAACATAGAAAAATTCTTTGTGGCAGCAATAGAAAAAAATCTCAGGTTCATCAACCAGTATTCAGCAAATTACTTAAAACAATCTTCCCTTGAAAGGTTGTTAAGAAAAACAGTGGACTAAGAATAAATAAAAATACTTGCCTAAAGGTAGGTTCACGAGGAAGGCCACATTGAGCAGCCCAACAATAAACAATATCAGCTAAACCCTGTTTTATATCCTGAAACATGTCCAGTATCTGTCGATGATGTCTTGGCCCACCAATAGCACGATTCTGCTGCAGTAATTCTAATTCATTTGTCAAGTCCATTGTTTCCACCAGATCTACAAAAAAAAATTAAATATTTTTAAACATCTGTAAAAAAATATATATATTTACATTCTACAAAATACAAGTGACAAAACAAAACAGAATTAAAACAAGACAAGGAAAGAGAGAAGAAGACTACACATTTCTTAATAAAATCAGGAAAACACACCATATAAAAGCTTTCCCTGTATTTTTTTTTCTCAAAAATCATTTAGTATCCTTACCATACTTTCAAAATAAACAGAGACAGCCATAAACTCCAGAAAGATCACCATAATCATAAATAGTATTTTCTATTAGCTGTTTTGTCACAAGCCATTATCTCACTTCATACTTAACCCAAATCAATGAATGAGGTGTCATATTAAAGTTTGTGGTCACCACTTTGGTCACATCATATTTTAAGAAAGGAGTTTTTTGGAATTCGACCCTTTAAGGGCAAAAATGTTAATATTTCTAAAATGCTGTTTTTTGTGTTACAAGTCATTTATCTCCCTGGATACCTATCTGAAATCGTTTAATGAAGTATCATTTTAAAGAATAAAATCTCCTCTTTGGTGGCATCATATATTAAGACAGGAATTTTTCAGAATTCGGGCCTTTAAGGGCAAAAGTATTAATATTTCTGCAAAGCGTTTTTGTGTCACAAGCACTTTATCTCCCTTCATATATAACTGATATAGATAAATGAGGTATCATATTAAAGATTATTGTCTCCGCCATGGTAACGTTATATTTTAAGAAAGGAATTTTTCAGAATTCCACCCTTAAAGGGCAAAAATGTTAATATTTCTTAAACGCTGTTTTTGTGTTATAAGTCATTTATTTATCTCCATGGATACGTAACTGAAATCACTTAACAAAGTATCATTTTAAAGATTAAGATCTCCACTTTGGTGGCATCATACATTAAGACAGGAATTTTTCAGAATTCGGCCCTTAAAGGACAAAAGCAATATAGATAAATGAGGTATCATATTAAAGATTAAGCTCTCTGCTGTGATAACATTATATTTTAAGAAAGGAATTTTTAGTTGGATAAATGAAACAAAGAAACTGCAGTGAGGCACTGAAAATAAGATAGGATAAGGAAAATAAACAGTTACCCGTCACTTACCACAGATGAAGGCAGGAGGGCAAGACACGTAAAAACACAAAAACAAATGAAATGCACAATATTTCGACTTTAGTCTTAGTCATGTGGGAGGCGAGACATATGGCAGGGGGAAAGATGTGGTCACATGAATCATTCATGTGGCGGGTGGGGATGTGACCACATCTTTCCCCCTGCCACATGTCTCGCCTCCCACATGACTAAGACTAAAGTCGAAATATTGTGCAATTCGTTTGTTTTTGTGTTTTTACGTGTCTCACCCTCCTGCCTTCATCTGTGGTAAGTGAAAGGAATTTTTAGTAATTCGAACCTTCAAGGGCAAGAATTTTAATATTTCTAAATTGCGTTTTTTGTGTCTAAAGCCTTTTATCTCCCTGGATATCTAACCGAAATTGATAAATGAAGTAGGATTATGAAGAGTAATGTCTGAACGTTAGTGACATCATATGTTAAGAAAGTTTTTTTTTGGAATTCAACCCTTAAAGGGAATAAGTATCAATGGTTCTTCAACGCATTTATTCAACAAGTCATTTATCTCCATTCTCTATTAATATATAACCAAAATAGATAAATAAGGTATCATTCTAAAGATTAAGATCTCCCCTGCGGTCACATAATATTTTAAGAAAGGAATTTTCTGAATTGAACCCTTAAAGGGCAAAAATATCAATTTTCCTAAATTGCGTTTTTTTGTGTCTCGAGTCGTTTGTCTTCCTTTTATAATTAAACAAAATTGATAAATGTGGTATCATTTAAATGACTGAGGCTTTCGTAAGGTCTTCAGTTCCGTTACACCATATTTCAGAATTCGACCCTTAAAGGCAAAAGTATTAATATTTCAACAACACATTTTTCCGTCATGAGCAAATCATCTCCCTTGATACCTAACCGAAATTGATAAATGAGGTATCATTGTAAAGACCAAGGTGTCCACTTTGGTCACACCATATTTTATAAAAATATTTTTTTGGAATTCGACCTCTAAAGGGCAAAAGTATTAATATTATTCCTATAACGTGTTTTTTTTTTTGTATTACAAATCGTTTTTCTCCTTCTATACCTAACTAATATCGGTAAATGACATCTCGTTTTAAAGATTAAGGTCTCAAATTAGATGAAATCAATTTTTCACAATTTGATGCTTAAAGTGGTCGTGCATATGAGACTGTTCAGAGCGAAGTCCCTAGATTGCAGCAGCAGATTTCACAGAGATGTCAGTATACTGTATTTTTTTACAATAAGTAGCTTCTCAGATATTTTTTTCTGTTATGGAAACATTTTTTGTTTTGCTATACAGTTCCAATGTAAACATTTTACTCACATAGTAACACATATCACAAGATGTTGATATCCTGTGTGCATTTTGTTCAGGTTGGTTGTATTCTGTTAAGGTCAGTGACAGTTTGTCGTACATACACTGTGTTTTAAATTTTTCTGTTTCGTAATATGTTGCAAGTATTTTACGTCTATTACACTAAATAAAATAAATATTTGCTCCAAATTGCGGTTCTACTTTGAATTAAATTACAAGCATTCAACCTCACTATTCATCCTATTTCATTCGCGAAATTTTCGCACGGGTCGTCTAGTATATATTATTTGTATTAGGTGTTTTATTGTCACAAGCCATTATCTCCCTTCATATAAAACCGAAATCAATAAATGAGGTATCATGTTAAAGCATACGGTATCTGCTTTGGTTATATCATATTTTTAGAAAGTAATTTTTCCAAATTAGAACCTTAAAGAGAAAAATGTCAACATTTTTAAAATATGGTTTTTGTACGACGAACCTTTTATATCCCTGTAATCCTAATCAAAATCGATAAATGAAATACCATTTAAAGATTAAGATCTCCGCTTTGGTAATATCATTTATTAAGAAAGGAATTTTCGAAATTCGACCCTTAAAGGGCAAAGGAATCAATATGTCAACAATGGATTTTTGTGTCATGAGCCATTTATTTCCCTAAATATCTAACCGACATAGATAAATGAGGTTTCATTTTAAAGAAACTGATTAAGAAGTTTGCTGTGATCATTACATATTTTAAGAACAGAATTTTATAGGCATTTGACCCTTAAAGGGCAAAAATACCATTATTTCTATAACACAATTTTTTTGTGATGAGCCATTTACCTTCCTTGATATCAAACTGAAATAGATAAATGAGGTATCATTTTAAAGATTAAGGTCTCTGCTTAGGTCACATCACATATTAAGGAAGGAGTTATTCGAACTTCAACCCTTAAAGTGCAAAAGTATCAATATTTCCACAATGTGTTTTTGTGTCATGAGCCATTTATCTCCATTGATATCTAACCGAACTAGATAAATAAGCTATCATTTTAAAGATTAAGAACTTCGGTGTGGTCACGACATATATTAAGAATGAAATTTTATCGGAATTTGACCCTGAAAGAGCAAAACTCTTACTATTGTGATAACTAATTTTTTGTCACGAGCCGAATTTTTCGAATTTTGAACCTTGAAGGACAAAAGTAATAACTGTGAAACTGTAAAAGTCACACGTTTGAGGCAGTTCAGATCCAAGGAGTTAGACAGCAGCAGCACATATCACAGAGATATTAATAAACTGCTTCGATGGTGTTGACTTTTGATATGTACCTATTATACTAAACAGATTGTTACAAATGAGCTGATTCTTCTTTCTTCTTATTACAAACAACCAACCTTCCCATTAGTCATTTTTGCGAAATTTTCGCACAAGTAATCTAGTTTTCTTATAGTCGTTAAGAGCTTACATGTCACAATACATTTCAAAAGAATTTTGTGTCAGTAGTGTCAGCAATAAAAGAAAGGGGGCAGGTGATATATTTTTCAAACAAAGACTTGTACAAACTGTTGAAATAAAAAAGAAACTTATTCACAATGAGTGGGTAGTCAACTTTCATTCGATATTCGTGTAATTTTTTCACCCCCACAATTTTCCCACTTTTACATTATAAGCCAATTTGCAGTAGTCTAAAGAGACAATATAATAGTAACTCAGCACATTAAACTTCTTTGTACAATTGTCTTTAAACACTGTTGAGTGGAAGAAGCAAATGTTGTTTTGTTGGATGCAATTCAGGTTAAAGCGAATGGACATATTTTCATCATCATCTAGGACAACTTCTAGCCACTGGCCAGGTCTGCTGGGAACAAGAGCCTCACCAGCTCTTCCTGTCTAACCACCATCTCTCCTCTTCCACTGTCGCCCAATTTCCTCCTCTTTCCACCACACATTTCTTAACACCTTTACTTGATCTGTCCCTCGGTTTTTTCTCTAGGCCTCTTCCCTTTCAGCTCCATGTCCAGCATCTTTATTGGTAACTTCTCCTCACCAATTCTCTTTACATGCCCATACCACTATAACCTAGATTTTTAAATTCTCTGTTGTAGCGGTTGTTCCTTTATCATCTCCTTCATTCTCTCATTCCTTATTCTGTTCTTCTTGTTACATCTACTCTACTCCTCTGAAATTTCATTTCCACAGATTGTACTTGTCACAATACAGTGTACAAAACCGCCCTCCTTTAAATTTTAGAAATTAATTGAAAGTGTTTTAATGTAGTCGAAGATATAGTTATCTCTGAACAACTAGCTGTAGTAGGTCAGAGAGAGTTTTGCCAGCGAGTGTTGAAGTAGACACATGGCGTAGCAAAAAATGTCTTTTAAGTTGTGCTCTTAGTGGTTTAACGGGATATACTTAAAATCAGTGTTGAGTGTTTAACCCGATTTAACTACGTAATGCATATTTTACGCCTATGTTAGTTGTCGGAGACCAAACATACGAGTTTTGGTTTGTGAGTAAGTGTACGGGGTACTGCATATGTATACGACGGATTTCGGCATGATTATTCCGTGTTTATAATTGCCGGTGGCTGCTAATGTGAAATCAATTTGGCTATATACGTTACTCAAGGAGATTAGTGAACTCAAAGAGTGACTTTCCACGTAGTAAAGACTGTTTATTTAGCCGTTACGAGCATTAAGAACAGATGGTGTATGACGAACAGTTGGAAGTTATATTACATTAAGTGCTTGCAAGTCACTTGCCACTCTAACGAATTGCAATCTTCGGATAAATGTTATTGTGAAGTGTATAATAGTGTTAACATTTTATTTTCCATTGGTGGTCGGAAATTAGTACACTTAAGGAACTAGCAGAATAAATGTGTTCATGTATTTATGAAAACGGAGTGTTTACTTTATTTTCTACGAAGTGCACGTAATATTCCCGAACTATCCAATAGTGGCGACCAAAGTACATTAAAACGAAGTCCGATTACACCTTTCCTTAGGTAAATAACAATTTTCATAGTGAAATATCAAACAAACAAAAAAAAACTATCAAGTCAAACATGTTATAAACAGTATATATAATTTTCACAGTTGTTTGACATGGCACCCGAGTACAGGCCTTGGAAATAATTAGGCAATTAAGTGATCAATAAAAATTGTCTAAATCACAAGGGAAGAGTGGCAAGGGCATAGAAAACTAAATAGACTTATTGAACAATTAGTTACATTATAGCGAGAACATCAGCCAAAGATAACGAGTGCGGGAGTAGAAATAGTCGACAACCAGACTGGTGCAAAGAAGACAAAGCGGGAGTTACAACACTACAGCCCAAAGACGACAGTTGCGGCGGAGAGCGGTTTCGCAGTATCGATGGTGTACGGACGGAAATAACGGACGGACATCGCAGAAAGCGGGTGGAAGTAGCTGGCAGACATCGCGGACATCTAATAGGCAACATTAGGATAGAGCAGCCGGGAAATAAACTTGAAAATTAAATTAAACTAAAATAACAATAAATCAGTGATTTTTTTGCAAATTTTAATTAGAAATTTGTAACACCGGTTGTTATTTACTAGAGTTTCAGTGAAAAAAAATTCAAAACGTTTAAGAGTATTAAATTTCTTCTAAGGAATTTTTTTTAAAAGAATCATAATTAAATACGCTGATTTCTTTTCAGTTTCAATTTAAAAAAAAATTATTTAAGTGCATGGTTTAGAGATAGAACCATTAATTTTCAGGCGGTGTAACTGAGTGGGTGCTGTGACCAACAACCAGATGCATTATTTACATTATATTTCTTTCTTTGTGAGATTTTTTTTCTTTTCTCTATGTGATTTACAGTGAAATATTTTCCTTTTGGAAGGTGAAGGAAGATCCTGGGTTCCATGAACTACGTTGTTATTTCTTGTTTCTGGGTGATTGTCCTGCATTTTTTTGGTCCATGGTTTATCTACAGCGTTGTTTAGTGTCATTGTGTTGACTTTGACAGTTCATTTGAGTGATTTGAAGTTTGAGTCGGTGGTTTACCGGATTTTCATTGAATTTGTTTAGTTTTATCCCATTAAACATGAGTGCCAGGGAATCTGCTGTCGAGGGGGTAGTAGAGCAAAGCGAGGAGGTGCCCATGAAGGAGTTGATGATGGGATTGGCAAAACAATTTGAGTTGCTTCAGAACTCCCTGGATGCTAAGAATGCGGAACTTCAGAACTCCCTGGATGCTAAGAATGCCGCAAGGATTAATTTACTTCAGAATTCATTGCGAGCTGAATTAACTATCATTCAAGATAACGTCTGTGAGCTGAGGACTGAAATAGATCAGAAGTGGGAAGCCCTTGGCCAACAAATCAAGTCGGACTTTAATGACAATTTCTTGCAGATAAGGAGTGAGCTAGGGCAGCTGCGACAAGACTGCTTTGTGAGGAATGAAGAAACTAGGAACACCCTGGACCAATTCAAATAGGAAGTGGTGGAAGAAATGGGCCAAACTAACCAATGAATACATGGGGTTGAAAACAGAGTGGGGTACCACGATATTAAGTTAAAGGCAGTGGAAAAGAATCTTCAACTGTGTGAGGAGGAGTTTAAGGAAAACCTGGCGCTAGGAGCAGCAGAGGAGCAAAGGAGCAAAGGTATTATACCTTTGGAAACAGAGGAATGATACTATCACCTGTCAAGGAAGAGACAGGAGGGAAAGTGGTAGGGAAAGTCACCGAGAGAGAAGAACTGTTGAGGAGTGAGGAAAACTCGAGCAGTTCCAACAGTGAGGAAGAGCAGTATGAAGAGGAACTTCGGGGAGAATATGAAAGTATTTGTGAACTGTCCAGTGAACCTATAGAGCAGATGACTAAGTCTGAGAGTGTGACCGAGGATGAGGAAGAGATTATGGAGTTTGGATTGGAAGGGGTCATCTCCACAGACCTGACGCAGTGGAGTATAGGAGAAACGACTGTTAGGAGAAGAATCATAGAGGAAGTAGCGCCTGAGAAGAGAGAAGTAAGTTTCAATCGCTTGGAGAAGGGGAATATTGACCCAGGAGGAAAATGCATACACTGTGGTGTACCCAAAAAAGTGGGGAGATCAAGGGTACATACAATGTTATTTCGCTCAAACCTTTCAAGATAGATGATTCCTCTGGTAACTGATAACTCAGTATCGACGGTTTTGATATCAGGAGCAATATAATGATCTTGGGAGGAGTTGAACATACGAATGTAAATAGTTCCATTTCCTTAGTTGGTTCAAGTTTTCTATGTAATGCGAACGCAGAAAGTATAATGGATGTGACTACGTGCACAAGTGATTTTGTTTGCTCTAGTAATAACAACCTGGTGCTTGTTTACACAATGTTTGTCACTGATAGGGAGTGTGTTTAGAAAAAGTGTGGTGAAAAGAATTACAATTCAATTTTGAAATATTTGATGGTAATATGTGTGTGGTTTTTTTTTTTTTTGAGGGACCTTATCCAAATATGTAAAGATGATTTTCTTTGTGAATGTAAGGTAAATTCGTGTTCAGTTAGAGACCGACCACCAATTTCCTCATTCATGTAATACACTAAGTTATGTCATGTTTGTACTCCTACCTAAGGAGTGGCGAACCTTGATTTTGTCACCCACTCAAATGGGTTCCTGCGAGTTCCCCATTTGAGGTTTGACATGGAAGGGGTTGTCACAAGACAGTGTACAAAACCGCCCTCCTTTAAATTTTAGAAATTAATTGAAAGTGTTTTAATGTAGTCGATGATATAGTTATCTCTGAACAACTAGCTGTAGTAGGTCAGAGAGAGTTTTGCCAGCGAGTGTTGAAGTAGACACATGGCGTAGCAAAAAATGTCTTTTAAGTAGTGCTCTTAGTGGTTTAATGGGATATACTTAAAATCAGTGTTGAGTGTTTAACCCGATTTAACTACGTAATGCATATTTTACGCCTGTGTTAGTTGTCGGAGACCAAACATACGAGTTTTGGTTTGTGAGTAAGTGTACGGGGTACTGCATATGTATACGACGGATTTCGGCGTGATTATTCCGTGTTTATAATTGCCGGTGGCTGCTAATGTGAAATCAATTTGGCAATATACGTTACTCAAGGAGATTAGTGAACTCAAAGAGTGACTTTCCACGTAGTAAAGACTGTTTATTTAGCCGTTACGAGCATTAAGAACAGACGGTGTATGACGAACAGTTGGAAGTTATATTACATTAAGTGCTTGCAAGTCACTTGCCACTCTAACGAATTGCAATCTTCGGATAAATGTTATTGTGAAGTGTATAATAGTGTTAACATTTTATTTTCCATTGGTGGTCGGAAATTAGTACACTTAAGGAACTAGCAGAATAAATGTGTTCATGTATTTATGAAAACGGAGTGTTTACTTTATTTCTACGAAGTGCACGTAATATTCCCGAACTATCCAATAGTGGCGACCAAAGTACATTAAAACGAAGTCCGATTACACCTTTCCTTAGGTAAATAACAATTTTCATAGTGAAATATCGAACAAAAAAAAACAAACTATCAAGTCAAACATGTTATAAACAGTATATACAATTTTCACAGTTGTTTGACATACTCTCACTTTGCCTCTCTCCTTCATCGCCCAAGTTTCCGACCCATACGTTAAAATTGGCACAAAGTATGTTTTATAGATTGCCTCTTTGCTCTTTTGCGGGACATCCCTACTCATACCAGACTTCTAATACTCTTAAAAAAACCATCTGCACATCTTCCTCTTTCGTTTATCTCCATCCTGTTTAATCCATTTTCTTCAATATAGTTTCTCAAATATTTGAAACATACCACTTTATTTAGCTGCTCTTCTCCAAGTGATATGCCTATGTCCGTCTTGTTCCTCTTTCTTGTTGCTATCACCATTTCACTTTTTCTCGCAGAGAACTTCATGCCATAAGCTGTAACTACTCTCTCCCATACTTCCAGCTGATCCTGCAACTCTCTTTCATTCTCTCCCCAAAATAATAGGTCATCTGCAAATACCAATGCTTTTATTTTTCCTTCCCGAGTGCTCTGCACCACCTCCTTCAATATTTCATCCATAGCTACAATAAATAACAGGAGTGATAGGGCACTGCCTTGTTTTAGTCCATTTTTCAAATGGAACCATCCAGTCTTATCCCTTCCCACTTTTACACAGCTCTTACTATCCTCATACATATCCTTCACTCTTTCCACTATCTCCATTTTTACTGACTTTTTTTCTTAGTCCTTACCATACTTTGTTTCGGCTGAGGTTGTCATACACCTTTTCAATATCCAGGAAGGCCATCACCAGATCTTTTCCAAACTCGTAGTGCTCCTATTGTAGCTGTGTTATTGCAAATATAAGATCGATACTTGACCTTCCTGGTCTAAATCCATATTGTTCTTCCCTTAGCTGCTTTTCAACCGCTCTTCTTATTTGGCTTTCCAAAACTTTTTTGTATATCTTGGCACAGTGGCACTACAGGGTAAAACCACGGTAGTTCTGGCACACAGTCCTGTCCCCTTTCTTAAATATTGGTATTAATACCACTTTTCTCCAGTCATCTGAAATTCATCCTGCATTTCACACAGCCCGCATCACCCTGTAGGAAAGCGTGCCCATTATTCCAGAAGGTTGTATCATCTCCATGCTCACTTCATCCACTCCGGGCTCTTTACTTCCCTTCATTCTCTTTACAGCATCCTCCAATTCATTCCATTCAGTTTCAAAATTGTGCATGTCAAGGTAAGAGGACTAAAATGAGGAAATATATAAAAAAAAAATCTTGATATGACATCAAGAAGCTAAGAAATAATAATAATGTTTCTTTGATTGAATGTGAATAGGCTGCTCCGATTTTGATTGGGTTTTGAATAATATAACAGCCTATGGACCCAAATGTAAAATAAGCTACATTTGATTTTCACATAAAGTTTAAAAGCTGAGGAATTAAGGTAATAAATGCCTATAAAGTAATATCTATTTAAAGGGAAGTCATTTCTCACAGTCAAAATGTTTACCCGAATATGTGCCAATGGCATCTCATTCAGTCTTTTAAGTCATTTTTAGAGAGTTGTGATGCAATGGGATTTTTCACTGTATTTGTGATATTCTAGAAAATGTGTTGATTGCAAGTTAGGAGGTAAAATTGTCTATGCAATTAAGCTCTCGTGGCCCTTTGTAAAATAAAAATAAAAAATAATTTAAAAAAGTGTGAATGAAGTTATGGGCAACAGACAGAAAGAAATAAAGTAATGCACAAATACAAATTTCTAAGTTACAGGGTTCACAACTTATGACACAGACAAATGAATTATTCAATAAGGGTTCTGTCTCATTCAAAAGGTACAAAACCTAAAATTACGAGTTTTCACTCTCCCAGGAAAGTTTACGATCTTCAAACTGGGCAAAGCATATTTTCATTATATTAATTGCACAGTATTCTTAGCTAATACAGGCTCTTGACTAGTCCTGCGGACTGCTATAACACAATACAAGACTTCAGTGCCTAATAATTAATGGCATATTATGTAGAAACATGCAGGAAGAGTTTGGTTCTATAAATACTTAAATCAACTGAAGACTCAGACTGGGAGTAGGAGTGGGGAGGGAAGGGGTGAGGGAGGAATGGTGGGAAGGAGAGGGAGGGTAATAAGACATGCCACATTAGGATACATCCCAAACCAAGGTCTGTATCAAAATATACCAGGCCTATGTGATAGAAAATGAAACAATTTTCAAATATAAGCAGTAGCAATACAATCTATTCTTTTCGGTTTACTAATGTCCCTGCAACCCATCACATTCTCCTATCTACTGAAATAAATTTTGCCAATCAGCACTAATAGAGTGTTACTTTTCATATTTGTGTCCATAATGCTGACGTCACGTGCCTAGACTTGATTGCCGGAATAACAATGGCCAGAGATGTTACTACAAAATCAATGTTATCAGTGATATTTAATAACATTTAAAATTTAAACAGGATAGGGAAAAATACCCGTCACTTACCACAGATGAAGGCAGGACGAGAAGATCGAGAAGAACATGTAAAAAACAACAAATTGCACAATATTTCGATGAGAAACCTTATTCATGTGAGAGGTGGGACATTTGGTGGGGGGGGGGGGTGGTAATGTGATCACAAACCGACCCGCCACAGGAATGAAACAAAGGCAGAAACAAGGAGTGGGGGTGGAAGTGCTGGGAGTGCAGGGATGTTTTTTATTTACTTATTTACATTTGATGTAGATATTTCTATGATATTCCGTGTCTACAGATATGCAAGAGAAAAGCTTTCATTTTTGAGCTGCATCATTAGCGGGGTTTTTGAGTAGATTGAAATTTAGCCTGGAGTAGAATCACAACTGGCATTCATCATTACAGCAAAGGGCACAGGATTTTAAGTTTTCTAAAATTATTTTATTTAGGTTTCTTCATGGGTGGCATACTACTGATATCATTAATCACACGGATGAAAGTAATTACACATTCATTCTGACTTATGAGACTTGGACCAGAATTAAAACTAATATTATGTGGCATAACATACTCATTAAGATTTATTACTACTGAAGTTATTTTTTCAGATGCATGGAAGTTGTTCCAATTGTATTGCAATGTAAATTACAACCAAAATATGTACAACATGGTAAGTAGTGGAAAGGAATCAAATTAGGATAGGGAAATGAGCCACCATTTACCTTCAGATGATGAATGTGGGGCGCGAACACACAGAAAAGACACAAACACAAATAATAAAGAAATTTTCGGGGAAAAAACCCTTCGTCAACGAGAGAATATTATGAGAGGTGGGTGCAGCCGGAGATTGCCTCACAGAAAGACCGCCGGTCGAGAAAATGGTGGGGGTAAATTCAAACATCTGAAAAATGGATCAGAGCTAATACCCGAACAAAAAAAAAATATCCAAACTAATTTATGGTTGGTGGGAAGATCAAAATATAATTATAACTAAATATATATTGAACAAAATTATATAAAATATTATACAAATAAAAATAATAATAATAATATTTATGAAGTATACATCACCTCAGGTTAGTGGTGGTTCAATATAGGTAATGGAAAGGAGAGGAATAAAAAAAGGTTAAACATATGTACTACTAATAATAATGACCGAGTATTATCTTGAGACCAGGTGGTTGCCTTGTGCCAAGTTTGTACTGGTAGGCAAGTTCCCACCTTCTGAGTTCAGAGAAACTGCTGCTATTAGGGAGAACTCTGATAGCACGGACTGTGTAACAAGAGTTGAAATTATTCAAGTCATGGGTTATGGCATGGGCAGCAACTGGGTGCTTTGGGTTCTGTGTGAACACCGTCTGACAGTGGCCATTCATTCTTATGGAGAGTGCATTTGTGGTCAAACCTATATATGAAGCCAGGCAGTGGTTGCATGTTAACTGGTATATTACATGCGTGGTTTCACAGGTGGCGTGTCCTATGATAGGGAAGCTTTCCCCTGTGACCAGGTTGATGAAAGTGGTGGAAGCATGGTGTATGTCACACATCTTGCAGCGTGGTCTATTACATGGTAAAGAGCCTGGGGGCTGACTGTTAGGAAGAGGAAGACTGTGTTTGTGGACTAGAAGTTCGCTGAGGTTAGGTGGTCTGCTGAAACAAGTTCTAGGAGGGGCAGGGAGGATTTTAGGAAGAATGGATCTCATTTCAGGGCATGTTTGTAAGAAATCATAGCCCTGCCGGAGGATTCCGTTGATGGATTCGAGGCCTGGGTAGTACTGTGTGACCAAGACTGGATTGTGGTTGGTTTTTGCGGGTCTGGGATGATTGATTGGTTGATTCAGTTGTGATGTAGCACGTGAAAGCTGTTTGTTAACCAAAGCTGGAGGGTAGTTGCGAGATATTAATGCTTCTGAAATACTGTTTGAATAATCCATGAGAGACTGTTGGTTGGAGCATATGCGACTACCTCGAATGCCAAGACTGTAGGGGAGAGAACGTTTGGTATGGTATGGGTGGCAACTTATATATATACTAGCTGTGCCCGCGACTTCGTCCGCGTGGAATAGTTATTTTGGGCATCATATTTATTTTTGCAAACAACCTCCTCAGCTTTATAAATTATAGCAGTTACCCACGACTTTGTCCGCGTCAATTTCTGTTATTATTTTAGACAATTTTTTGCAAATTTAGTTTTTAAGTTTTTAAAAGAACATAATTATTTTAAAGTACTTCTGCGTAAATTATATTTTTAGTTTTATTTTCTTGTGGCAGAAGAACATATTGGTTTTCTCCGCAACTCGATCTTTACAACGCGACATATAGTTGGCCGTGTGAAAAGCAGTCTTGACGTAAATCGATTCATCCGTGTTTAAACGTTTGCCCCTGTGATTTATTAATTGTAACGGCGAAAGATAGCTTATTCGGGAAATTGAATTCTTTTAAAATTAAAAGGTAAATCATTGGGACGCGAGGTATAAGCACTGTTTGACCAACTGCTGGACCAGTCAAAACTATTGCAACGATCACGTTATTGCGTAGAAATTTAATTCGAAGTCGGGTTCCGTTACATAAATTTGGTGGTTTGAGATTTCTAAGTAAAATTATTGGGGCACCTATTTTTAACTTGAGGGAATATGGGGGAAGGCCACTTGGTTTCAAAGAATTAAGAAACTCTTGTGGGTAATGTACCGCATCTTCTTGATCCATTACGTTATCAATAGATATGTAGGTAACTATGTCTCCTGGAAGTTTACTTAAAATTAGGTCGTTAATTTCGTCCACGCTACTGTTTCTCGCCGCCAATATTGCCCTTTGACACATCCATTGATGATCTTTATTTTCTATTTCGCTGATTTCAGGGTAAACTTTCGAAATTAAGTCCTCAATGTTGCTTACTCTTTCTCCTAAATCGCGATCAATTTCAATTTTATTTTCAAAATGAGGTACTTTCCCGTCTCCTATTAAAAGTAACTTTGAAGGAAAAGTTATACTACCTCTACCCAAATGTGCTCTCATATTTGTAGTTAATTTTAAAATGTTAACAAACTTACATAATGGGGAACTTTTAACCAAGACTTTACAATGTAAAAAGTATTATTACAACGAAAATATTATATCACAAAAACAAATAACGCTGCATACAACCGTTCAGAAGGGAGCCGACCGCGCGTAATATCTTCTAAGATGTTCATTGAAATTAAGTGATGCCAAAGACAATTTTGTTCACAATTAAATACTCTTAATCAACAACACATTTATTTGGATAAAAATTAATATTATTATGTTGATACAACTCTAACAAATAATTGGTAATAATGCATTAATTTCGACCAAATTTGATTACCATAAAAATGGTTCTAGTGAGTTAATCTTAAAAGATAGACATATACTGTTGCGGACATTTTTTAGATCATTTCAAGAGGAATAATCCTTTCATACATATTTTTTTGGTATCTTTAACCGTTTTCGCAGCGCACGCAACAGAAGCCCTCAAAGATGAATAATTTTCCCCGTTTTTTCCACATTTTCCATTGTTTCTTCGCTCCTATTAGTCGCAGCGTGATGTTATATAGCTTAAAGCCTTCCTCGATAAATGGTCTATTCAACACAAAAAGAATTTTTCAATTCGAACCAGCAGTTCCTGAGATTAGCGCGTTCAAACAAACAAACAAACAAACAAACTCTTCAGCTTTATAATATTAGTATAGATATATATAATAACAATGAAAAAAAGACGCTAAGTAGTGGAAAGGAATCAAATTAGGATAGGGAAATGAGCCACCACTTACCTTTAGATGATGGATGTGGGGCGCGAACACACATAAAAGACACAAACACTAACAATAAAGAAATTTTCGGGAAAAAAACCCTTCGTTAACAAGAGAACATTATGAGAGGTGGGTGCAGCCGGAGATTGCCTCACAGAAAGACCACTGGTCGAGGTTTTTTTCCCGAAAATTTCTTTATTGTTAGTGTTTGTGTCTTTTATGTGTGTTCGCGCCCCACATCCATCATCTAAAGGTAAGTGGTGGCTCATTTCCCTATATATATAGTGAAACAAGGAACCAATTAGCAAATATATATATATATATATGAGGGCTGTCCAGAAAGTAACAGATGTTTTGAAATAATTTTTATTTTATACATTTTGGAGGTTAACTCTTATGCTATTTTTCTATATAATCACCTTTTAAATTAAGACATTTAGAATAATGTGGAACAAGCTTTTCAATACCCTCTCTGTAGAAATCTACCACCTGTGATTTCAATCACTGGTTTACACCGGCATGCAGTTCATGGTCAGTGTCAAAGGGTTATGTAGCGAGACACGTCTCCATCACTGGGAACAGGTGGTAGTGGCTCGGTGCCAAATCTGGGCTGTACAGCGAATGATTGAAAACTTCCCATCCAAAACAATCCAAGAGCTCTTGGGTACGATTGGCCGTGTGTGGACGAGCGTTGTCATGGAGAAACAAAACTTTCTCGCTGAGTTTTCCCCGACGCTTGTTTTGTATCACGTGTTGTAAGACGCTTGCTTATGCTTGGGGTGGAGCATAAACACTGGATCTTAACTCTGACCGTGCGTAGCCTTGGATGCTACCGTTTTGGCTTAGTTAGGATAATATGGCCGCCACATAGGTTTTTAACCAGAAAACTATGAAAAGGTAAAGTTCAATAATGATAAATAGTTCATTGCCATTTAAACAAGTATATTCTTCAAATTTCACAAAGCCAAAAACTGTACAGACAATCTGACGAATTTTCCAAATAAATGTTTTACAAGTTCGATTAACTGGGCAAGCCAGACCACACCCCAATAGTTCAAAGTTCAAACTTTTAGTTGTAATAATTAAACAAAAGAGAATCACACGCTCCTATTGTTCAACAGTTTAGCAAAATCAAACAATCCCGAGGCCTCACTTGTAGAAATACTATTTTAACATGACATTATGGTTAACTTGAATAAAACAAGCGGCATTATTCCAAAATAAAACTATCACTGATGTGCTTGATATAAAACTTTCCGGCCTACTGAGCTACATGTTATCGCATTCGCGGTTCCTGGCAGACTGAGACCGAACAACTGCACGCATGCACCTATATCACATAGCACTTCCTGCTTCTCGAATATTCCTAGCGACTTCTCACACGAAGAGTGGGAACAAATCTTTTCCTCTTTCACAGGGGTGGCTGATGGGAAAGTCGTCAGATATCAAATCGCACATCTGAAGTCCTTATATTAGCTAATCTGACCTTGACAGTAAAAATAATTCAATCTGTTTGAAACTTTACAAATCGCTAGATCTTTAAATAAACGTTAACTTTAGTTATTATGAAAATTATCCTAACTTTAATACTTTAGCCAAAAATAAATAATTTAAATATGAACTTTGCCACTCCAGGCGAATGTTGAAATTGAAAATATTGAAAATACTATCTTAAAAACTATAAAACTGCTTTCTAACTTGAATAAACATAAAAACTGGCTATAAACATGAAATGCAATAATATTTTATCCAATCTAACTCGTGGTTCTGAGAACAAAATTTTGTCACGCAGTTACAAAATTTAACAGATAGCTTACAGTGTCTTAATTTTCTGAATGTTTCACAATATCTCTCTGACTTGATTGTTTGGCCACATTCAAGAAAATCAACGAGAATCACTCACTCAACATCCCAAAACACAGTAGCCATGATTTTCCCTGCTGACAGCATTTGCAGACACTTTCTCAGTTTCTTGGGCAAATGCGTGTGTCCCCATTCCATCAATTGCCGTTTTGCTTCACAGGTGACATGCTTTATCCAAGTCTCGTCGCCAGCTATGATACGATCAATAACTTGGTTTCCACTTTTGTCATAGTCTTCCAGAAATTTCAGTGTTGCAGCAAGTCTCTGCTTTTTGTGGTCTTACGTTAGGATTTTCGGAACCCACTTGGCACAAAATTTGTGGTAACCAAGTTTACCAACCACAATTTCATGAACTAAACTCAGTGAAATTTGGGGGAAATATTCTGAGAGTTCCGTAATCATGAAACAACAATTTTCACAGATTTTTCGTTGATTTTCGTCACCAATTCATCACTCACAAGACTAGGCCTGCCACTGCGATCATCATCGTGAACATTGGTTTGGCCATTTTTAAAATCAATGCATCACAGACTCACTCGGCTTTCACTCATTATTCCTTGGCCATACGCATCACAAATCTGGTGATAAATTTCAATTGGTTTGTGATTTTTTGCTAGCAAAAACATTATCACAGCTCGCACTTCACAACTGGTGGGATTTTCAATTGCAGCACTCATTTAAACACTCCACTGTATACAAAGTATGATAGGCACAATGCGCAAGCTACCACGGCTAGTTGTGTACTGAGGGTAGGAACACACTGACGCCAAGATGGCGGCACTAGCCCCACCCACTGCCATGTCAGGCCAAAACATTTGTTACTTTCTGGACAGTCCTCGTACATTAAATAAGGAAGGGCAGGGAAAATAGATCAAATACTTGGCATAGAAAGGGCAGAAAGGCAGTGGTGAACACAAAAAACAATGGTGAGCGTCGGTGTGTGCACACCCAGTTTCCCCATATGTACTCATATCAAATTACTGTAATATGTGTTCATCATTTCCCTTCAGTCTTCATTTATGGTACATGTTGATATTACTTTCCCTATTCTTTCTTGCTTTTATTTATGCAGCCTAAATACTTTCAAAACACATGATGAAATCTAACAACATTCCAGCTTTAGAATCTACTGTTGCATTGCTTGGCACACCGTATTATATTAGATCATGGTCTATTGTTTCCCAAGTCAAGAGCTTAGTTCTTCGTGTGAACATCTCAACAAAAAACTAAATATCATTGCAACAAGCACATGGAAAGATCACCAGGGTTATAATTAGCCTGAAGAGTCTGATCACTTTGGTAGAACGAAAGAAATATATTTTTTTATGGCTTTACCTCATTGACGTCGTGGTCATTAAACATGGGAAAGGAACTGGAAGTAGTAACAGTGTCGTAGATATCTACTACGCGATAAATTATTAGCATTCTGAGTTGAACTACACTGCATAATGTTATGCTAATATTTCTGAGCTCTTTCAAGCTCGAGCCTAGCACTACAGTTTATTGTGAGAAAAATGGGACCATCCTGCGCACATGAAGGAAACAGCCCCTTTCCATGCAATGTCCACATGAATGCTACATGATGCCTATACAATAGTAAACATCCATTCCTCACCTCTAGATCCAGAGAAACGAGTTGGTGACAAAGGAAGTGAGGCAGTGTGTGATGTAAAATTATAGAAGGCAGTTCTGTAATTATGGAATAATCACCAATTTAGGCCAACATTGCTAATTTTCTCCTCCGCTCACTCAGAAAGCAACCAGCAGCATTTAGGATCAGATGATCCACTATTTTTTCATTATCAGAACATTTCATATTGCCTAAGAGTGTATCAATTCTGTAATGAATACCTTCGGTTTTACAATAAATCCGCTTAACCATATCTCTTGAGATCATTCCAAGGAGCTACCTACACCAATGTAGTTAAGTTATACCTACATCTCCTTTTCTAGCATGTTCCTTACAGATGTTGACTGTATGGACTCACTATTGGGGTGTCACATCCAGCTCAACCAACCATACGTCAATAGGAAAGAATTTGCCAACAGCCTTTTGAAAGACCCAACCTGGTACTCATCTGCAGTGGTTTTGGGAAACTACAAAAAACTGAAATCTGGATGGTCAGATGGGAATTCGAATCCACTTCCTCCCGAATTCCAGTAAATTCCACTATCAAAACCATACTTTGATGCTTGTGAAGGAAGAGCATTATTAAAGTAAATTGGAAGCTAACTATAAAGAACAATTTAAAATCATTAACATTTTTTTGAAAGGCTTGAACTCCTACCATACCTTCATGAATATGATCATGACAATACTTAAAGTTCCTGCTCAAAAAATGAAATGTATACTTAGCATATATCTAACAGTACGGCTACTGCATTTTCACAATGAAACGTCAATAAGCAGTTGCCATGAACATCAGTTACAAGAGCAAAAACTAAAAAAAGAAATGATAAGTTTAAGAAAAATGGAAAATTTCCAACTCACTCAGTACACGACTGATCACTCCCTGGTCCATTAATTCTTGTGTGTATCTGGTTATGTAGCGAGTTACCTCTTCTGTAGAACCGACAGTCCAAGAAATTCCACTGCGAGCTTGCACCAAAGCACGCAAGGCATAGACTAAGGCTCTTCGTCCATCATAGTACAGCAAAACAGCAACCAATCCACGTGGCAAACCAGGGTGGTATGGCATGCGTTGCTGCGCTATAATAAATTGCATCTCTTTTAAATTATGAAAGCATTTATACTACTACTGCTATAATATTTGTATTTTAATAATCTTATATCTTTAAACGAGCAATTCTTGTATATATATATATATATTTCGGATCTCGGAAACGGCTATGACGATTTGGATGAAATTTGATATTTAGATAATGTTTTGACTTTTAAGATTACCTAAATAGTTGTCTTCCGTACAAAAAAGCGAGTTTGCAAAATACAAACAATTTTTTCACTTGATATCTCGAAAACGGCACTAGCGCCATCTCGTAGACAATTCAGGTACCAGAAAGCCTACAAATAGATTCTCTCTGATTTCAAAGAATATTTAAACGAACAGTTCTTGTATACTGCCTGAGGCGTGGAAATAGTAAAATTGCAAGTTTAATTGTAAAACATTTAAAAAGGAAGATAATTAAAAATTCATGATTGGTTTTGTCAGAGGTGATAAACTTCTTTGAAAATAATATTACCGGTACCAGTTATAAACTAATCACCGTTTACTTTTTGACCGTAAAAAGTGGTTGTTAGTTTGTCATTAAATACTACCACGCGAGGTATGAGCATAGTTTTAGCGGAGTGAATTGATTTAGCACTGATGATGTTCTATCATTACCATGACGTCACAATCTGATGATGAATTCTTATAGAACGCGACGAAACATATCGAAAATAAAGAACAAATGTTCTTGATATCTCGCTTGGTTTACGAGATATAGCATGTCAAAAATCAGTTATAGGTATAGTTCCTTGTGCTTTTGGCGACGTTTCTTCTGGTCCATGCTGTATTTCAACCTAACAACAACCATTTGGAACAAAATAAAACATTAAAAGTACATTTCCACCCTATCGACATAGTGCTTTTGGTGGATTCTTTTTCTGGTCCAGGTCGGATCTAATCCTAACCTCTTCACTTGAGGTATCAGAAAAATAAATTCTTTATTTTCAATTTTTCTCGACGAGTTTCATTCGAATTCATCATCAAACTTGGCTGTGACGAAATTTATCTTCTGGTCCAGGTCGCATTTCAACCAACGACGTCAATTTTGCGATATGATATCTCGAGAACTAAACGAGATATATAAATTTAAAAATATTTTTCTCGTCGAGGTACATAAGAATCCATCATCAAGGGTTTTCGTAGAATGCCCTGAATTAACACAAATCTCGCAGCGTTAATCAATCCCTGACTGGCATTAAGATTTCTGTTTAACATAATAATAGCATTTTTCTTTGAAAGCAATTTATGAGGCGGTCTCGCAAATGGATCTAACGATTTGGATGAAATTTCATATGTAGATAACGTTTTGCTATTCAAGTTTATAACACGATTTTAAAAAAAAAAAAAAAAAAAAAAAAAAAAAAAAAAAAAAAAAAAAAAAAAGGTTGCAATTTTTGTATTTGGTTTCTCCAAAACGGCTCTAACCTCATTACGTAGAAGGTTCAGGTACCAGTAAGCCTAATGATGTTAGTGAAGTTTCTCTTTGGTTAACTGTGCACCTCAAAACGCCTAGGAAGTCTTCAAGCCTTTTACTTTAATCAAACTTTACTCGAAATCTTGGATATTAAATAGAAATCGAAAGATGCCGAGCGAAGATCGGTCACCCAGGTACTTAATACTTTATGACAGCTAAATTATGTGTTGGTGTAGATCTTTCTTTTTATTTATTTATGGTAAGAAGAAGTTTCTACATGGAAACTGGATAGACTATATACCTTCAAACTTACATCCAGTTGAAACATTAATCTGCCACTTAAGATGTATGAACTAGTTAGTGGAAGAAAAATTTTGCCTCATGTGCACCATTTCCTTTCAAATTCTGTCATCAAAGACAGACCGCAAAAAGCTGTGCAAAAAGTCTAATAGATGGGTTTTTACTTTTTGATTGTAATTAAACTGTGTTACTTATATCATTATTATACTTAAATATTGATTGTATCAGGCAAGTATTATGTAGCCATCTCCAAAATTGGTTGGGCAGCCTTGCTATAACCAATATTTCCTGAGCAATACAAGAAATTTCTTCAAGTATTGCATGTCGTAGGGGTAGCAGAGTACTCAGTTTATGTTTACTTTATCTTTAAGAAACCCTCTTAGAATTAAATGACAGGGAGGTAAAGTCTGGAGATGGTATTTGCCAGGGGATGTTGCTTGTAAACGAATCAAGCATCCTGTGAAGAGTTGTCTCAGCAGTTGGAGACATCTCCTGGCTGTGTGAGAGGTGGCCCTATCTTGCTGAAACCATATATCCTGCTGAGTCTGCAGTGCAATAGGTCTTGGTAGCATAAGACTGTAAATCATTTAAACATATTTTCAGGTTTATGACCAAAGTCACCAGTCACTCTTAAAAAAAGAAGGAGCCAATAATGCCAACTTTGCTAATCGTGCACGAAACAGTAATGTATAGTTCCTGGGGGTTTAATGCACTCCAATAAGAAGAAGTTTTGCTTGTTCACATATCCCGAGGTGAAATTTTACTTAATCACTAAGGAAAACAACAGAATCATTTTCCAAATTTTCAAGGACGTTTCCAGATGATGTCACATGAATTTACCGATTAAGTGGCAACTGTTCATGAACGGTTTTCTTGCTTGGATGAAATTGTAAATCCTGGTGCAAAATTTTACCACACTCTGATCAAACAGCTGAAGGGCTGCAGCATGTTTGTAAACAGATAACTTTGGAGACATGAAGAAGGAACAACATTAATTTTCCACTTCTCATAGCTTCAACACACAATAACACGATGACTGTAGACAATGTAGAACTGTATCCAGTCTGCCATTAGTGGGACATTATCTGTGTAATCTGCAGTCAACATATTAAAGAAAACAAATATTTGTGTGTATGATTTACAAAATTTGTATTCTAAAATATTTAGATTTTTTCTTCTCTAAACAAAGCATTTTTAAACACCTATTCCTCTTCTACTATGGGCTAAAAAAAGAATATACACTGAACAGCCAAAGAAACTGGTATAGGCATGTGTATGCAAACACAGAGGTATGTAAACAGTCAGAGTATGGTGCTGCGGTCGGCAACGCCTATATAAGACAAAAGGTATCTGGCGCAAGCGTTATATCAGTTACTGCTGCTGCTACAATGGCAGGTTATCACGATTTAAGTGAGTTTGAAAGTGGTGTTACAGTCAGCGCACGAGAGATGGGAATCAGCATCTCCGAGGTAGCGATGAAGTGGGAATTTTCCCAGACGACCATTTCACAAGTCCAACGTGAATATCGGGATTCTGGTAAAACACCAAATCTCCAACATCACTGCGGCAGGAAAAAGATCCTGCAAGAACAGGACCAATGACGACTGAATTAATTGTTCAACATGACAGAAGTGTAACCCTTCTGCAAACTGCTGCAGATTTCAATGCTGGGCCATCAACAAGGGTCAGCGTGCGAACCATTCAATGAAACATTATCAATATGGGCTTTCGGAGCCGAAGGCCACTCGTGTACCCTTGCTGAGTGCACGACACAAAGCTTTTGCCTCGCCTGGACCCGTCAACACCGAGATTGGTCTGTTGATGATTGAAAACATGTTGCCTGGTCTGACGAATCTCGTTTCCAATTGTATCGAGTGGATGGCCGTCTATGGGTATGTAGACAACCTCATTAATTCATGGACTCTGCATGTCAGCAGGGGACTGTTCAAGCTTGTGGAGGCTCTGTAATGGTGTGGGGCGTGTGCAGCTGGAGTGACATGGGACACCTGATACATCTAGATACAACTCTGACAGATGACATGTACATACGCATCCTGGCTGATCATCTGCATCCATTGATGTCCACTGTGCATTCCGGCAGACTTGGGCAATTCCAGCAGGACAATGTGACACCCCACACGTCCATAATTGCTACAGACTGGCTCCAGGAACACTCTTCTGGGTTTAAACAGCTCCACTGGCCACCAAACATTATTGAGCAAATCTGGGATATCTTGCTAAACGACATTCAGAAGAGATCTCCACCCCCTCCTACTCTTATGGATTTATGGACAGCCCTGCAGGATGTATGGTGTCAATTCCCTCCAGCACTACTTCAGACAGTCGAGTCCATGCCACCTCATGTTGCGGCACTTCTGCGTGCTCACGGGTGTCCTGCATGATATTAGGCAGGTGTACCAGTTTCTTAGGCTCTTCAGTGTATTTTTGAACACCAATGTTTACAAGTAAAATGTAACTGAATAATGCAATGAGAAAACTACTGACAAAAAAATGAACAAAGTTTTTATCAGCATTGTACATTGATACATTCTTCCCGGAAAACTGAGTTAAAATGATGTTTACACGCAATATTTCAATGACTGTACTCTCCATTGTCATCTCCAGGTGAAGAGCAAACGAGATGTAGAACCTTAAATTTAAAGTTTGCCAAAAATGCATCCTTGGCAAGCTTTATTATTACAGGTTTTACATCTCATTTACTTTTCAACTGAAGACGACACAAAGTACACTTATCAAAATACTGTGTTTAAACGACTTTTTATCTCTGCTAGTTTTCCATGAAGAGTATATCATAAGAATGATATGCCCTTCATCTTGAAATATCTTAGTAGGACGATTTACACTATTTCCCACGCCCACCCACCAACACACACACCTCTTAAATAACAATTATATGATATATAATTTCATCATTATTTACCTGTGCACAACAGATCCAAAGCAACAAATTCATTTAAATCATACATATCAGATATTATAATTGCTTCATCCACTAGTTCCTTGGAAAGTACTTGATGTCCTATTCCAGGCAGCATGATGCCATCGGTAATACCTTTTCGTAACTCTTCTCGATGCTGTGCATTTTTCGGCTGAAAAGAAATAATTACAGTTACTAAAATTAACATCCACAAATAAGTTATTCCTGAACAAATATTTTACAATTTCATGGATCATTTTACATATTTAAAAACGCTATAAATGATTTCCTATTTTTTATATAAAAAAAGGAAAAATGTATACACAAAACACAGATATACAATGCCCAAAAATTTCACAATTATTGAAGTAAGCAAACCATTCTAATCAATCTAAACAAACAATAAAGAAATACTACATACAATGTTTAAACATTTCCAATGACTACAGCAACAACAAGATAGGAAGAAATCCTGTGTGATATTTATATGCAAAGCAAATATATTTTTTTTACTTATGGCTTTACACCTCGTCGAGGTCATTAGAGGCAGGAAGGGATTGGGACAAGGAACAGAAAACAATTCGACCATGGCCTTTTTAAGGGAGCATTCACCTGCGGTGATTTGGGGAAACCATGGAAAATCCAAATATGGATGCCCGGACAGATTCGAACCGGCACGCTCCCGAATGTGAGGCCAGAGCTTTAACCGCTCACCCACCACACTCGGTCGACCTAAGCCCTGTTTCAAGAAAATTTAAACATATTGTAACAGCCCTAATACCTGAATTTTGAATAGCATTGTACTGTATGAAGTATTTGTAATTAGCTAAAGTTTGCTTGAAAGTGATTTGATATGTTTGTTTTGTAATTTCTTGTAAATCAGTGTATATAGACTTTGTTTTAGGTAAGAAAATTATTCAAAGGCCATTTAATATGTTTGAGAACCGAATGATGCAAAAGAATTTCTTAAATGTTTGTAATTCCATGTATTAATGTAAATTACGATGTCTACAGGACAATTTTCTACCGTTTGAAAGGATTTCTGTAAATAATTTTGTATTTAAGTATCTATAATTACCATTTCTGATCATTTTGTAATGTTGTTAATTAATTTTGTATTAATTCCGATTGTTTTTAATATGTTGGATTGTTTGAGTGATTGTTAATGATCGAGAAATATCGGGCGGATGCCTTTGAAGAAGTCTAGTAATTTCGATAAAGACTATATAAACAGATCGCCTGGACAGAGACATTCATTCATGCATTCAGTTAGTAAGTCAGTTTAGTTGACAGTATTCAGTGTTACAGAGAGTTTCAATCATTCAGTTGAGTTTGCGACTGTGCATCTCTGTATTGTACCTATACTAGTGAATATCGCTGACTTGTTGATTTGATCAAAATAAACGAACATCAACTTAACATTGTTTTTTGGGTGGACTTTTTTAATTAATTAATCAGCAACTTAAACCACCATAAAGAACCCTAACAATATGAATGAGCTCAAGTGCCTACAGATGGCTATGTTCACCATACATGCTTGTGTAAGCTCATTTAAGTTTCTATTTTCAACTCGAAATATTGTTGTTACTTTTTGTATTTGTGAACTACAGACTTGTCACTAAGTAGAACAATAAGAATCTTTTATTGAGCAACTAGCTGCCCAGACAGATTTCTTTCTGTCAAAAGTTATTGACCTGTCCAATAGAAAAAATAAATAAATAAAATGTATTTCAGAGTGATCACTTTATTTAATGTCTCAATAAACAACAATTACTTCCAAAAACAAGTTTTCTATTTCGTACACTTCAAGACGTTAGTAATAATGTGATGATATTTTTATTATAATGCTTTATGGTACACCACATTTTTTGTTTGATTACCTGGCGCGTAAACAAATAAAGCTGACGGTTTTCCAACGCGGGAGCAGGCAACATACAACTGTCCATGAGAGAAGCATGGGTTTTCAAGATTAATGCCGCAAACACTCAATGACTTACCCTGGGATTTATTTATGGTCATAGCGTAAGCAAGCTGCACTGTAAATTGCAGTCTTTTAAATTCAAATGGTACGTCAGTTGGTACCATTAGGATACGAGGTATCAACACATATTCTCCCTTATATTTTCCCTTTGGAATGGTTGCTTCGATCACTTTGTACACTAATTTTTTCACTGCTAGCCATGTGCCATTACAAAGACACAGTTGATTGATATTTCGCAACATTATGACCACTTTTAATTGAAGATTATGAGGCAGCAATCCTAGCAAATACAGTGAGTTCGAAACTTCTGATGGATAGTTGACGACATCATCTTGGTTAGTTGCGCAATCAACTGATTTGTATGTCATTAATTCACCGGCAATTTCATTTTGAAATTTATTTCATTTACATACATGTTTTTGTCTCTGTAATATATCTCGTTCATTCAACCAAAAAAATTGACAGGAAATTTAATGCAGCCAGTCAAAAAGTCTACAGGGATTTTGCCATTACCTATGCCAATGAGTTGTTTTGGAAACATTTCTTAAGATCGATCATTTTGCAATTCCAAAGATAATCATAGAGCACCTTTGTTTTGTTTTGACTGGTTTTGGGGGGTGATCAAACACCAACCCTCCCAGAACTTATAAGGTATTTGTAAAGGACTAGTTCCTGCCTTCTTTATCTTTAGGAAATAAACTTTTATTCAAAGCAACACTCTTCTTAATGATCAACCTTTACACATCATACGATACATGCAATCACATTCCTAAACCAATAATTACTTCAGTTTTCTCTTGACATGCTCGTCTCGTCTCTCTTTTTTTTTTTTTTTAACCCTACCTCCATAATCATTTCTCTGACCCATTCCACAGATCACTGCACTCCATTTTTATTTGTTATCCATAGATATTACTTCATGACGTTTTTTGTAACAATTAACAAAACAATTAACTGGGGAATCTTTTCTATTTTAAATAATATTAAATTAAATAAAAATATATCTTCACATGTATTCCCTTACAAACTCTTGAATATGATTAGCCAAGTGCAGGCGCGCATTGTCATGAAACTCAAATTTCCCTGCTGCTTGTATTGTATTGCTCGCCTTAGTTTTGTCAAAGTTCCAAAATACTTTCTGAATTAATTGTTGTGCCAAGTTCAAGGAAATCAACCAGAAGCACTCCATCAGTGTGCCAAAACACAATTGCCATTATCTTTCTGGCTGACAATGGTGAAAACATTTTACTGGTTTTCTGGGAGAAGCCATGTGGCCCCCAACACATTGACTGTTTATTAACCCATGTCTCATCTCCCATTATAACACAATCAAGAAGTGTGTTACAATCCTTGTCATAGGCTTTGAGAAAATTCAGTGATGCAGCAAGGCGCTGAAGCCTTCTGGTCACGATTTTTGGCAACAATTTTGCACAAAACTTATGATAACCAAGCTTCTCCAATACAATTTCGTGCAATAAGCGTCATGAAGTTTTGGGAAAATGAAGCAAGAGTTTCGTAATTATAAAGCGGCGATTTTCACGAATTTTATCATTGATTTTCATTGTCAGTTCATCAGTCACAAGGTTAGGCTGACCAGTACAGTCCACATCATGAAAACTGTTATCGCAAAACTGAATGAACTAATGCTATACTCCTCTTTCACTCATTATTTTTCACCATACAACTCACAAAACTGCCAATGAATTTCCATTGGTCTGAAGTGTTTTGACAGTAAAAACCTAATCACTGAACACACCTCACAATTTGCAGATTTTCTATTGAAAAACACATTGCAATAATTCACAACGAACAAAGCAGAAAAATCACAGTCCACACCCTATGACAGCTTTATACATACTGAGTGTAGAAGCTCCTTCCTCACCCATGTCCATGTTATGCACGAACATAAGTTACCTTCTGGATATCCCTCATAACAAAGTTTCGCAAACGAGCATGTTTTATTTCTTCTTTAGGTAATGCTACAAGGATCATCTATGTTAAGGTCATAAGAGCCAGGTGAGGTGTGTGCTAAAGAATGGGAAGGAATACAAACATAATCTTCTGAAGGAACCATTGTGGCATTTTCATTGAGTGACTTTAGGAAACCATGAAAAACTAAAGGTGGCCACACGCGATCGCTCCATCCATCCAAATAGAGCAACGCCACTCCATTATCGTGTCGTCTGTGGGGAAATTGATGTGGATGACATGGACTGACAGGATTATTTGGATATCCGGTCAATCCAATCTCCATCAGTTTCGTCCATCAAGCCGACTGACTGTGTATGGGGAAAACCACGTGGAGCGACATCAAGCAATCACTCCAGTCGGCTCGTGTATAGTGAAACCGCGGTCCAAACAGTTCTCATTCTGTTACCGACCACCTAGCAGACAACAACAATGCCTTGAGTGGAGTATGCAACATTGTACCATTTCTTTTTTTTTTTTTTTTTTTGAATCTGCTATAGAAATATTTGTTTTGCTACTAGTTAAATATTATTTTGAATGTAGAATTGAAAATAATACAGTTTTAAATATTATTAAGTAACAATTAGAACAATATTATTTTCTTTTTTTACTTCAAAAAAAATAATGTCATCTCAATAAGACTTTGTGCTGTAGATTATTGAGAAATTTAAAGAGATACCATGCTTGTAGGATCTCTAATCCAGACTACCATGACAAAATATAAATAAATATGGTAATAGATCAATTGCTAATATTATTTAAAAATAAATACATAAACACTAACAGAGAAACTGCGTAAAAAAATAATTCTTTACGGTCTTCTTTTTAAAAGGATCATAGTATAAGAATAATTTTATATGAGCCTACTTGTTTAAATATGTCGTTTTACTACATGTGACGTACCTGTCACTATTTTCGGCCTGCTAAACTACTTGAATTTAATAAATCTGCTTTATAATCATTTTGTAACTAAGGAAAATGGAAGCGGCTTCTAGGCGATATAAATAAGAAAAGAAAGGGAAATTAACCCACCACATACCAAAGTGGACGGATGCGATGAGAGAACACTAATGCTGACAAACAAACAACACAATATTTCGGCATATGCCTTGCTCACAAATAGAAAAAACGGGCCATTAGGCTCGGAACGTGTGTGCACACCGAACGTTACCTAATGACTAACCGTGTTGTGGTGAGGGGGGGGGGGACGGATAAGGAGTAGACTATCGATATCGGTATACAATGTCTGAGATAATATATTTAATATTTTGGCAGGCGATGGTAAAATGAGCAAATGTAGTAATGGTACGGTATAAACATAGCAAAAAAAAAAAAAAAAAAAAAAAAGGTAGTGATGGGTTAATTGGAATTTAACGGTGGTTAAGTCCAGGTGGGTGTCTTGTATCCAGGATATTCTGGTACGCTAGTTCCCATCTCCGGAGTTCTGCTGCAGTGGTGCTGTCAGGGAAAACTCTGACTGCTCTCACAGTGAAACAGTCGTTGAGGTTGTTGGAATCATGGCTATTGGCATGTTCTGGTACTGGAAGGTACAGGTTACAAGTATGGACTGTTTGTCTGTGGCCATTCATTCTAACAGAGAGTTGCTGTGTGGTGAGGCCTATGTAAGAACTGGTGCAAAAGCGGCAAGTTAGTTGGTATATCAGATGAGTGGTTGAACAGGTGGCATGTCCAATAATTATCCTTGTAATAGACCCCGCTGTAAAACCTGCAGCATGCTTCCACCCACCACTACATATTCCAACCCCACCACAGGAGAAACTTTCCCCATTATTGGACATGCCACCTGTTCAACCACTCATCTGATATACCAACTAACTTGCCACTTTTGCACCAGTTCTTACATAGGCCTCACCACACAGCAACTCTCTGTTAGAATGAATGGCCACAGACAAACAGTCCATACTCGTAACCTGTACCTTCCAGTACCAGAACATGCCAATAGCCATGATTCCAACAACCTCAACGACTGTTTCACTGTGAGAGCAGTCAGAGTTTTCCCTGACAGCACCACTGCAGCAGAACTCCGGAGATGGGAACTAGCGTACCAGAATATCCTGGATACAAGACACCCACCTGGACTTAACCACCGTTAAATTCCAATTAACCCATCACTACCTTTTTTTTTTTTTTTTTTTTTTTTTTTTTTTTTTTGCTATGTTTATACCGTACCATTACTACATTTGCTCATTTTACCATCGCCTGCCAAAATATTAAATATATTATCTCAGACATTGTATACCGATATCGATAGTCTACTGCTTATCCGTCCCCCCCCCCCCTCACCACAACACGGTTAGTCATTAGGTAACGTTCGGTGTGCACACACGTTCCGAGCCTAATGGCCCGTTTTTTCTATTTGTGAGCAAGGCATATGCCGAAATATTGTGTTGTTTGTTTGTCAGCATTAGTGTTCTCTCATCGCATCCGTCCTATTGGTATGTGGTGGGTTAATTTCCCTTTCTTTTCTTATTTATAATCATTTTGTAAAATTTTAAAAGTTTTCATAATATCACAGAGCTTATTTTTCATAATTTCGCACTTTTTTGGACGTTTATTTAATTCTCAGCATCTGTATTCAGTATTCGATTGTTTGACTATCCTTTAAAATTAATTCAGGCTCATTTTAACTTAGTACTTGGCATAACTAGATTGTTTTATAGCAAATTGACAACCTGTTGTTTGCTTTGCCTAGTTTTTCCATTGTTGTGGCTGATTGGAGTGATGGTGTATGTGCTACGCTTTTGGATGTGTATGGCCACCTTAAGATCTAGATGATAAGACCAAGTTTGAACCTGCATTCTCCTAGAAATGTTAGACCCATACACTAACCGGATCAACAGATATTAACAATCAACTGTTCTTGTGGACTTAGTTATTATGCTGATAATTTGCTAAATTTCTGGACTAACACTTCAAAATTGTCACCATATACATTTGTCAGAATGGCAATCAAAACATAATTTATCTCCAACTTTTAATTTTAACTGCTACCAAATGAAATTATCTCTCCTAAACTGTTGAAAAATTAATTGATTTTGGTTTCAAAATAATTTGGTTGAGTTCTGGCAAAGCCTAGTAATTTTGAACAAGGAACAGTTGGAATTATAAAAATACTATTGGCATCTAACTTTTTTTTTTTTTTTAGATCACACTTAATGCCTTATAATCTTTAATGATTATTTACTGGTTACTGAAGTAATACTGTATATTAAAACACAAGCTTAGCTCTAATAGTGCCTTGGCATATAGCTGTTCTGAAATAGTAGAACCCTATTAAAACAAAATGTAAGTACATTAGATCAATCAAATCATTCAAGAGAACATTTATTCAGTCATTAAATATCAACTAGCATTATCAAACATTTTAATCAGAAACCAGCAACAGTATAAAATATGTACAAACTTTACCACACTATTCTGAATGTATAACCTTTCATGCAGTAAATTAAATGTTCAGGTAATATCTAGATTGGGATACCGCTCGAACCATTTACCACCTCTGTGATGTACACACTTCCGACTACAGCGATGTAAACACAAATAGCACCTGGTATCTATAACATCACTGTGTGGTCTTCAGCCTTTGCGATCCAACAAATGTCACTTGCATATTGTAGTTACTAATCATTTAGTGATAGTAAGAAAATTGCCACGGAAACACGATCAGTTTCATGAAAAAGGCTGTAGAAGCTATTAGTCAGTTGATTAGTCAGAATTCAATTGATTTGTATTTCATTCCAATCTTCTATATTTTCTTGCGTGGCTGAAATTGCTATTAAAATCATTCGTACGAAATTTTAAAAAAATTAGAAAAGGTTTCATCAATAGCTTTTTGGGTTTAGGTTGTAACACAGCCTGGACCAAACTAGCAGTGATAGATACGATTTGGAAATTGGGTATCAGCAATATTGTGTGCAATGGTTACGTTTCACTAAGGTCCAGGCTATATTACGATGTAAGCGACAGTATTTAAACTGCGTGTGGAACGTATAAGTCACATTCAGCAACGTAGTGACATCATACTCTCTCCATCCCGAAGTGTTTACATCGCGAGGCGGTAAGTGGTTGCAGCGGTATCCCAGTCTAGAAAGCCACAGTTAAGGCTGGTAATCGTTAGGGCGCTAATGACCCCACTGTCGACGCACCCTAAAGCAACGACAACAACAACAACCCAGTCTAGATATTATCCAAATGTTCTTACTATCTCATTGCATGAAATAAAATAAATATTTATACTTACTGGATTCTTTAATAGCGTTAAAAAATTTTGTTTATGTTTTCTTAATGTTTCCTGAACCTTCTGCAGTATTCCATGAACTGGGCGAGAGACAACTCCTTCAATAAATGACTGAAGTTCTTTGAATGGTGACCATATATCCTCATTTTTCATGAGATCTGAAAAATTTCAATAAATATTTTAATGAAAGATTTAAAAGAACTTGATGTTAATTTGTAAGAAATCAACAATTTTGTTGATTGAAAAATCCTGTAAATATTACCACTAAAACGTCAATGTAAACAACGAAAATCAACTGTTACAAACATTGACAAAATTCTCAAGTTAAACTACAATGACAAATGAATATGCTGAGGGCCATAAACTGTGGATAAAACAATTTACTTTAACACGCACAGAAATCAACTTTATAACTATACAAATGACTATCCAAATCATGATAAAAATCTTTATTAAAGAGAAAAAAACTCAAGTGGGAAAAAAGTTATGTTTTTGTTTAAAAAAAAAAAAGACATGAGTATTACTAAAGCCATACAATTACTTGTACGCAGTATGATCAGCAGTACTGAAAGTAATAATGCATAATTGAGACTAAAAATAAAATCATAAGAATATTAGTGCCATATGAAATCGTAGAATAAACCAAAATAAACAGCTTCTAAGATTCCCAGAAGGCACTGCATCCTAGTATTAAATGTTAACATTACAGTCGGCTAGATTTGGCCTACTTATAGGATGGAAATGTGCTACAATGTTTTTTACATGCTCTACTATATATAACCAATTCTTTTCTGTGATATTTGGTGTTTTGGAAGGTTTGACTGGTCCATTTTTTTTATATCCACTTAACGTCTTTTAACAGCAAGGTCTTTAGAGATGGGAAAGGATGGGGGGCAAGGAATGGGAAGGAATTCGGCCATGGCCTTTTGAAGGAAGCATCCCGGCGTTTGCCTGGAGTGATTTGGGAAATGATGGAAAACCCAAATCTGGATGCCCGGATGAGGATTCAAACTGCCGTCCTCCCGAATGCGATGCCTGAACGTTAACCATTACACCACCACGCTCGGTGATTGGTCAGGTCTATCACATGGTTGGGTGGGGATTGCGGTGTATATTTTTCTGTTCACAGCAAGGCATGGCACATATCATGAAGTTTTAGGCCATTGTCCTCATGATTTCACTATGACATTTAAGCACCACTTTTGCCCAAATCAGTCACAAATGATCTAGTATCTTCAAAGCCAATGGCATGGGTATTTTAGCCTAACAGAAGTTCTTAAATTAATTGTTTGCAGACAAATGCCTACCAGTTGAATGTATGTAGACAAAATAGTAGGGTCTGTTCCGTGTTTATTTTCTGTGTTTGTTTACAAATTTGAACGCTAGGCTTAAGTTCAGATTTTTGTTATAGAGCGTAAATATATTTAGATAAAGCTTATTTGTGAATTAATTTAGCAGTTTTTGTTTTTGTAAGCTTAAGTTCGACAAATTTTCTATCTAGCATTGTGTACTTTGTTATTATTAGTGTCTTGTAAGCATGAGTGAAAAGTGTGGACATTACCATAGATTTTTGAGGGTTGGAATTTTTTGCGAAGGGTGTGAGAAATGGTTTCATTGGGGACCGATTTGTAGTGGCGTCGAAGTTGGGGAAATTGAGGAGGCTCTCCCATGGTTTTGTAAAGATTGTTTCAAAAGTAGGAAGATATTAGAGCAGGAGGAAAGGATTAGTGCCCTTCAGGCTGAACTGACAAGAGGCTAGAAAGGAGTTGGATAGACTGCGCAGGGAGGGAAACAGAGATGGTTGGGAACTGGTGACAGGGAAAAGGGCAATTAGAACAAGAAGGGCTTCTGATTCTTTTGTTGTTGGGGTGCAAAATAGGTTTGCCCTGTTGCCAGAGTTAGACAGGGATGACCCTTCTGTAGTTGTAGGTGTAGGTAAAAAGCAGCAGACTTGTAGGAAAAGCTGTGTAGTTAAGTCTGGTAGGCAGGGATTAGGGAAAAAGAAAGTCTTGCTGCTAGGTAGTAGCCATGGACGAGGTGTTGGGCCATTGGTACAGGAAAAATTAGGATCAGGTTTCCAGGTAATGAGTTTCTTCAAACCTAGTGCTAGTCTTGGTCAGGTAGTAGAAGATATAGGTTCTTTGTGTAAGGATTTCACATATGAGGATCATGTAGTGATAGTGGGAGGAGCAGGAAATAGTTTGGGCAGGAATGATAGGTATAGTATCAGAGATGACCTGGAGAAAATAGCAGAAGCAACGTGCCACACTCGGGTCAGTGTGATGTCGGTCTTGAGACGCTATGATCGGCCACATATGAACTCTGCTGTGAGGCGAGTGAATCTGGAACTGGAACGGTATCTTATGTCTGATATTGGCTCTGGCATGGGCTTGGTACCTGTAGATGCTATTGATAGGTGTGGTTATACTAGGCATGGCCTACACCTCAATAGTAGAGGGAAGGGGGTTCATTCAAATCTCATAGCGAAACAATTAATTGGGGCCACAAATTCACATGAAAAGATTCCTGTTGTTAATGGTGTTAGGGCAGCTCCTTTTTTAGATTAGGAATCATGTATTAGGCAGAGAGTTTTAAAAGAAATTAGTTTAAACAATAATGAGTTTTCAGATACCAAAATTAAAAATTGTGTAGGGATTAATTTATTACATCAGAATATCAGAAAGTGCCTGAATACCGCAAACTGGGAACAGGTTAACAGTGCTCAAGGTATGGATGAAAAATGCAACATTTTTAGCAACATTGTATTAAATTTCTTTGAAAGTTGCTTCCCCTTGAAAAAGTGTCGTGCTTCTCAAAAAGAACAAAAGCCTTGGATAACTATTGGAATTAGAACATCATGCATTAATAAAAAGAAGTTGTATATTGCCTCTGGGAACAGTGAGAATGCTAATGTTAAAACACATTACAAACATTACTGCAAAATATTGAAAAAGGTTATTAAAGAATCTAAAAGTATGTACTACAAACATAAAATTCATGATTCTGAAAATAAAATTAAGACAATATGGGACATTGTAAAAAAGGAAACAGGAAAGAGTAATCAAAAAGTAATGATATTTTTGTCAAAGAAAATTCAGTAGAATCTAATTTTTCAATTGCTGATAATTTTAATAAACATTTTTTATCTGTTGCTGATAAGTTGACTGCTAATAGCTCAGTGAAACACAGTATGGGTTTTGTCAAAAAAGGCGTCCAAGAAAAATTTAACTCTATGTCTATAAAATTAGCTACCCCAGAAGAAATAAGAAAAATTATCAAATCCCTTAAGAGCAAATACTCAAGTGGTTATGATGGGATTTCCAGCAGATTAATTAAATTGTGCTCCACAGAAGTAAGTAATATACTAAGTTATCTATTTAATATATCTTTACTTGAGGATACTTTTCCAGAAAGGCTTAAGTATGGTGTAGTTAAACCACTCTATAAAAAGGGAGATAAGGCAGCCGTATCGAATTACCGACCAATTTCATTACTAACAGCCTTCTCCAATGTTTTTGAGAAAAGCAATGTACAATAGAGTTTATGAACATCTAAAAATTAATAATATTCTAACTAAATCACAATTTGGTTTTCAAGAGGGTCATTCAACAGAACAAGCTATATTTGCATTCACTGACAATATTTTAGAAGGAATAAATGATAAATTGATACCTGTGGGAATTTTTTGTGACTTATCTAAAGCATTTGACTGTGTAGATGATAAAATTCTGATACAGAAACTTAAGTATTATGGTATACATGACATTGTTAATAAATGGCTTAGTTCTTACCTTCTAAATAGAAAACAGAAAGTGTCAATGGAGAATTTTAAGGCTGCCTTAAGAGGTCCACTGTTTTCTGAGTGGAAATTAATCAGATGTGGAGTACCTCAGGGTTCTATATTGGGGCCAGTATTGTTTTAATATATATAAATGATATACCCTGTGTTTCATCTAAAAACTCAAAATTTGTCCAATTTGCAGATGACACAAACATAGGAATTAAAAACACTCCAGATTTATCTACAGAATATATTTCAAATTATGTCTTTGAACTGATTAATAAATGGTTTATAGCTAATGGTTTATCTTTAAACTTTGATAAAATTCAGTATATGCAATTCAGTAGATCACACAGATTAACACCTGATATAGACATAAAATTTGCAGGCCAGTCCATTCAAGAGGTAGAGAGTGTGAAATTTCTAGGTTTGTATATTGATCATAATTTAAATTGGAAAGTACATGTTTCTGACTTACTAAAGCGATTGGGAGCAGCCACGTTTGCAATTCGTACAATTTCAGCTTTAGGAGATTTCCGTATGAGGCAGCTAGTTTATTTTGGTTATTTTCACTCCTTATTGTCATATGGAATAATATTCTGGGGCAATTCTACCCATAAAGACAAAGTGTTCAGAGCCCAAAAGCGTGTAATAAGAATTATGTGTGAGGTTAGCAATAGAACTTCATGTAGAGAGCTGTTCAAGAAGTTAGGGATTTTAACATTAGCATCTGAGTATATATACACATTAATGTCCTTTGTAGTCACAAATTATACTTTGTTTGAAACAAATAGTAAAATACACAATTATGGCACTAGAAGTAAAAATGATCTTCACAAGACATTGTCATTTGTTCAAAAAGGGGTCCGATATTCAGGGATACATATCTTCAACATGTTCCCAACACATATTAAATGTCTAGTAGATGATAAGAATAAATTCAGGAAAACATTGAAAGCATTTTTAATTGACAACTCCTTCTACTCTGTCGAAGAATTTATTTCTAAGGTATCTTAAAAATAACTGCCAGTATCTTGTGTAAATATAGTTCACATAATTAATTTACCATGTATGGTATGACTGTACATCTCCTGGTGTATGTATTATTTTGTAATGGAAGTGTTTAATGTACCATGTACACTATGACTGTACATCTAGTGGTGTACTTATTATTTTGTTATGCAACTGTTTATCTGTAAATTGACATCTTTCCACATCCCACAGAGCCAGTCTCTTATATTGGGATCAATGGAAAATGATTGTATTGTATTGTATTGTTGCCAGGAGTAATTGAGAATGGAAAACATCATGGCCAGATGTGAGGGCAATATTAATAGAGAATTACTGGTGTCCACACATAATAGATTAGTACACTTAATCTTTACTCACAACCAAAGAGCAGAGAAGATAAAGAGTAGTGGATTAAGGGCCCAGATCTACAACAGTAATATTAATTTAGGAAGTCAGCAAGGGTCTGAGATGGAAGGTCGATAGTCACGAGCTATAGGTCAAATTAACAAGTTAGAAGGTACAATTATCTTAGAATGGTTGTGAGTCAAAGGAATAAGGACCGGACGATCAGCTTAGCAAACTTGGTACAAACTGTGACTGGAGAGTGCATTTACAAGGGAACAGGAGGAGAGGTCCAGGAAATTTGAAGTTAAAAAGCAACAGTGGTATTATAGTTAACTATTTTACCTACGAAAAGACAGGACACATGGAAAGTAATGTGGGCATTACCTAATAAGCAACGTCAGGAGTTAGCAAATGCTACAGGCCCCACGCCCTCTGGGGGACCCTGTGCCTTGGATTCTCAGCAGCCTCCCCGTCAGGCCAGATGGACAACTTTTTTTTTAGTTCCACTGCCCCGGATAGCGAAAACCAAGGGCCCATTTTTCACATTTGCTACGGGCCCCCCGCTGTTTTAATCCGCCACTGAATTTATGATTGCCTATCCACTCTTTCTGCATATTGCTGACCTAATACTGTCTCGCCACAAAACCTCTGCAAATGTTTCATTGAAGGCTTTTACTTTTTGATTGTAATTAAACTGTGTTAACTTATATTTTTATTATATTTAAATATCTATTGTAGCAATAGACAAGTACAATATGACCCGCCACCTAACTCAGAATCAGAATCGTGGCCCGCAGGCTAACTTAAAATCGAAATTGTGGCCCATCTCCAAGATCTGCTGGGCAGCCTTGATCTACATCATTCTCAAATCCAAGTTATGCTAATGTTTTGTGGGTGACTTTTTGACAAAAGTGATTCATGTTACTCCCACAGGAAGAAGTTACATTATACTTGTAAGTGATGTATGTCAAACAAAGGTGGCTCTTTCAAAGATGAAATGATTTTTTTTTAAATCTTACTACTTAATGAAAATTTTTACTAAAGACTCATTATTGTACTCTTTTCTTGAAGGTTGTTTGCTAGTGTTGCCAACCGTTTAACGAGCTGCCCACCAGATTCAACTTCTAAAACCACCAGAAAACAACAAACAAAAAGCAGCGCTACTCTCGTAACCACTAAATTTTCCACTAAACAAATATTTGGTTATTACGAAAGAAAATAATGGGCATATTATTAAAACAGGTACCTTTATTATTACATAATACACATTAAATTTCTGTTTAATTGATCAGTACGTCAACATGCAATTAGTAATTCAACAAATCATCAACACTCATCTGCTATTCTATATTAACTCATCTTCTTCAGATAAATCATTTTTGTTGGTGCCACCATCAGTAGAGTGACACGATTCTTCGGTACCAATTTACTTTATAAGGTATTTCAAAGTCATTGCAGCACTTTCATACCAACCTCAAGCTGCAACATATTCTTAATATTGCACTTAAAAGATTCATACTGTTAAATAGTCTTTCAACATTAGCTTTGAAATGCGGCCGTTTTAAAAGAGTAATTGCAAAAGTCGCTAATTCCGCAAATCTAGGACATAAGGTAGAAATATATTTCAAAAATTGTAAGAGGCTTAGTGTTTGAGTTATCATCTTTTCACTAATTGAAACTGAATTCTACTGAACCACTAGGAAAAAACCACTAGCCACTAATTCTCCACCAAACGGGGGGGGGGGGGGGGGGTCAAAACCACCAGTTTTAGAGGAAAATCAACTAAGTTGGCCACACTATTGTATGCAGATGACATAATGTTATGTAATAGAATCAAAACACTATAAGACTGGACAGTTGCATGGTGATCCGAGCAAGATAGCTAACTGGAAATGTTAACATGGGATAAATGCATGGAAGAATCAGTTAATAAGGTCCACAGATAAAAAAAGATTTATAATAAGGTGAGGAGGAAATTGCTTATTGCTGACTAGAATTGTAAATACCTTGCGTTAACATTTGATAATAAAATCTACGAGAGAGGACACATTGGACATATGGTAGCAAAGCAAAAGGTTTCAAAATCTTTCAATTAGTGGAGAGCATGATTAGGGGATGTACCAAAGAAGTGAGGGAAATCGGTTACAAAACTTTAGACAGACCACTGCCTGTATATGGTGGTGTAGCATGGAACCACATTTTGGATATCAAATACAGGGGTTGGAGGGTGAGCAAAAAGGGCTGCTAGATTTGTCTCTGGAAATTACAGCAGAACACTATCAATAACTGAGATGATAAAGAAGCTGAAACGTGATTCATTGGAAGACAGAGGAGGGTGAAGAGACTTGTGCGATTGTACAAGGAATATATTGATGATGAGACACAGAAAGATATAAGTGAAAAAATTAAAAGATTAGCATGGAGGGAAAAGTTTACTATGACCACAAGCTGGCACTCAAATTCTGGCATAAGGATTTGGGAAACATTTTTGTCGTACTCAAGAGGGTCAGGGATTGATGGATTACTGGAGATCATAATTCTGTGACGAGTTTGTGTCATAATTCTGCAGTAGCCAAATGCAAGCCACAGCTGAAAACAATTTCAGTAGTAGATTTAGTGGTGGCATCCTGATACAGACTGTGTTACAACCTAATTTCTGTTTGTAAAGTATGGTGCAGGATGTATTACAACCAAATTACGAAGAGAAAATAACAGGCCTATGTCTTGCAACTGACCGCAGCAGTATGATGACATTATTAGTGAATATTGCAATGGAATTGTGATCTTCGATAGACATGGGATTGGAATAAATTACCAAGAGAAATGATAAGTAATTTATCGAAAATGCTGAAAGAATTTAAAGCTGAAATTTGTAGAGGACAAAAGTAGGCAGGTAAAGAAAAGGGGAAAAAATGGATGTGTTGGGAAATTGCCACCGGAGCATGGCCAGCCATATCATAACCATGGCGCCATAATTTGATGATGGATTCTTATGTAACTTGAAAAAACAAAGTAAAAGTAAATAATAATAAAAATTTGATATCTCACTTAGTTTTTGGGATATCAAACATCAGTTGTAGATATAGTTACTTGTGCTTTTGGTAACGATTTTCTTCTACTTCAGGCCGTATTTCAACCTAACCAAAACCACTACAAACAAAAAAAAAAAAAAAAAAACTAAACACCAATTGTACATGTCCACCTTGTCGTTCCTTGTGTGGCTATTATGAATAAAAAAAATCTGGTCCAGGCCACATCTTAATCCAACCACCTCAATTTTGAGATACAATACCTCGAGAACTAAGAAATATATAAAAAAAACTGTATGCTTCACTTTCAAATTATCTCATCAAGGTATTTATGAACCCATCATCAAATTTTACCAAAAAAAAAAAAATATTCTGGTGCTGGACGCAATTCAAACTAACCAACTCAATTTTGAAATACTATATCTCAAGAACTAAGCAAAGATGTCAACAAAAAAATATATACTTTCAATTTATTTTACTGAGTTATATAAAAATCCATGATCTAATTGCAGCGCTACAGTTATCATAGAGTCACTGGAGCATATGCTCCATTGCAATTTAAATATTTATTTTCACAGAGGTTTAAATATTGGCATTCTTGTATTATTCGGTTGATACAGGGACTTAATTAAAAATAACTTCAGCTTTAAATTGTTTTAACAATGAACCCATTATCACCACAAATTCATATTTTACCAGGTGATTTACAACAATACTAACTATGGAATTAATTTTAAAATATGCACTCTCGAAGAAAAAATAGTTTGGCAATAAAAAAATTGTGTGTTGCAGAAAAGGGTATAAATATGTTGTAAAATGACAGTTCTATAACTATATTAGAAAACTTTTTTTAAAAAATCCATCTGCAGTTTTTAGGCTAATTACTAAAAACTTTACTGTGCCATAATTAAAAAATGGGTTGATACATCCAACGAAGTTTGGTATTTTCCCTAGTCTGTATGAATAGTACAGCTGCATCAAATTTTATGTAATTCTGGACTGATGATGTTTATAGAATGTGTTGAATTCAGTTGAAATGCACAAAAATTATTGGGTCAAGTTTACATAGCAAATGTCACTGCAGGTGTTTTAGGTGTACAACGAAATTAACTGTGACAATTTATGCTTCTCTAATTATGAATCCAGATACAGAAAATGTTGCTATTACTTGACATGTACTGCTGATACATTTACAATGTTAAGGTGTGTCTGTATCCTTTGATTTTGTATTGGCAGTATTAGCGGAGATAGTAGCTAGGATAAAATGTAGCATTAACCAGAATTTTATTGTCTTGGCACAAGGCAGAGGAATTTAGAGATGATTAGTAAAAAATTGGCTTCTTTCATAAGCGCCGCATTAGCGACGAAGTGTATCGCGATGTAAACTACTACCAAATTATGTATTAAATTTTTGACATCAAGTAAGGGCAAGGCAAATTAAATACGTGTAAATCTTTCCAGCATTAACATCGAACACATACAATAAACAAAGATAAGATTTAACTAAATCACTACTTCAAAAATGAGCATTTAGAATGAACTCATTAAGAAGCAACTAACAAAAACTGACGTTCGGAACAATGAATGTTTACAAATTTTATATATATATACTAAAACAACTGTTAGTAGCAAACAGAACCATAATACACTTGATTGATAAAATTTCATAAAACGCCGGGAAACTATTTATAACACCAGCAGATAAATGACATTATTCTGATTGCTGTTTTCTTTACAGAATTACCTCTATCCATGATTTCTTGAGAAAATTACACTTCACTCCAGAAATAAATAAAACAGATCGCGATACACTACTTATACTTAAAAGCCTCCAAAATATTTAAAAACACTACTCCGCAGACACAATATCTGTTACCAAAGATTTCCTTTACCACCCAGAGATGAAAATTAACAAACAAACTCCATGCCTTGGAGGAAAGAAATCCTCCATGCACCATGTCATGGAGGAAAGAAATATATTGAGAGGAAATACCACTCAAGAACAAGATATCAGATTAATGTGGGTAAAAGGATATTCTGTCATTACTTATAACGCCAAACATGGAGCTGCGGAAGGCACGCTATTAGCCCTGCCTTTACCGTATACAGACTTTCTCCCCAGGGTGAAACAAAAAATGATACAGGATTTTCAAGAATTTTGGATAAAATCAGCACAACACAAAGGAAAACACTACGCGGCTATTCAACCATCAGTCTGAAAATAAGTTTGGTAAAAGGACTTAAACACGAAAAGACAATTTCTAACATCAATAATTCGGATGAGATTAGGACCCAGCCATCTCTATAGAGTGGGAGTCCTGGAATCACCACTTTGCGATGCAGACAATGAAGAAAAGGCAGATTTAAATCACATATTCCAAGGATGCAGTAAATACGCGACCCATAGCAAAAATCTGCTAAGCTATTAGCGCTACAGGTACCTGTCCCAACAACGATTCCTGCACTTCTTGCGTCGGGTCAACCGAAGATATACAGAGCTGTGATAAACTTCTTACGCGATACTCAAATTAACATCTAGACCATAGGTGGCCAACCTTTTCAGCAGCCGACCAAATTTTGGAATTACAATTCTCTGCCGGGCAGCATGCGTTACTTTCTTGGAAAAAATACTTTAATATTTTTATGAAGTAAAAAAACACTTAAAATGAAATATGGATATTTAATGAAGTATTAAATATACAATTATCTTAATGCGACTTTTGAAATTGTTTGGCAGAACTAAGGGCATCAATATTGATATCGCATAAAGTTCTCCAAATGAACATCAGTGATTCGTGTTCTGTGTTGTGACTTGATCATCCTGCTGCAAAGCTGTTCACACACATAAGTGGTTCCATATAGCGAAATCATCCACAAAGCATGTTTGTAAAATGCAGGATATTTTTCCTTGTCTAGATATTCTTCCAAACAAACCTGGTGGAATTTCTCCTAGCTGTGCGTCACACTACAATTCACAATATTCCATTTGCAAATTTACTGGCAATGAATTTATATCAACGGAGAATGGCGTTAAAAATGCAGATAATCAAGTTTCTTGAAAACTTGAATCGGTTTTCAAACTCAAGGTTCAAGTTTGATATTAATTAACTGTACTTAATCGCCAACGCCTGTGACACGTCTGCTTGCAATGATAGCTTGCAAAAATTAGTGATTTTTTTTTTTTCAACTGTTGGTCCCAAAGCCTAAGTTTCATTTGAAACGCGGCAACAACATCAAACATATTATTAGCCAATTGGTCTTTGCATTGCAGACGAATGTTTGGGTTATTTAAATGGCTAGTTACGTCGACTAGAAACGCGAAGTCACACACACAAGCCACATCTTCAAACTCTTGGATACTTTTCAAATTTCTGGCATGGAATGATTGTATCTCTTCCTTCAAATCAAACATTTGTTTTTTAATTTTTGCTCGGGACAACTATATTACTTCAATGAAAAGTGTAAGGTTATTATAGTCAGAATGCAAATGCTTGAGGAATTCTTGGAATTGACGGTGGTTCAATGCCTTAGATCTAATGAAGTTCACTATTTTATAACTACGCTCATAACATGATTCGTTTTTAAAGACTTGGAACATAAATTCTCATGATGAATAATCCAATGAAAATTTAATAACCAGCTTTACTAAACCTTCAAGTTTTCCAACCATTGCTGGAGCTCCATCCGTCGTCAAATAGAACAATCAAATCAAAGCGCGTACTTCCATCTATGGGTGGAAACATTAACTGCAATAACAGACGCAAGCGATCCGAGAATGTCAGGTGAACCACTAACGCGCTGAAAGTTACAGGAACATAAGCGGTGATAAGGATCGGTTGTACACCCGCAAGATAAATCGAGCGATGATCTTGGTTGAATATCGGCTTAACTTAGTGTAGAAGTTAAAGCTTACCTATGTAATGAATTAATGATCCAGCTCCGCGGGCCACAAAATGACCTACCGCGGGCCACAAGAGGCCCCGCGGCTGCGGGTTGGCCATCCCTGATCTAGACGAAACTAATCCAAGCAAAAGGACAAAACATACCAAAACATTGTGTAATATAAGTAATATGAAAAATTACATAAGTCAATATGTAATATATTAGATATGAACAACAAGTAAATAATATGTAAATTATATGTAAATAATGTAAAATATGTAATATGTTAGATTTGAAAGATACTCAACACTCAAATGTAATATATAAAATGTAGTAGGAGGGCTGGTGTTGCGACTAGATACCAATAAATAAATACCGCTTATTCTGTGACGCTGCCTCTAAGCTCTAGGCTGATACTGGGCATGCGCAGTGGCGGCGGCGGCCATATTACCTATCCATGCAATTGCTATTTGGAGACGGTATATCACGAAAACTAAGAAAGATATCAAGAAATTTTACTCTTTATTTTCGATTTTTTTCGTAGTGTTACATAAGAATTCATCATCAAATTTTACTTTTTGCGAAAATTTTCTTCTGCATTTCAACTCACTTTTGAGACAGTATTTCTCAAGAACTAGGCAAGATATCGAAAATTTTTATTCTTTATTTGTTATTTGTCTAGTCTTTTAAAATAAGAATCCATCACCAAATTTGACTTTGACCAATTGTTTCTTCTGAATTTCAACCAAAAACATCTCACTTTTGAGAATGAATATCTCGAAAACTAACCAGGATATCCAAAAATTTTATTCTTCATTGTTTATTTGTCTCATCGAGTTACATAATAATCCACCATCAGATTGCAGCGTCACGTTTATACTTCCCTTTGAGATTTTTGCTCATATTCCCCGTGTCTGTATGGATAGATAATTTAGCGGCCACTTCCCCCGCGTCACTTCAATGCGTGGTGATGGTCCCTTGCGTCGTCTCCCTACATTTCTTTCCTCCATGCTCCATGCACGCAACCATGGAGGAAGAAATTCATGCAACCAGCAGCTAAGAGACTTACTCCCTATTTTTTCCATACATACCTAATTACAGTTTTTTTTCACATGTTTTCACCCTAAAATCCTCCATGTCCCAGGTATATTGTTCATTAACGTCTTAGGTAAATCGCTCCAGTCCTTCTCTCAGCTAACTACAATCAAAAACTTACCTGCTCCCTTATGTCTGAAATAATTAATAATTTATTTTCATAGTCCTCTTGCCCCCACATAATGTTCTTATGTATCCAAGCTTCGTCACCATTAAATGCCTTGTACATATCAATAATTTTTAACATTAATCTTCTGTACTGCAATGATTCCTAACCCCAATTCTTTCACAATTTTCAGATGTTCTGCATATACTTAGGTAATATTTGTGATGCGGTAAATATGACGGGGCTTGGAAGGATAAAAATAATTTCAACAGGGAAATCTTGCTGCCCCCGAATGCGGCCTCTCCATCTACAGAATTTACAATGTCATACCACACTATCTGACCTACATTTTGTAATCCACCTGACTCACTTTCCTTGAACATCGTACCATTACCCTTTACAAACAATGCAAAACTCTGAAACATTATCAACAATCTCCCCAATTTATCCTTCCTATTTAATTCAATTTAATTGCGATGGAGCACACGCTCCGGTCGCAATTTTCCTACACACCCATCTACCCCCTTTCCTGCCCTTTACAAATTTCAACTTTAAAGTGTTTCAGTGTTTTTGGTAAATTATTCACCAATTCTCTTGGCAATTTATTTCAATCATTGAATCCCTTACCTACGAAAGAAAACCTTCCCACTCCCTTGTTCCTGAAATCAAGTGCACGCTTGTAGTCATGGTAATCTTTTCGCTTCCATGCATCACTTTTAATTCTGACACCGATATATTTGCAGGCCTCGTCAATAATATACCCCTTGTACACTCCTATGACTCTCTTACCCCTCCCTTCGTCTTCCATTGTATCGCATTCCAACTCTTATCTTATTGGTTACTGATTGTGTTCTAGGGTAATTTTCAGATATAAATCTAGCAGCCATTCTTTGCACCCCCCCCCCTCCCAACTCCTGTTTTTGATACTTAAAACGTGGGTACCATACTACACCACCGTATTCAAGCAACAGTCTGATCATAGTTTTATGACCCAGTTCCTTTACTTCTGTTGTGCATCTCATCATCACTCTCTCCAACAATGATTTTGAAACCTTTGCGTACTGCCTGTCCAATGTGCACTGCCCAGTTGAGCTTTCCATTAAATTTTATGCCAAGATATTCACATTTCAAGTCTGCAACAAACAATTCTTTAGCTCACTGTCAACTGATATTTCAAGGTATTTATATTTCTTTTCCAAACAATTAATTTCTTTTCCACCAAATAATCACATTAAAGCTAGGAAGTTGACTCTTCTTGGTATTTATCGTTATTCCACGTCTATCCACGCAAATAGATATACTACCTAGACCCCTTGTGTTTGCTCTCAATCCTCTATCAATCCTACTACGTAATACCTCGAGATAACAGATTACTGAAGTTCGAATGAAACGCTAATTTACACTTTGCAGATATTAACTCTGTTACTTTAAACAAAAAGATTGGTAGAAGTGTAACTAATATACCGAAACATATAAAAGAGAGTTGTTGGGTTGACAGTATGTATGCCACATTTTAGCAATTACTGCTTTATATTTCCTAGCAGTATAATTTCTATTTTCAGGGAAACAATTCTAAAGACCAGATACTGGAATTAGGAAGTGAGAACATTTTTTATATATATTTTTTTTATTCTAAAGATACCAGATGAAGAAGGAGCTATGAGATGACGAATATATATATGTATATATATATATATATATATATATATATATATATATGTGTGTGTGTGTGTGTGTGTGTGTGTGTGTGTGTGTGTGAACTGTGCAGTTACATCTGGGGTGAGACCATGGGGCAAAGAAAATAGTGTAAACAACGGAAGAGACCTTCACCACGCACTGAAATCGGCTAGTGAGAACTGGGGAGGAGAGATCACTATATTCGATTTACCAAAAAAAACGGAATATGCACATACAACCAAGGGGATTCTACAATAACCATGGCGTCGCAATTTGATTATGGATTGTTATGTAACACGACGAGACAAATAAAAAATGAAGAATATAATTTTTTATATCCTGCTTAGTTCTCGAGATATACTGTCACAAAAGTAAAGTGTATTGGGTTGAAATGCAGAAGAAAAATTTCACCAAAGTCAAATTTGATAATGGATTCTTAAGTAACACGATATGACAAATCGAAAGCAAAATATAAATTTTTTTTTATATCTTGCTTAGTTATCCAAATACACTGTACTCAGATTGAGGTAATTGGGTTGGGATGAGGCCTGGACGAAATAATAATTTCGCCATAGCCACAATCCTTTCTAAAGATCCAGAGAAACTGAGTAATGCCATTATGGTCTCAGTTTCAATGATGGTGGAACCCTGACTTTCACCTCCCTGTGGTAGAGAGGTGGTAACGTATGTGTATAACGATGTTGTTATATACAGGCTGCTAAAGAAGAAAGGGACCGAATATCTTCCGGGATAAGAGGATCCTTCTACCAGATGCCAAAATCCTCTTGAAGGTGGATGAGTGGGTAGAGGTCGAGGCAATAACAATTCTTTAAGAATACAAACAATGTGTCATTCTAAGACAATTAACAATGCATCTAAAATAAAAGTTGTATATCTAGATTTCCAACCACTTTGTAGCATTGCTAGGTGTTATTACAAAGTCTTCCAATGAACCTGGGTATACAATCTTAGTACATTCAGTGACGATGTGGTGAACCGTCTGTTGTGGTGCTTTACAGTCACAAGTGGGTTAGATTCTCATGCCCCACTTATACAACAGGGGGTATACATACAGAATAGGTGTGATTAGAAGGTTGTGATTTCACACAGTGAGCCACGCCGACCATGGTTGATTCGTATCCTGTTAGGGACAGCCTATGTTTTAAGTGACAGTCAAATCCTGATGGTGGGTGTTGAGCATTACATAGTGACTGCCACTCGTTGCAAGCTGCATTCTTCCATTACTGCCGTCATTCTGCTGTAGCATTAAACCCCATGTCAATCAGCTCTTTTGTTTGGATGGAGAACGTGATTTCAGTCGCCAAAATCTATGAAGAATGTCGCAATCGATGGAAGAACAATGTTCACTGATATTTTTGTGAGCTCACGGATCAGATTATTAAATCTTCTTAGTCTTAGTGGTTCTATTTGGCTCAACAGAGGCGACCAGAAAAGGGGAGTAGATTTAAATGTGTCATTGATAATGCGCATTTTCTGGTTCAGGACGGTGTCTATCTTTGTAACAAGTGGACTATTCAGCCAGACAGAAGAACAGTAATCTGCTGTCGAGAAGACCAGTGTCGATGCATTCATTAGCTTCCCACGTTGATCCAGTACGTTTATGGATGATGTTGTTCCTTGTTCTTAGATTAGCAGCGCTCTTAATCAAGTGAGTCCTGAAGGACAATGTCTAGTCTAAAGTAACTCCATGATACTTGGGATTAGGGTTGTGTGATAGTGGCATGCCATCGAGTGAGACTTCCAGGGTGACATTGTCCTGTCTTATGTTGAGTTGGAAGGAGCAGGTTTGGAAGTACCCACACAAAATATTAAGATCAACGCTTAGGATTTGTTCTACTTGATTGACAGTGGACTGTTAAGGAAGGATTGCCAGTCGTCAGCATATACAAATTAATGGGAGGTTGTAGGTGGGTGGTGAAATTGCCCTATAGAATTTAATACAAAATGTCATTCATTGTGAAAGTATTATTTAAATAAATCATTTCCACGGCATATGCAATTAAGTTAAATCCAAATTGTACTTAATAGGTACGTTGGGACGTTTTCAGAAATACGCTGATCCATCGCTATCGAATAATTAATTACGGTGGATCGCATGCTTCGGTGGTAATTTCCCTAAACTGTATTTTCCACTTTCCTAATATTCTTTTACCACTATTTACCTCACACCTACGCCTGGCCTTTGAAATTTTTAATTTTAAATTAATTAAGTATTTAATAAACTATTGAGCATTTTCTTTCGTAATTTATTCTAATGGCTTACTCATATGAAATCGAATACCAGCTTGCGGTAGTCATAATTTCTTTTCTCCCATACACAACTCGTAATTCTTCGCCAGCATCTTTCCAAGCATCATCACTGACTTACTCCTTGAACACACCCAAAATCCTCTTCTCACCCTCCTGTCTTCCAATCATTTATCAAATCAGTTACTGGTTGTGTTCTGCGGTACTTTCTCAAAAAAAATCTCGCTTCCATTTTTTCACTTCCTTTAACTCCTGTTTGATACCCTACATGTGTATACCAAACTCAAACAGCATATTCAAACAATTGTCTGACCAAATTTTGTAACCAAATTCATTCAATTCTCCGGTGTATCCCTTCGTAACCCTCTCTAAGGAATGAAGGATTTTGAAACTTTTAAGTACTAGATCCCCAATGTTTCCTGCCTATTTGACTTTATTACCTACTGTTATGCCAAATTATTTACAGTTTAGGTCTCCAACAAGCAATTCATTCTGCATTTTTAATCACAAACAACATTTAATAATATTTAATTAAAATTGCAATGGAGAGCATGCTCCGGTGGTAATTTCGCTACACACCTACCTTTACCCTTTCGTGCACCCACCTACATTTGCCCTCATCAAATTTTAACTTTATTATTTTAAGGTTTCTGGTAAATTATTCATCACTTCTTTTGGTAACTTATTTGAATCCCTGAAACCCTTACCTAAAAAAGTGAGTCCGTCTACACCCTTGTGCCTGAAATCGAGTGCCAGCTTGTGAACTTGGTCATCTTTTCCCTTCCTTGCAATAATTTTCATTCTTACGCCAATATCTTTTTTAGTTTCTTATGTGTTTACTAGATTCGAGCCCGTCAAAACTGACGTAATAATCTGGCTGGTCTTTTTTTTTTTTTTTTTTTTTTTTTTTTTTTGCAGTTGGTTAATTATACGGAATTGTTATTACATAATGCTAATGGCCTTGGTTTTGTAATGTTCTACATATTTCATTTGCAGTTCACATAGCAATATAGTAGTAACTTCTACTGAATTAATGACGACGGAAGTATAGCACCAATAAAATTAAAAACAAATTAGGAATCCCGAAAACTTTCGCTATACACGTAATATCAGTTTTCAATCCTGGTTCAGGCACAATTCAGCAGAATACATATGGAATTACTTTCACCCGCATTAATTAATACATTTAGTAACATGGAAATTATGAAACCAGTTTAAATGATTTGTAAAACTGATTTCAGAGCGAATTATGCAAAAAAAAATTACTATTGCATTCGAAAATCATAACTTCTATTACCCCCATATGAATAACGACTGGAATCACCTGTGGTGGTATTCGGGAATTTATTCTGGGAAAGATTGTATGGAAAAGCGAATAACGATAATTTTTAATGATAGTTTCGTGATATGAACATTATACTGTGGTTAGATAATCGGAGTATTTGATTATGATTTGTTGAAATAAATGAATTTTACTTTAGATACAGGAAAGTATAATATCTGAGTGATACAACCGGGATTCGAACATTTCGTGTAAACTTTCTCTGAGTTTTTAATAAACTTCATTGTTTATCTTCTGCCAAAAACATTGCTAGGTTAGGTTTTAACCTAATTTTTATCACTGATACAGATAATATAACGCAAACATGGAATACTCTTCTCCTTGCCTGAATTTCTGCATTCGTAAATAAAAAAAGCAACATTTATATTCAAACGAACGTACCAATTGTAACATTGTAACGTATGATTGCCTCGCACTAATTTCTTTTATGGCTGCGCTTCGAATGTTTATGCAGTTACTTCCAAAACAGAATATTACTTTTATCTGGAAGCGCTGCTACGTTATAGCATAGGCCATTTCAAATTAGTTTACTTTCATAAGCGACATGTTACTGAAAAATACTCGTAGCTCCACATTTTTTGAGCCGAAATGTTTTTCCACATTTCTTTAAAGAATGAAATGTTACGAAAATCATACTTAATGCCTGTATTATGGCAATTAATTTCAAAGTGGTAGCGTATTTATTAAACTGTGTAAATAATTTCTAATAACTCTGCTCGCTACTATTTGGCTGTAATAATAGCATTGTTGAATTGCCATTTATAAGTTGTGTTGATAGAAAGGTAAACTTAAATCTCATTTAATAGCTAATTACATTTATCAAATACTAAGGATATCTCTATGATGGTAGTAGGAATTTATTCTGGAAAAGCTTTTAAGGTAAAACGAATAAGAATCATTTTTAATTATATCATTTGTTATGTGAATACGTTACTTTGGTTAGAATATCATAGTATTTGGTTTGGATTTTACATAAATAAATGCATTTTACTTTAGATGACGGAGACTATAATTTCAAACTGTTATATATTTGATTGATGCATTTCGTGATTACGTACGTTTCTCTGAGTTTTTAATAAACTTCATTATTTCTTATCGTCTGCAAAAAATTCTTAGGTTAAGGTTTAACCTAGTCCTTATAACTGATACAGATAAAATAGTGTAAACATCTCCTTAGACGAATTTATGCATCTAGTTGTCGTAAATAAACAAAAAAGAAACATGAAGGAACAATTGTAATATGGTGGCTGTTGATTCGCAAATGGCGACTGGCATGTGACCGTTCTGCAGCCAGTAGCTATAGACGACGTGCGCAGACTCCAGACAATGTTTTTTATATAAAGGCTCCTCTATACAATTGCCCATGATGGTTGATTAAAAAAGCGGCCATCATTGTCGCGATCATGGATTGATGTCTACAGAATCGTGATGGCTCCTCTTCACAATCGCCCATGATGGGGCGTTGAAAAAGTGGCCATAATCGTCGCGATCATGAGTTGCTGTCTGTGAATTTTCATATACTGACTGTTGTCTGTTGTCAAAGTGATAACGGCTTGTGGTGATTACGGATTAATAAGTTACTCCATGTTAGGCAATCATAATTTTATACATTCCTTGAGGTTTTGTTTTATTTAGGTTTTTCTTTGTTGTGTTGGTTGATGGCTGAACTCAATCATCGCAAATTCTATTCACAAACCGTGCAACCTCAGAAGTAATTCCGATGTAAATGTTGTCTATATAGTTTCGGCTGGTGTTGGCGGAACAGTGTAAAATAATTAATTTACTGATTTAAAGTTATGATAATTACAAAGAATGGCTTACAAATCTTTTATTAATAAGATATTTTTATATCGTATTTAAGAAAGAAGCAAAAGGGACCATGTAATTAAAGAAGAGATGGTCATAATCTTCCCGAAATAACATTAAATAAGTACCAGGCAGAAACGATTCTATATGCTTAGTACATATAACCATTATCAGAATGAGCATCAAAAACAAAACAAAAAGGCATGTAAAATAGATAGAGGAAGAGAAGATGACGGATGTTGACTATTCACCGCAAATGAACAAGGTACATGAGGTTCCTATTATAGTGCTAGGTATTAGGCAACTCTTGCATGCGACTTCGTTTTCACTTCTCCGTCTATACACATAATACCCCCCCCCCCAAAAAACCATGAATTAACAACTAGCCGAACTTCTAACAGAACCATCAACAGAATTAGATAACTTCGATCGCATGTCATCAAGCGACTTTGAATATCTAGTACAAAAAAATATCTCCATTGGTTACAAAAAAAAAAGTCATATTTTGGACTTCTGCCGTGCGACTGAATGATGGGCGATTGTGTGGACCAGCGCACGATAGTCGGCACGCATTCCTTCGATGTAGTGAAAATTAAGTCCATCAATGGACTTTAGGATCACGATGACCAGTTATTAACCATCAACACTTCAATAGGAACTAGCACTAAGAGTAATGATTTTAAACTTCAGCGTGTAATAAATGATGAGTCAGTTACTCGCTTTGGAAAGTGCCTCAATACCACAAACTGGGAACAGGTTTACAGTGCTCAAGGAATGTATGAAAAATACATTTTTAGTAGCATTGTAATAAATTACTTTGAAAGTTGCTTCCCCTTGAAAAAGTGTCGTGCTTGTCGAAAAGAACAAAAACCTTGGATAAGTATTCGTATTAGAACATCATGCATTAATAAAAGGAAGTTGCATATTGCCTCTAGGAACAGTGAGAATGCTAATGTTAAAACACATTACAAACATTACTGCAAAATACTGAAAAAGGTTATTAAAGAATCTAAAAGTATGTACTACAAACATATATTTCATGATTCTGAAAATAAAATTAAGACAATATGGGACAATGTAAAAAAGGAAATAGGAAAAAGTAATCAAACAAGTAATGATATTTCTATCAAAGAAAATTCAGTAGAATCTAATTTTTCAAATGCTGATATATTTAATAAACATTTTTTATCTGTTGCTGATAAATTGACTGCTAATAGCTCAGAGACACACAGTATGGATTTTGTCAAAACAGGCTTCCAAGAAAAATTTAACTCTATGTCTGTAAAATTAGCTACTCCAGAAGAAATAAGAAAAATTATCCGATCCCTTAAGAGCAAATACTCATGTGGTTATGATGGGATTTCTAGCAGACTAATTAAATTGTGCTCCACAGAAGTAAGTAATATACTAAGTTATCTATTTAATATATCTTTACTTGAGGGTACTTTTCCAGAAAGGCTTAAGTATGCTGTAGTTAAACCACTCAATAAAAAGGGAGATAAGGCAGCCGTATCAAATTTCCGACCAATTTCATTACTGACAGCCTTCTCCAAAGTTTTTGAGAAAGCAATGTACAATAGAGTTTATGAGCACCTTGAAAATAATAATATTCTAACTAAATCACAATTTGGTTTTCAAGAGGGTCATTCAACAGAACAAGCTATATTCGCATTCACTGACAATATTTTAGAAGAAATAAATGATAAATTAATTCCTGCGGGAATTTTTTGTGACTTATCTAAAGCATTTGACTGTGTAGATGATAAAATTCTGATACAGAAACTTAAGTATTATGGTATACATGACATTGTTAATAAATGGCTTAGTTCTTACCTTCTAAATAGAAAACAGAAAGTGTCAATGGAGAATTTTAAGGCTGCCTTAAGAGGTCCACTGTTTTCTGAGTGGAAATTAATCAGATGTGGAGTACCTGAGGGTTCTATATTGGGGCCACTATTGTTTTTAATATATATAAATGATGTACCCTGTGTCTCATCTAAAAACTCAAAATTTGTCCAATTTGCAGATGACACAAACATAGGAATTAAAAACACTCCAGATTTATCTACAGAATACATTTCAAGTTATGTCTTTGAACTGATTAATAAATGGTTTACAGCTAATGGCTTGTCTTTAAACTTTGATAAAACTCAGTATATGCAATTCAGTACATATCAAACGAGTCCATACTGCACGCTGTTAAACCATTTGGAACCGTGATATCGATAACAGATGATAAATGGGGCGGAAACATTCGTTTTAAAAAAGCAAATGGAGTGCGCATAGTAAAGATCGAAATCACAAGACACATTCCGTCATATATTAAGGTAAGTGGTCTACGCGCACTAGCGATTTACGAAGGACAACCTCGAACTTGCTCGTTGTGTAGCTCCACGGATCATGTCCGAGTTAACTGCTCTCGTAAACAAGCGGTTGTGTTGCCACTAACGTATGCTAGGCGTACAGTGGCGCAGACACACCAGAAAGAAAACCAATCTGAACTTCTGCAGCAGTTTCCTCCACTACCGAAAGCGGAATGCTTACGTCCGATGATAGAAGCGATGCAACAGGAAATTGATAATACACAACATAATGAATCAATTCATTCCCACCAGTGCAATGAAACACAAAGTATTAAGATGAACAAGTTTCATATTATGGACCATCATTATGCAGCAACCCCACAAAACACAAATGCTGATGATCCACAAGATATTAATGAAGAAATACTAGTGGATTGTGAGGAATCTGAAAATGGGAAAGACGAACAGATGGTCACGTTGGACATACAGTCTGCAGCAGATGAGATGGAGTCTCAGTGCCCCACATCAATCAAGATCCAAATAAAACGTCAAGGGAGGAAGCGACCGGAGGCAAATGTAAAACAAACAAGAGACAGTTAAACTGAGACGGAAATATTAGAAAAAGTGAGAGCTAGGTGAAAGAAATTAAAGAAGCAGCTAAGTGATAAGAGCCCGGTATCTCCTGTGCTAATATCACTTCCTGATGTACATAAGCGAACGGATGAAGATACAGAGAAATCAATCAATAACTTCAAATGGGCAGAAGACCAACCGCAAAAAAACCAGACAGAGGACATGCACGTAGATTGGAACAACAGGTCAGTGCTAGATAATTGTGATGTGTAACAGTTTATTGGTTAAACTAGCACCAATGAAACAGGGAGATTTGCGCCGATAGTACGATGCAAACGTATACAGTGGCAACACTAAATATAAATTCTATTACCAGCCCTCTTAAAGTGAAAATGCTGCAAGATTATTTTAGAGCCGCAAATCTCGACATTCTACTCCTACAAGAAGTTACAAACGTAAACCTAGACAGTATCTCTGGCTACAATTTTATAAGCAACGTTGGTGGTGATATCAGCCCAATCTCGGTATTGAAACCTCAAAAGTAATAAGGTCAGAAGACGGAAGAACTATATCTTGCACTATAGACAGTACTAGAATAATAAACGTATACGCTCCCTAAGGTAGTAATCAAAGAGCCAAGAGGGCGGAATATTTCATAAACAATTTAACTTTACACATCGGAACGAACACCCGACAAACTATTTAAGAGGAGACTTCAACTGCGTTTTACATCAGAAAGATCAGACGCCCAACTTCAACAAGAGCATCGAATTGGAATATATAATCAACAATTTCAAATTACTAGACACATGGGAAGTAATAAACGGAGATACTGCAGGTTTCACATTTACGACTGGGAAATCTGCATCAAGATTAGACTGCATATACATCACTCAAGAACTGAAGAGTGAACTACAAACAACAGAACGGTTGCCGATTGAATTCTCAGACCATGTTGCCTACCAGTGCAAAATAAACCTAGCTAGACAAATTATATGCACGGGGAGAGGATACTGGAAACTAAATTTATCAACACTAGAACATCAAGAACTACAACAGAACTTCGCAGATACATGGCAAAAATGCTGTAACCAAACACAGAGATTTCAGTCAACTATAGAGTGGTGGATAGAATTGGCGAAACCCAAGATCCAAAGAACGTTAAAGACCTATAGCACCGAATTGAAAAAGTGGCAATAGCAAAAGGAAGAATTTTACTATCTTTGTTTACGAGATGTATATAAAAAGGTAGAAACAGAAAGAAAATATCTCCTCAAGATCAAGAAAATCAAGGCAAAAATAATAGCGATAAAGAAGGAATCAAAATCAGAAGCAGAGTACATGACACTTTATCCTCTGAAGATGCTTCAGTTTATCATCTAGTGCAAGAAAAGCGCAGAGCGAGGAGACATTTAATTACAGAACTGAGGACAGGAGAAGGAGAAGTCCACAAAACCCAAGATGCAATAAAACAACAAGCTTGCAAGTATTATAAGCACCTGTTTGAAAAAGTAGATAGTACCACAGACCCAGACAGAATATTAGCTTCTATAGAACAGCAATTGTACAATGAACACCGAATAGACCTTAACAGCTTAATTGACGAGGAAGAAGCTTATGCAGCAATTCAAAGAAGCCCAAAAAACAAAGCTCCTGGACCAGATGGCATAGGAATCGAATTCTACACAACATTCTGGAGACAGCTGAAAGGTAAACTCATACAAATTTACAATGAAATTATGGAACAAAGAACTTTTCCTGAGGAATTTGTTGCCAGCCTAACAGTATTAATCCCCAAAAATGTGAATGCTAATAATATGAAGAGCTTTAGACCAATAACTTTACTGAACAGTGATTATAAAATATTCGCTAGGGTGTTAGCACACAGAATAAAAGATAAAATACATAAGGTGATAAAAACCCACCAGTCTGCTGTTGGATATAACAGATCAATTGTCCAACTACTGTCAGAATACCGTGACGTCATAGGCTATATGAATTCAAGTAACTCAGAGGGTGCTATCCTTTCACTTGTTCTCGATCGGGCCTTTGATAGAGTTAACCATAACTTTCTGAAACAAACGATGATAATGATGGGATTTGGGGAAGAGATATCAAACATAGTAAATAATTTACTAAACAAGGCGACAACAAAAATAATCGTCAACGGGATGATGAGCGGACTTATACGAATTAGGCGATCAATAAGACAAGGATGTCCTCTGTCTATGATCTTATATGCAATTGCCCTTGAGCCACTAATGATAAATTAACAAAAACATTAACAGGGCTTGACACAGGAATTGGTAAAGTGATATGTCGGGCTTATGCTGTGATGTCGTAGTTTTTGCAAAAGATACAAGAGATATTGAATTCACAAAACAAACCATCGATAGTTACAGTCAATGCTCTGGGGCAGTATTAAATACGAAAAAATCCAAAATCATGAAGTGCGACAGTAAATTGGAGGAACCTATTAGCCAAAATTAGAGCTTGCCTTCAACAACACTCAGTGAGGAATCTTAATATGATACAGAGAGTGCAACTAATCAACACATTTGTCCTTGGGAAGCTATGGTACACTTCGCAATTATTTCCAGTTTCTACGCCCTTAGCACGCAGCATTATGTCTGCGGTCGGATATTTTATACACAGAGGAGAAATCTTTAAAATTAAAGTAGAAACACTGATTCTAGCTAAACAAAGAGGGGGACTTGGCCTTGTTAATGTATATAAGAAGAGTAAAGCTCTTTTCGTTAAAAATATGCTGCAGGCAAAAAGCAGGAATGCGCAAGGTATTACAGTGCATATACAAGCCGCATAGCATGACACCACCCATCAGCATAGTCGGAATACCAAACCAGCTGAAATATTTACAACACTTCTACCTAGAACTTAGCTACCTGAAGCTCCGTCACAAAAATAACCGGCCTTTAACAACTAAAATAATATACAATATTATGAAGGAGGACACCCCTGGGAACAGACAGGAAACGAAGTATCCAAATATTACATGGGAAAATCTTTGGGCAAATATCCACAACCAAGTGTTACAGACATCCGTACATTCAATCTGGTACAAGGTAGTCAATGAGACAATAGCCACTAACACCAAACTAAATAGAATCCATCTCCTAGACACGGATAGATGTAACCACTGTCAAATGGCAGATACTCTACCCCATAGGATTACCTGCCACCGTGTCAAAGACATTTGGAACTGGACTAGGCGCACCGCAGCACACATATTAGATGACACAATGAGAAGAATAACTCCTGAACTTTTACTGAAACCAGATATGTCATCCACTTCACAACATAAAAGAGACGCCCTAATATGGCTAATGGGGAACAACATATATTATATATTCTCTCAAAATAATGTAAATATAGAGGACTACTGGCTCCAACTTGTGGTTGACTACCATAAATTCAAGAAGAGGAGAAAAAAATGAGCAAACTCCTCTCGCAAACTATTTAGAGAAAATTATTCAATTTAAATAAATAAATAAAAGAAGAATGACTACATAAATCGGAACTAGGGGACAGCACTGAAATAATGATCCTCGTGATATAGTTGATGTAACTGTTTCAATATTGAAATAAATGTAACAAGTCTTAAACAAGTCCGTCACGAAATATAAAAATAACATTTTAATTTAAATTCAGAGAACACTACGAAGAAAAGAAAGTAAAATTTATTTCTTGGTATGGCCAAAAGTGGAAAAAAAATTAGCTAAGGATGACGGCGACATCTAGACGATGCATCTGATGCTGGATCCTCTGCATCGGATGCGAAGGGACGCTTCCCGAAAACAAGAAAAGACACCACCTAGTCACAGTAATGTGTTTAATTTTGTCTCTGCACTCCTCAAATGTCTGTGTGATGTTTTGATAAAACTGATGTGTGTAAAAAACCAAAAAAAAAATAAAATAACTTGATATTAAAAAAAACACCAGACATATAGACATAAAATTTGCAGGCCAGTCCATTCAAGAGGTAGAGAGTGTGAAATTTCTAGGTTCGTATATTCATCATAATTTAAATTGGAAAGTACATGTTTCTGACCTACTAAAGTGATTGGGTGCAGCCACATTTGCAATTCGTACAATTTCAGCTATAGGTGATCTCCGTATGAAGCAGCTAGTTTATTTTGCTTATTTTCACTCCTTATTCTCATATGGAATAATATTCTGGGGCAATTCTACCCATTGAGACAAAGTGTTCAGGGCCCAAAAGCGTGTAATAAGAATTATGTGTGGGGTTAGCATTAGAACTTCATGTAGAGAGTTGTTCAAGAAGTTAGGGATTTTAACATTAGCATCTGAGGATATATACACATTAATGTCCTTTTTAGTCACAAATTATACTTTGTTTGAAACAAATATTAAAATACACAATTATGGCACTAGAAGTAAAAATGATCTTCACAAGGATTACAAGTCATTATCATTTGTTCAAAAAGGGGTCCGATATTCATGGATACATATCTTCAATAAACTTCCAACACATATCAAATGTCCAGCAGATGATAAGAATAAATTCAGAAAAAAATTGAAAGAATTTTTAATTGACAACTCCTTCTACTCTGTCGAAGAATTTATTTCTAAGGTATCTAAAAAATAACTGCCAGTAGCTTGTGTAAATGTAGATTACATAATTAATTAACCATGTATGCTATGACTGTACAACTCCTGGTGTATGTATTTATTTTGTTATGCAATTGTTTACGGTACCATGTATGCTGTGACTTGTGGTGTATTTATTATTTTATTATGGAATTTTTTAATGTTCCATGTATGCTATGACTGTACACCTTCTGGTGTATGTATTATTTTGTTATGAAATTGTTTAATGTACCAAGTATGCTATGACTGTACATCTACTGATGTACTTTTTATTTTGTTATGCAATTGTTTATCTGTAAATCCCACAGAGCCAGTCTCTTATATTGGGATCAATGGAAAATGAATGTATTGTATTGTTGTATTGTAACCGTTCGCTCACGATTATAGGCGATGTTCGCCACTCACAGACAATGATGCTCTCTACACAATCATTCGTGCCTATAGTCGCCCATCATGGGCGATTGTGTAGAGTCTTAAGAGGATACCCCTATAAGCTAAGTCGTCTTGGCAGTCATCTTTAACCCAATATATACTAATTTCCATTACATGATAGTAAATTTTAGCATATACTATTCGTAAAAAATATAATATTATTTATTTATTGTTATACATTTAAAACAATTATTGGTAAATAACTTTGGTATCTAAGGTCTCTGCCTTCTAAATGTCTATCTTTGTATTGACTGTTCAACCATTACCATAGATAAATTTTTAATAGGTGGATTGCATAGTGGTTACGAAATTTGAAAGTGTTTTGTAGGCAAACATTCAGTAATAAATATACTCCTACCGTCGCTTGTTATGAAGCGCTCTAAGCTGAAGTGTTTTATGTTTAAAAGATTCCCGTGATAAAAAAACAATGCAGTCAGAGGAATTGGTTATGAAAAAATATATCGGGTGTTTTTAAATTTATGCAAAAACAATGTTGCACGAAGTGCTTATGGCTCTAGCTGGCTATCCCGGCGGTTTGTTTTCAGATTCTGGTGAAATTGTACGTAAATATTATTTTTTTAGGTGTTATTTCCTATATTTATTAACACTTTGAATATACCAAAATTGGATGCTCATACGGCTTCTTAATCTTATCTAAAAATAGAACTAATCTTTTGGAATTTGATTTACTGCTTCCATGCGATATGTTCATCACGTTTTCCATTCACATTTTATGGAGAAGTCGCCACAAATTTAAAATACCCATAAATGAGATGGCAGAGCAACTGTGAAATGTCATCAGCAATGCGATAATTGTCGGTACAGGGATCATAGCAGTTACAACTGTTTGTTTTCTCATAGTGTGTTGTGGTGGCTTAATTTTAGATCGCGATATTATGGCTTCAACATGAGGGTGCAAATCCATCTCTCCTCCATGGAAAATATTTCATTCACATAAGTTTGTGAGTTTTTGCAAGAGAGATAATCTGAAATGTAAAGAACACATTAATACAAATTAGTTAACCAATATTTCGAGGGATTTGTATTAATTTTGTAGTGTTGGTGATCTGTCAGTATCGCTATCTGGAAAATAACTGTTAGGATGAAATGGGGGAGGACGGTGGGAATCGAATATTTCGTTCTGCTGTATCCATCTCCAAAATGGCATACAACCAACCCCAATTGATTCCTTCTATTGATATAACATGGCAGGTGTAGCTGAAAGAAAGCATAAACTTAAATTTTCTGTTCGTGAGTTTCAGGTGACTTTTTATGACAGAGAAGCCGAATGCTGAGAACACATTACAACTGAGGAATTTACCAACATTTCAAGAGATTTGTATTAATTCTGCTGCAGTGGCAGTTTCTTACAGATCCATGACTCTAATGTGTTTCAACATTTTTAATTTGATTTATGACAACTTTTCTGTGACATGTGAGTGGGGAATGTGAAAAAAACATATTGAAGCATTAAAACCAATTTGCAAGAGTTTAGTATTTTTTTCATAGTTGGAAATAGTCACACAATTCCCCATTTTGTTACCCATTTTTCACATAGTTTTGAACATTTTTAATATTTTTACTTTGTACTGCCTTTTTATTTTGTTATTTTGGCAATCCAAAATACTTTTATGTTTTTAATATAACTTTTAATTGCATTAATAACATTTTTCAGTAGTTTCTTACAATACAAGTTGTAATTGAAATGAGGAGGTCTAGTGAGAATTTGTGGAAGCTATTGATATAACTGCTGGTTACAGTACCTTAGACATATGTATTTTTGACGGGTAATATCTAGATTGCGATAGTGCTACAACCACTTACTTCCTCGCATTGTAAACACTTCCAGATGGAGAGAGTATGAAGTCACTACTTGTGACGTGTTCAGCATTCGCTTGATTTGTGAATACATGTGAGGCCATAGAACGTAATGTAACCAATAGTAATAATAATGAAAAAAATTACAGATTGAAAATGTTAAAGAAAATTATTACTTGCGCAGTTAATAATATTATTAAAATATCAACAACATTACATACTGATAATTGATATCATTCATTAGTAACGTTCTGTAATGCCATTAGTAATGTTGCCGTAATTATTAGTCACAATTCCATTGATTTGTATTTGATTCCATTCTTCTGTATTTCCTCGCGTGGCTGAAATTGCTATTATAATCATTCATATGGGATAAAATATTTATATAAAAAAAGATTTCATCAATAACCGCTTATGTTTAGGTTGTAACGCACATGCAATTTGGAAATTGCATATCAGCAATATCATGTGCGACGACTGCGTTTCACTACGGTCCGGGCAGCATTAAGATGTAAATGACAGTAACAACAATAGATACGACATAGAAATTGGGTATCCACAATAAGGTGTTAAAAAGTTACATTTGAATGTGGTCCAGGCTGCATCAAAACCTCATCGCTGATGAATTTATTCTTATACAACTGCTGCAAAATTAACGATTTCATGATATGAGATGTATTAGGGATGGACTACTTTCCATGGAAGGCCCCTTTAGTGACATTTAAAGCTGTGTGTGGAACGTATATGTCACTCAGCATCGTAGTAACGTCATACTCTCTCCATCCGGAAGTGTTTACTTCGTGAGGTGGTAAGTGATTGCAGCAGTATCGCAATCTAGATATTACCCCTTTTGTCACCACAACATAAATTTGCAGCACAGGGCAAGTGGCCCCCTTCCCCCCTCACTCCCCCGCCCCCCACACACACACACGCAGGATCTAGCACGGCTGCTACTATTGTGTAAATTCGTGGTTAAAGGATGCATGGCAGATGGTGACATCTGAATAAGAACAGAAAGTGTCAATCGAGGATTTTAAGGCTCTCGTGGTCCACTGTTTTCTGAGTGGGAATTAATCAGATGTGGAGCAGCTCAGGGTTCTATATTGGGGCAACTTTTGTTTTTAATATATATAAATGATCTACCCTGCGTTGCATCTAAAAACTCAAAATTTGTCCAATTTGCAGATGACACAAACTTAAGAATTAAAAATACTCCAGATTTATTTACAGAATATATTTCAAATTATGTCTTTGACCTTATTAATAAATGGTTTACAGCTAATGTTCTGTCTTTAAACTTTGATAAAACTCGATATGTGCAATTCAGTACACCAGATATATTCATAAAATTTGCAGGCCAGTTGATTCAGGCAGAATGCGGGTTTGCGTATTGAACATAATTTAAATTGGAAGATACATGTTTCTGAGTTACTAAAGCGATTGAGTGCAGCGACATTTGCAATTCGTACAATTTCAGCTATAGGTGATCTCCGTATGGGGCAGCTAGTTTATTTTGCTTATTTTCACTCGTTAATGTAATATGGAATAGTATTCTGGGCCAATTCAACTCATAAAGTTATAAGTGTTCAAAGCCCAAAAGCAAGTAATAAGAATTATATGTATGTAATTATATATATACAACTTCAAGTAGGAGCTGTTCAAGAAGGCAGGGATTGGTGGCCGAGTATATATACACATTAATGTCCGTTGTAGTCACAAATTATACTTTGTTTGAAACAAATAGTAAAATACACAACTATGGCACTAGAACTAAAAATTATTATTCACAAGGATTACAAGTCGTCATTTGTTCAAAGAGTGGTCCATTATTCAGGGATACATATTTTCAATAAGCTCCCAACACATATTAAATGTCTATCTGATGATAAGAATAAATTCAGGAAAAAATTGAAAGAATTTTTATTTGACAACTACTCCTACTCTGTTGAAGAATTTATTTCTAGGGTATCTACAGAAAAAACTGCCAGTAGTTCATGTGGGTCTAATGGAGATTGAGATTCTCCTACAACAACATCACTATTGATGTCATAATAATGCTGTAGTCAGTCACAAGACGTATTGTTTTCAGTCAGTAATTCCATTGTAACAGAGCCTGGACCATTATTTTCAAGCAGAAATTAGGTTGTATGAAATGCTCTTGGATGACTTGCCTCAAACCTCGTGAACCGAGACGGCGGGTACCAACTGAGTGATGCTTGGACGCCGGTCATCGAAGCAATGTGTCAATGGCGCTGACGAGGACCACACGACGTGACACGCCCGACTTAACTGAGCACAAGCTAGGCGCTACCAGCATCACCCCCCACCCTGGCGGCCGGGCGGTGCCTATGTCAGCCAATCACGGACCTTCTCAACACTCCCGCGCACTGGGTCACCTGGCAGGCTATAAGAACTGAGCCTTTCCGCTGTACCCGGCACTTCACCAGAAGATGGCGACAATGATTTTAGTCGCCGAAATATCGTGTGACAACGCATTTTTGACTCGGCTAGTCACCCGAGAGCATTTCATACATTCTCAACGCCGAGAAAGACTTGGTTCTTATATAGAAATTAGGTTGTAAGACACCTTGAACCAGCATGACACTGTTAAATTAACTTAGGAAAGTAGTTCTAGCGATGTCTTGCGTTTGACTAATTCAGTATTATGACGCTAATTCTTGGCGGAATTGAAATATCCATTAATCCCATTTGTGTAAATGTAGTCGACATAATTAATGCACCATTTATGCTATGACGGTACATCTTCTGGTACATGTATTATTTTGTTATGCAATTATTTATCTGTTAATTGACAACTTTCCACATCCCACAGAACCAGTCTCTTACATTGGGATAAATGAAAAATGAATGTATTGTCGTATTGTATTCATCAAGTCTATGGAGTATGTAGCCTATTGCAGAGATAGTGGATTATCTCACTAACAAAGCTTTCCAAATATTGCTGGTGGTAACATATAATAGTCATAAGTAGGGTTCGGATCTTTATGACCAAAAAAATCGAGAAATATGCAGGCAAATATGACCTTAAAAATAGGTAAATATGACCTAAAAGAGACAAAATATGACCAAACATTAAATTTTTTATACTTTAAAAATGCTCAAATGTTCTTAATTTATTTTATGTAGCTGTGTCGCTTTAATGTAGACAACATAATTTGCTTCTATGCGCTCACTGTACGATTGGGAAATTAATTTTTTTGAAAGTTATTTTATTGTTCCTGTAAAAGAATGCATTACTAGAATTTTACTTTTAAAAATGGAAATTTACTATAAATTTGTTGCGAATTAGTGTACATACCATTTTTTATTCTTGTTTGATGTCAGCATTGCAGTATATCACCATATGCATCTTCAAGTTCTCGATGAGGAATTTTCTGCGGTTGTCACTAAAAACTGTCTTGTAGTGTGAGAAGCTTCGTTCGACATCGCAAGACGTGACGGGAGCGTACTTAAACAGAGTCAGGTCACTGCAACTGTGGGTCGTCTTCAGTATTTCTCCAAGAACGATTTGAAATGCTCATTGCTCACTTTATTAAGTGGGATGTTGGCTGATACCATCATTTCACAGAGTTCTTTAGAAAAAATTGACAATTTGGAAGACGACGAAGCTGTAGATGTATCCAATAAAAGTCGCTGTTTGCTTTGTCGCGTTGAATGTCGTATTACGTTATTCTTGTGTCTTGATGTATTGCAGTGCTGCTGCACATGAAATTGCTTTGTTGCATTCACTTTAGTTTCACATAATTTACAGAAAAGAATTCTTTCATCTGTGCTAAAATACTTCTCTCCAAATTCCTTTACGTAACTTTGCACTTTCAGAACGTTTGTTTTATGCATAGCGGTACTCGGTGATCCACTGCAGATTTAACACTGGTTCAGGATTATTTTCAAAAGCATTTGTGACAGTGCGTGAGTGGCTGAAGCCTTTATGCTAGTTTCGACGTGGAGAGTCTGGTATGTGGGGAATACCTGACCTTGGTAGGGAGGGGTTTCCCGTTAAGCAGCAGTTTCGCCGTACTGAATCATAGGAAGACAATTGATTCCTCTCAACTCATCGGTGGTCATTGCAGTGAACTCAACTCCCACGATACCTTCGCAAGTGAGACATTGATTGGCGTGGTTTGACACAGGCACGCTGCTGCTGCATAGTCGAATTTAAAAGCGGGCGGAACATTAACGTTTAGAGAGTGACAATAATTTATAACTTTAATTCTTGACTGGTGAATTCTTAACAATTTAGTGATAATTAGTTTCGTTTCTTTCTCCAATGTATAACAGGAGTATATTTCTTTGAATAATTATCTTAATTTCTTTTCATCTATAACTTCTATCAAAAAATTACCAGATTTTTCCTCAAAATATGACCATATGACCTTAAAAATTGTTGAAATATGACCAGAAGTAGGAAAATGGCCCGAATATGCAATTATAAGCTATATAAAATACATTTAAATACAATAATTAACGTTGAATCAGTGTTTATTTCAGCTCAAAAAGAAGGCAGGAAAAAAATATGACTTTTCCTAAAGATCCGAACCCTAGTCATAAGTTACTAGAGGTGAATAACTGGTGGCAAATGAAAGCCAAGATAAGGCTCTAGGCTGCTGGTGGAAGAATGATTAAGTGAAATGAGTCCTTCACCAAGAATCTAATTTCAATTTCAGAGATGCAATTAAGATTGGCCTTATTGGGGGTACGTAAATTTACCAGTTGTGGGTAGGAAGGACATGAAATTATTAATTTCAGAAAACAGGAATTTACAAATACTTTAGTGAGTGAAGGAGAGTTTATTCAAATGAAACAGCAGAGCACAACAGGGCAAAGCATGATTACTAAATGAAGCTTAATTACCGTTTGGTCTTGGGTTACAAAAGCAAAAAGTGCTCATCAAATAAAATAAATGTTTCTTTTTATTTAAAATGGAGTACATTCCATGATGACAATTTTCATATTCGCAGCTACCTTCGGATTTTATGAATTTTTTCTTAATTTTTTTTAGTGTTTGGGATAAAATATTTGCTGTGTCCTACAGCAATTTATCCAAATTTCCAAAACCCTAACTTATAAACGAAAATTTTCCCATTTCTTAATACCTGAAATCAAGAGATAGCATATTGGATATTAGAGGATTCAGTAAACCAGCAGCCAAAATTGAAGGGGGAAATAGGTACAATTATAAAAAGGTACAGGTTTCGAATTTGAAGAGATTTTTCAGAGAACAATTCAGCAAATGGAAGGAAGGCTCAAGTACAGTAGAGTCAAGGTGGGAAGAGTTCAAGGAGATAATAAGAAAGGGGGAAGAAAAATTTATTCCAATGCAGAAAATAAAGAGAAGTAGAGAACCTATGTACTATAATAGGGAAGTGAGGAGTTTTAAGAGGTTGGTAAGAAAAGAACATAACAGAGTTAAGAGACAGCAGGGTAGTAGGGAATATTTAAAACAAGGACTTAATAACAGCAAAGAAAATGGCTAAAGATGAGTTTATGAAGAGTATTGTCAGTGCAGGAGGACCACTGACTGATGCATCTAGAAAATTCTATGGCTATATCAGGAAACTGAGGGGAAGGGAGGGTGTAGAGACCCTTATAGATAAGGATGGAGAAGAAGTTACTGACGATTTGAAAAAGGCAGAGATTTTAAGTAACTGGTTCAGTGAAAGCATTAGGGACAATGAATCAGAAACAGGAGGGTCTAATTCGGAGAACGAGCTTACCAACACAATTAGAAATGACGATAGTAAAAAATTTGATATTCATCCTGAGGAAATCATGAAGGAAATAAGAAAGCTGAAAAAACATAAAGGGGCTGGTGCAGATAATATTACTACAGATATCTTAAAGATAGTCGGATGTGACATTGTACCTTATCTTGAAATATTATTTAAATTGAGTCTGGATACTTGCTGCTTACCACAGGACTGGGAAAGTGCAATAGTAGTACCGGTACATAAAGGAGGGGTGAGAAATAGAGTTGAAAATTACAGGCCAATCAGTGACATCAATGGTAGGTAAATTAATGGAAAGATTGATATGCAACCACATCAGAAATATATGTGAGGAACGTAAGTGGTTTTCAAGCAGGCAACATGGGTTCAGGCAAGAATATTCATGCGAATCTCAGTTGATGGGATATATGCAAGATATTTCAGATGAAATGGACAAGGGACGCCAAATTGATAGTGTAGCACTAGATCTGTCTAAGGCGTTTGACAGAGTAAACCATAAAATGGTAGTAAATAAGGTAAAAGCCATTGGAGTGGACGAGAAAGTGATTTGCTGGGTAGAAGAATTTTAAAAGGTAGAAAACAGAAAGTTAGGGTAGGAAATGTAGTATCAAAAGAAGTAGAAGTAAAAATGGGTGTGCCACAGGGTAGCGTATTGGGACCAATGCTATTCATTATTCTAATGAATAATTGTGTTGATTGTTTACTATCTGAAATTAGATTGTTTGCAGATGACATAACGCTGTATAAAAGAATCAAAACAATTGAGGATTGTAAACAGTTGCAGGGTGATCTGGACAGGATATCTAGTTGGGTAGGTAAACATGGGATGAAGATAAATGCAAAGAAGAGTCACCTTATTAGTTACACAAATAAAAAACAAAAGGTTAATTATGAATATAAGGTGGGGAAAGAATTGCTTGCTGAAGACTTGAAATGTAAATATCTTGGCATTACTTTTGATAACAAGCTTAACTGGGCAGGACACATTGGACAGGTGTTAGGAAAAGGTTTCAAAGTTCTGCACTTGTTGGAGAGAATGATGAAGGGATGTACGGGAGAAGTAAAGGAATTGGGTTACAAAACTTTGGAGAGACCATTGCTCGAATATGGTAGTGTAGTATGGGACCCTCATTTTACGTATCAAATACAGGAGTTGGAGAGGGTGCAAAGAAGGGCTGCTAGATTTGTTTCTGGAAATTATCGCAGAATGCAATCAGTGACGGATATGATAAAGGAGCTGAAATGGGATTCATTGCAAGACAAGAGGAGGTTGAGGAGGGTCATGGGAGTGTACAGGGCATATACTGGCGATGAGGCATGGAAAGATATTGCAATAGGTATGAAAAGTAGTGCGTGGAAGGGAAAAAATGACCATTCACCAAAAGCTGGCACTCTATTTCAGGCACAAGGGTGTGGGAAGATTCTCTTTTTTAGGTAAGGGTGTCAGGGATTGGAATGAGTTACCAAGAGAAATGATGAATAATTTACCGAAAACTTTGAATGAATTTAAAGATAAAATTTGTAGAGGGCAAATGTAGGTGGGTGCAGGATAGTGGGAAGATGGGTGTATAGGGAAATTGCCACCGGAGCCTGTGCTCCATTGCAATTAAATTAAATATTGTCATGATTAATGCTTCCACATACAAATACAAATTCTCCTACCAATACTAATCCATTCCTCATTGCCAATGTATGCTTTATACACAATATTATATTCCACTGACGTCCAACATAACTAGATCACATACAGCTACAACTAGTATCTGCCACATGGAATTAATGCTGCAAACACTTTCCACCACTGCTGTATGTGACATCACCCCGTTTTCAGATGTGATATATATATATAACATTTGCAAGAGCTATTTTATAACTCAATAATTACTTAATGTATTGCAATGTAGATTTGGACGGATGATGCATAAAAATTCGACTATTTTCTCCCACCTTCTGAGTTCATAGGAACTGCTGTTGTTTGGGAGGACTTGGCTGTCCATGACATCTCCCATGACACCAATTATTTTAATTCTTGTTTCATTGTCCGTGCTGTCGCAGTCCTTAGGTAATCTTGATCTACACTAATGATCCATTAATTTCTCTCTTTGATCATTGGTAACCAAATGGTATGCGAGTGCTCGGCATGGATTTGGTGAACCCATGGTACCCCGAGCTAGAAAAGTGCGAGTGCTGCAAGTTTCTTATATCGTAAACGTTTTTTATACTTCAATGACCACTGTAGGACGTGATGGTAGAGTGTTGTGTATCTTGAAGACCATGGATATTGGCTTCGATGCCCAGATTGTGAGGATGGTATAAACCTCTATAACAAAATCTTCAATCTTGAGGTTTGACATATGCCGGGGAAGGTGATTGGATATTGAGGCCAACAATTTACTACTGTGCATCCCCAGGGCCACCCGCACACCCGTGTTGTATTAGCTTGGTTACATAGTGGGGATGAAACATCATTCGACATTTTTCTTCTTAGCCATGGGAGCAAAAAATAAGTCAAATAAAACCAAATTAACCAAAGTAAAAATTTCAATTTCTGAAATGCAGGTTAATAAAAACACCCGTAATTCAAAGAAATGCGCCAGGGACAGTCCTACCCCAACTTCTGAAACTAACAGTAACAGAAAAGATTGTTCACCAGCAAATTCTTCTATTGTAATGCAGAGAATAAAAGTAACATTTGGAAAAGTGTCAACCCTTTACTTTCAAAAGGTCTTGGAGGGATTATAAACTCATTGAAAACACCGAGGAAATGTACACTGTTGCTGAAAACATCCACTACAAATTAAGCTACACTTTAATTGTGAGAATCTCAGGGAGTTTTCAGAAAAATGTGATCTCTATCAGTCCCTAAATTGCAGGGAAGGGAGGCCACGAGCTGGGTGTTAGTTGCACGTTCCTACATGGGGTCGCATCATGCCTAAAGTAGGGAGTGGAAGATACAGGAATTGAAGACCAAAGAGTAAATTCCTTATAGAGAAACAAAAAAGAAGACCAAGTCACTTGCTGCTTCAATTTTCAGGATGGTTTCAACTCCCGTCAGGAAAGAAAGTGTTGCTGGGCAGATATCTACTGCAGATAAATCACAAGTGCAATGTGCTCATGTGAATGTAAGTGTGATGCAAAACCCACCAAGGTGTTAACAATTCAGACCACAGCTGTAGATAGCAGCACATCGGCAAACTCAAACACTCCAGCAGAAAATTGCAAGACTCACCAGAAGCATTGAGACCAAAATGTTGCAATGCTGGTTTCACCACCGCTTATGGCAGCACAGTAACACTGCCCAATACTGTAAATGAAATATGGGAAATGATCCGTGGCCCGAAATTTAAACATTAGGACTTAAAACAATTTTTGAAATCGACTTTTTCACATACCTGACAACCTAGTGGTAGGGAGAAGAACAGAAAGAGGTCAACGAAGAAGAAGAAGCATCCATGAGTTTTTGAAATCACATGAATCAGATATGTCGCTATTATCATCAGAACCTAATGGCTCTGAAATGCTGGTCGACAAATCTGGTCCCTTTCCCCGCCGGTCACTGATTGGAACATGAATGTGTTATAGGCTCACAAAGAGGAATTGCAACTTTTGGCATGGTCTAAACCCTTGTGTGCCTGTCTCCAGGAGACACATTTTATACCAACCAATCGCCCAACGCTAAGATGGTATGTCATATATATAAAGGTTAGCAAAATGAACCACCACTTACCTTAGATGATGGTTTCGTGGGGTGAACAGGAAAAACAATGAAGGTTACTATGTATAATGAGGACGATCAAGCAAGGGGAGGATTAGCTGCATTTGTCCAAAACACTGTCTCCTCAATGTTATAGCAGTAGCGGTTAAATTATGTGTATTACAATAAACTGGCTGACATCTTGCAGAATGTTTCTCGTCCATTTCTCCTATTAGGAGGCTTCAGCACACACAGTGCACTGTGAGGTTTGTCAACAGATTGCCCCAGAAGTTGAGAAACATGTAGATTATTAGAGCAAGATTAGAAATGCATTCTCAATACTGGCAAAATGATGCACTTTACCACTGCTTCCAGTACATCCTCCCCCACTGACCTTTCTTTGTACTTTCCTTCAATTGTGGGCTTTATGTGTTGGGAAGTGGATCGTGAGCTTCTTGGTTGTGACCACTTTCAAATATAGTTGCACGTAGGGTTTGGATGTGTAGGAGAAATAACGGATTCAAATGGGACGTCAGAAAAGTTGATTGGCGGCTCTACCGCCATTCACTTTTTCTCCAGCAGTGTCATGACATTAAGGAAAAGGTTAATCATTTCACAGAAGTCATTCACCAGGTGGCAGATATTTCCATACCAAAAAGTTCAGGAATGTTGTAAAGAATGCTTGTCCCCTGGTGGAACATTGAATGTCATTTCGCTATTCAGGATCGCAAACGGGGATTGTGTCAGTTTAGGTTGCACCCAATACCTGACAATTGTGACATTGCAAGAGCTAAGTCGCATCATGTTATTAAAGAGTGCAAACGAATGTCGTGGCAGAACTTTGTGAGGACCAGTAATCATTCCACAACATTGTCGAAAGTATGGGAGTCTACCCAACATATGTCTGGAAGGTGCTCTTGATCACCAGTATCTGGGTTACTGGATCTGCAGCATGTAGTAACTGAAGAGTGAAGCATAGTGCAGCTAATGGAAGAATCTTTCACTGCCATCACTTTGTCTGCCAGATTGAACTTGAGGTCCAGCAATGAAGAATTGCTGTGTAAAGGCAAGTTTTGAGCTTTGATTCGTCGGATTCACAGCTGTACAATAGCCCATTCATATCTTGGAAGCTGGAGTCGGCCTTAAAAGGTGCCAATGATACCGCACCAGGACCTGACCTGATCCAGTACCCAATAAGGCATCTTGGCAAAGATCCTATAGATTACCTTCCAGATATTTTTAAGTAAATTTGGACCAGAGGACACTTCCTTGACTTGCGGAAATAATCAGTGACAATCACCATTTTAATACCTGGGAAGGACAAATTGTTACTAGGTAGCATCACCTTAGTGGCCTACATCGGGAAGAATGGATGGTAAACCATTGCCTGATCTAGTGTCTCAAATCTCATAATATGCTTAGCCATTTCTGTTGTGGATTCAGGAACCTCCATTCCACCTTGGACAACCTGATTCTCCTGGAAATGTCCCTACAGGATGCCTTCATCTGCAACCAATACCTTGTGGGTGTGTTCTTCAATATAGGCAAGGCTTACGATACTACATGCTAGCTCAGTATTTTAAAACAGTTACATGAATGGGGATTTAGAGAAATCTGCCCTGGATTTAATAATTGTTTTATCACAGCATTGCTTCTGGTACCAAGTTGGTCTTTTTATCTAGGAAAACAGTGCCTCACAAGGATTTGTTTTAAGTGTGATCCTTTTTTTCTGTTACTATCAACACAATTTTATCAGTAATAAGGATTCCTATTCAATACTCCTTATTTATCGATTACTTCACTACTTTTTGCTCATCATCTGGCCTGAGAAGTGCTAAGAGACAACTTAATCTCACACTGAACAGGCTGGAAGTATGGTCAGAACATATTGGTTTTCATTTTTCTGTTAAGTAAACCCACTGTGCACTTTTTACTCGTATTCAAAACCTCAATATTCAAAACGTCGTCTTACCCTGAGAAACACCGTTTTAAGTTGTAATACAGGGTGGCCACAGACCTGGAAAATATGGAATTATCAGGGAATTTAAAGCCACCTTGAAATATCATGGAAATATCAGGGAATCCAAGTAATTTAAAAAATTATCAGGGAATTTTAATTGGAACAACCCAAAATTTGATATTTTTTTAAATAATTTATTTTAATATTGAACTTTTGCATTAAATAATTTAGCTTATCTATTTTTGACATAAAATAGCCAACAAATACCGCATTTACACTAGCATCTTGTCTTGCGCCTCATCGAGATACGACGACAAGATGTTCGTGTGCGAACGCTAACATGAACTATCTCTGGAACTCAGCATTTAAAATTATATTTTAAATAAAGGTAGATGACATCTAAATCATGTAAACTCAGAAGTTATATTTTTTACTGAATAAAACAGCAATCGTAGAGGAGTAAGTATATAAAGATGTTTTTATGTTTCACTCAACAGTTTTACAATTTCAAGCAAAGTGTGAAACAGATATTCCAAAATAATTGAATTTGTGGAGAGTCTTCGAAGTCCTGTAGAATGTCACAAACTGGTTTTGAGCTTCTTCTGAGAAAAGTTGAACCTTTAATATCAAAACAAAAGCCTAGATTCAATATACAAATGCCAGCAAATATGTGAATAGCGATAATTATACGGCTTTATAACTTTTTTGTATTAATGATATAAGGCGAATTAAAGCAGGAACAAAATAATACGTAAGTTCCTAAATAGGTAGGATTTATAACGTTTTGCGTCATTCAGAGCTCTTCCAAATGCTGAATCGATATGCTCGTGCCTTTGACTTGCTCCAAATAAACCGCTGCCAAGGCGAGCGGCACAGGCAAGCCACCACACAAAGTGAACCAACACGATTGCATGGTTTATACACACTCGTGTTCATGCTATCTTGCGTAGACTCGCGGAAACTTACGCGAAAGTGTTAACTCGGCAACAGAAGAAATTGAAAATGGAAGAAAAAAAGCTACAATAACTGAACCAGAAGATTTGAAAAGAAAAGTGTAGCAAATGAAAAAAGGCATAAAAAAGCTAAGCTGTTGACTGAGTCAAGTTACTGATGAACAATTTAAAAATCTTAATTACTTTATCCACCAAATATTGAAAGATTACTAATTAGTTTAAGTTCATATTAGTCATTTGACCTATCTTATTTTTGTGCTACTCATTTTTAATTATGCTTCATAAGATTATAAAATTTTCAAATAAACATTCTTAAACATGAATAAAATGTTCTCGGGTTACACATGTTTCTTTTTATAATTTTTTCAGTTTTATACCAGATTTAATTATTTAGAATCAAAATCTAATTAAAACTTTAAATATCTTAACCATGCAAATAAAGTTTCTAAATCAGGGAAAAATTTGGCAAATTTTTCTGGAAACCCTGGAAATATCAGGGAATTTTTAAATCATTACCTTGTGGCCACCCTGTAATAAGACTTTTCGTTTTCTGGTCCCTATTTTTGAAGGTATGCTAGATTTGTTGCCACATCTTGGAGATGTGAAAACCAGAGTGCTAAAGGATCTGAATGTTGTAAAGTGCCTACATGGTATATAATGGAGTGCAGACTGCTCCTGCCTAATACAATTTAATAGAGCATTTATATGGTCGTAGTTGTAGTATGGCTGCATTTGTAGTAAAGTGGTACCTCAACAGGATTAAATGAGATTGGTATTGGTTGATGCAGGATAACCGAAAGTTTGATGCCAAAAGCCACAAACATTCATGTGAGTTCTATAAGTAAAGACAGTCATGTTGATATAATTTTTATATGGGTGGAAAATGTGATTTAAAGCAAAAATTTGGCTTTCAAAAGTGGTAATGCATGGGAGTGACACAATAAAGGATGGCATGAGGCACTCAAAGGATCGTAATAATAATATTTAATTAAATTGCGTTTGTGCGCACGTTCTGGTGGCAGTTTCCGAACAAGTCCTTCTTCTCATTTTCCTGCACCCACCTATATTTGCCTTCTGCAAATTTTAGTTTTAAATTCTTTCATCATTTATTCATCATTTCTCGGTAACTTATTCCAATCCCTGAAACCCTTAGCCAAAAAAGAGAATCTTCATAAACCCTTGTGCCTGAAATCGAGTGCCAGCTTGTGGTAATCTTTTCCCTTCCATGCATTACTTTTAATTCTTACACCAATATCTATCCATGCCTCATCACCAATATACGACTTGTACACTACCATGACCCACTTCACCCTCCTCCTGTCTTCGAATGAATCCCATTCCAGCTCTTTTATCATATCTGTAACTGATTGCATTCTGCGATAATTTCCAGAAACAAATTAGCAGCCCTTTTTTGCACCCTCTCCAATTCCTGTATTTGATACACAAAATGTGGGTCCCATACTACACTACCATATTCAAGTAATGGTCTGACCAAAGTTTGGTAACCCAATGCCCTTACTTCTCTCATACATTCCCTCATCACTCTCTCCAACAAGTACAGAATTTTGAAACCTTTTCCTACTACCTGACCAATGTGTCCTGCCCAGTTAAGCTTGTTATCAAATGTAATGCCAAGATATTTACATTTCAAATCTTCAACAAGCAGTTCTTTCCCCAACTTATAATCATAATCAACCTTTAGTCTTTTTTTTGTATATCTAATAAACTGACTCTTCATTTATCCTCATCCCACGTTTACCAACCCTACTAGATATCCTGTCCAGATCACCCTGCACCTGTTTACAGTTCTATACCATTTTGATCCTTTCATATAACATTATATCATCTGCAAACAATCTAGCTTCTGATAGTAAGCAATCAACACAATTATTCATTAGAACTAGCATTTACCCATTGCTTCGCACACACGAGTCATGTATAGAAAGACTCTGAGCTTTTTTAGTTTAGTATCAAATATTAACTTAGAGAAGCAAAAAATATAGATAAATACCACATTTATCTATTTTGGTTAGATATTAATGGAGATAAATGCCTCATGACACAAAAATGCCTTGTAGACCCATTTATATTTTTTCCCCATTAAGGGTTAAATTAAAAAAAAAATCTTTCTTAACATATGAAGTCACCAAAGCTGAGTCATTACTCTTCATACTTCTACTTCATTTATCGATTTTGGTTAGATATCGAGGGAGATAAATGGCTCGAGATACAAAAATCGAATTTAGAAAAATTGACTTTTTTCCCCTTTAAGGGTCAAATTACGAAAATTTCTTTCTTAAAATATGTTACCACGGCGGAAACCTTAGTCTTTAATATGCTACCACATTTATCTGTACTATGTTAGATATGAAGTGAGATAAATCGCTCGTGACACAAAAACGCATTGCAAAAATGTTGATACTTTTGCCCTTTAAGGGTCGAATTCCGAAAAAATTTTGTCTTAGTATATGACTCCACTAAAGCAGAGATCTTAATCTTTAAAAATGATACTTCATTAAACGATTTCAGATAGGTATCCAGGGAGATAAATGACTCGTAACACAGAAAACAGCATTTTAGACATTTTGACATTTTTGCCTTTTAAGGATCGAATTCCGAAAACTTTCTTTCTTAAAATATGATGTGACTAAAGTGGAGACCATAAGCTTTATAATGACACCCCATTCATTGATTTCAGTCAAGTATGAAGGAAGATACAGGCTTGTGACAAAAAAATACCTTATGGAAATAATATATATGGTATTTTGGGATGCTTCAGGATTTTAACATTAATGACAAAATGCTGTAATTTTGCTTTCCAAATATTCCATATAGTATTAACTAATCTGTGATTGCACTAACTTGTAATTTGTTCCACCTCAGTCAGTCACTCATTTGTAGGAGTCTATCAATAAATAGCTAATCATGTTTAATTTCATGTTTTTCCTTCAAGCAACATGCTCATTTAATATTATCAAAGAGAAATAATATGAAAGCAACAGTGGAGTAGGATGAAATGCTGTATGGTCATATTTATATGGAAATGTAAGATAAATTATTCTCATCTCTCACTAAAGTTGAAGGTAGGAGGGCTGAGCAACAAGAAAGGTTATTCACAAACATATTTTGTTCCATGATTTTTTAAAAGAAAATAGAATTGTGACTGAGCTTGCACAATATCTACGGTCAGCACATACGTTAATTGTTGGAGCATGCATGATCTTAATCCAGTGGTCGTCAAACTTTTCTGCTCAAGGGCCAAAACTAACAGTATGATGTGGCACCTCGGGCCACAGATTTACATGTATCTTTATTAATAGGCAACACATGTAAATGGTGTGTTTTGAACCTCCAGTAGACTAGCTATAGTAAAGAAGCGAGAGGTTTACCACTGACTTTCTAGCACTAATCGTTAAAGTCGAGACCATTCGGAACACTTTGTGTAGAATGTTCTGTTTCAGATTGCTGCCACCCTCAGCGACCCCTAAATAGTAACACTGTAATTGCCCAACGAAATATTGCTGCGTTGTCTAGGTGAGCAGATGGTTAATAACGACAACTGTACTTATATTTAAATGTATTATGTAACATGAGACACAATCACAACTGTTTACTACATGTTTTGAAAGTCATATTTCTTCAACTCAGTGGACTAAACTACAACAGCCTTAATTTCTTTCATACTAGCTGGCATTGACTAGATATGTATTTATTTCAATCTAATGTTATTTTGTCTCTTCCTCCCCTCACTCTCTGTCGCCCATGTCGTCCTTCCCCTCACTCACCATCTCTTCATCCCTTTCTCTGTCCATTTCGCACTTCCCCCTGTATGTGTCCATCTCCTCCTTCCCCTACTCCATCCACATTACCACCCCCCTCCCCCCCAATCCCAATAAGACGTTGCCTTTGCTTACCCCACAATATTTCTTCACAGGTGTGGAGGATAAACACACACACACACACTTTTTTTTAAGAGCTAATGACTAATGATTCCTTTTTCCAAATATTTACCACATATGAAGCTGACCGCCTCTATAAGCGCATTCATGAATCCAAGGCACTTTAAGATTTATACAACAGCAGATAATTTGTACGAGGCACACACGCCCATGAGTTGTCAGCACTGAGAAACAAACAACAAAACATTTCCATTATTACGTCCCCTCACACAGCAACGACAAATCTATCTGCCCCTGTACCGAGTGGCACCTGTAAAGGCGACTGAACAACTTTACGCGCTCCTACTTATAATTCTTCCATTATATTTTTCATTTGACGAAGGAGACAGGTAAAGCCGACAGCTGCAAACCATTTATTCTTTATCGGATTAGGATATACATCATTTATCATTCTTCAGAAGCTGTGAACATTAGCACCTGTTAAAATGAAATAGTACTTTCGAAAACAGACCATTTGCAACTGTTGGATGTATGTGACTCCTTCGCCAAATAACACTGCTGTGCAGTTACTGACAACAATAAGCCATGTTTATGACACTGAAATCCTGCAACACAGGGAATAATATTTTTAAATCCCCATCCGCCAGTTTGACAACTATTAGTTTTTGAGGGACGTATTTGTGGGAGGCGATAGTTGTCATGTTGACAACAATTACATTTTTAGTCAGTCTTCACAAGAGTCAAGTGTTGAGACCGACTGGAATATTCATTGTAGCACGAGTCATTGATGACATGCGCCATTCAGATTTTCACAAAATGGCTGTCACCATTTTACAAGCGTTTAAAATAGCATAAAATGCTGCTGATCAATTTTCAATAAACTGAAAAAAAGCATACAGTGCACCTGACTAATTGATTCCAGTCTAATTATCCCTGTGAAAATTCACATGACTTGCGTAATGTTACAATATTCATGTAGCTAAGCAGGAGCATAAGAAGGGTGAAGGCAAGGAAGAGAATCATTAGTAATTTTGTCACTACCAAAAACAAGTCTGGGATCAGTGTGTTTTGTTCCTTAAATTGATTTTAAAGTACTTTCACGCAAGATGAACTAGACGTATTTTAAAAATATTATATTACATTATTCAAATGGCCACAAAAACTTTATTATAATTTTGTTAATCTCAAACTTTCAAAAGAATATATAAATAAATAACTAATTTAAAAAATAAGAAAACGACAGATACACTGCACATGCAAAGGGCTATATAAGAAAGCTACAGGTCTATTCTTGAATGTGGTTTTTTATTCATTAAAATTGCAAAACAAAGTACAAATATAAAATTTTTCATTAATGTGATTTGTGATGTTGAATGTTTTTGGCTATCTCATCTATATCTGCGTCGTTTGGGCTGCATGCAATCCTCATTGCGTCTTCTAAATGACTGGACAACCGATTACGATATTTATTTTTCAAGTACTTCATTTTTGAAAATGAAGCTTCACAAAGGTAAGTTGAAGGAAATAGTGTTAAAATGAACTGTGCACAGTCTCGTAAATTTTTATAATTGTTAGGCACACATTTCTAAAATTGAGTGTACTGTTGGGTTTCACGATGTTCTATAAACAGAGCTTTAAGCTGTGTGTCATGTTGAAGTTCGATTATTTCATTTAGCAAGTTAGTTTTAGGAAATCCAAATTGGCAGAATAATTTGAGATCATCATGTTCAACATGCCAAGGGTTCTCTACGAGAATGAAACAGCTTCGAATATTTCTAACATCTGCAAATCTGTTTTGTATACCTTCCAAATAGGCTTCCAAATGTTCTTTCATGTCTTGGTAAATAGTTTCGGCGATAGCTAAGTCTGATCTGAGCATAGCAACAGTTGGAAAATTAGACAGATCTTTTTCTCCGAGTTCATTTATATATAATTGCAGTTTGGCTTCAAATGCTAATATTTTGTTAGTCATTTGCCCAATTATCTTGTTTGGTCCTTGTAATTTCCAAGTTAAGTGTGTTGAATTTTTGTGTAATATCGGTCAAGAAAGCTGTAAGTATCCACCATTCATCATCATCAAGTTCAGGATAATTTTTGCCACTTTGCTGTAAGAATAAAATAATTTCTGATTTCAAATTGACAAATCGTTCCAGCACTTTTCCTTTGCTTAACCATCTGACAGCAGTATGTAGGATAACATCACTGTAACAAGCCTGCAATTCCTCCAGTAGTTCTTTAAATTTCCGGTGATTAAGTTCACGGGCACGAATGAAATTTATAACGCTTATAACCGTTTTCATAACATTCTTCAATTTGGTATTTGAAATTTGACATGCCAGACTTTCTTGATGCAGTAAGCAGTGAATGGAGAGTAAATGTGGCAAATTCCATTCCTTCTTAATCAGTGCTACCAAACCATTGTTGACGCCCATCATTGATGGACAGCCATCTGTACATACTGATATTAATTTGCTCATAGGTAAGTCATTTTTTTTTCTACAAACTCTTTAATTGCATCCATAAAATCAGAACCTTTTGTGTGACTTTCATGGTTATAATTGCTAAAAAATCTTCCTCTATTACCCCATCATATGTGCAGTAACGCACAAATAATGAAAACTGAGCCATTGAAGCTAAATCTGTACTGGAATCACATGCAAGACTGAAGTATTTGCATAGTTTTACTTTATTAATTACTTCCTCAAACATATATTTTGAAATATCTTCTATACGGCGTCGACAGGTAGATTCTGAAAGTGTGAGCTTATTTATTTCAGCTAATATTTGCTTACTGTTAGAGAAATTTTGAAACAAAGTGTCAGAAACAGTCATCATACATTTCTTCACTAATTCAGCATCAGTGAAAGGTTTCATATTTTTTTGCTAGAATATTACATACTTGGTATGATGCTTTTGTGACAGCCTCACTTTGCCCAACTGCTGCTAACATAACGTTTTGTTGACGACGAATGGTAGATTTTAGATGAGCAATTTTTTCCTTTCTTTCATTTGAATTCAAAGGAAAAGCTACTGTAAATGAACTGTGCTTACTTGTGTAGTGGCGAAATAAATTGTATCTCTTCAGTCCCACGATGGTATCCCGGCATATTAAGCAAGTAGCAGTACCTTCGTTGTGCCCACTTATAAAACAAAACTCTTCTTCCCATATTTCTTGGAAACTTCTTTTCTCTTCACTTATTTTCCTCTTAGTCACTGTTTTTGAGGGTACACCAGACATTATTTATTCCACTACTAATGATAGCACAAAATATGAGCACAAATACACTCAAGACGCGACGAACGCTCAGGAGCACCGAAACTTACTGCACGATTGACACGACAAAGCTAACACTGAGGCGGCTGCGGGACAAACCCGCCGACAAACGAGCGGCCGTAGGGGCGCGGCGCGTTTGATGCACGGCTTACATTGTTGGCTAGCAGTGCGCTCACGCCTCTGAGCGCTGCGGAACGCCGCAAGTGGCCCCGACTTTAATCACAATTCTACGCAGTTTCCGCAAACAAAACACGGCTACGCCAGACAAGTAGATAACTAATGCTGCCCGTGCGAAGCCGAGGAGGGCCGCGGGCCGCACGAAAACTTCATTCGGGCCGCATGCGGCCCGCGGGCCGCAGTTTGACGACCAATGTCTTAATCACATGTTTCTATTTTCTTGAAAAAATGGCATGGCCAAAAATATTGTATTTTTTGTGGTTGTGAGGATGTTTTTTGCTGCTATCCTCCCTTCAACTTGGTGAGTGATGAGTATAATTTGTTTCCTTTCCTTACAGAAATTATGTGAAATTATGATTAAGTATTTGGTCAGCCTATTTGCCACCATATTAACAAGAGAAAACTTAACTCACTTAATAGTTGCTCCTTTTTTGAGTAATATAATCATATTTTTTTATTTATTTATAAACGTTTCTCGGGACGGAGAATAAAGTCACCGAAATATTGTGTATTAATAATAATATTACTCGGTTTGTTTCCCGAGAAATGTTTATAAATAAACAACGCTGAGAAAAATTGCATTCATTTATATTTTTTGATGTTTGTTTTCACAGACAGGTTATTTGTGCACAAGTCTGCTGAAAAGTCAAGATGACCCCCTAACGGCATTCTGTAACCGCTTGACACTATATTAATTTGTCAAGTTTCTGAGTCATATTTTGACTATCCTTTTCATCTGTCTGTATCCATTTTAATAAAATTTGTAAATTGGACAGACTTCGATAGCTTGGCATTCTTTGGCGAGTCTGATGATGCCCAATGTGTTAGTTATACTGGCCACCATTACAGCGCCATTTGGCTAAGCAGGAAATTTCAAATAAATTACTGCATTGATATTATTTGTGCTTATGTTGCTAGAAGAAAGAATAAATTTCAAATAAAATAATTCAATTTGATTTTATTTGCACTTATATTGTTAAAAGGAAGTGTAAATAAGAAAAGAATGGGAAATTAACCCACCACATACCAAAGTGGACGGATGTGATGAGAGGGAACACTTATGCTGACAAACAACTACACAATATTTCGGCATCTGCCTTGTTTACAAGTAGAAAAACGGGCCATTAGGCTCGGAACGTGTGTACACAACGAACATTACCTAATGACTAACTGTGATACCATCTAAAATGCAGTTGTCTGTTGTGCAGCAGAGATGAAAATTTTAATGGGATGTTTGTTTAAATTTAAATTTTGATTTTTGTTCATATATGACGATTAGATACAGAAACAAGGAGATGCACAGCTGATGTTTACACTGTATTCTATATAGCAGTAACTAGAACCAAATGACAACATATTTTTTTTTTCCCTTTTGATAGCACACAATGAACAGGAAGTTTATTAAAAAACTCTGAGAAAGTTTGCATAAAACATAGGTAATCACAAAATATATTGACCAAATAAATAATAATTATTTGTTTTTGAAATATAGGCTACTTTAATTTTTTAAACAATAAAAATTCAGTCATTTAAAAGTAAATGCAGTTATTTAAAAGCATCCTAGCTAAATATTCTGAAAAATTAAATAGAGAAAGTATTCACATCACAAAAATATCAATAAAAAAGAATAATCAATCATTTGTTTATTTAATCAAAAAACGTTGAAGTAGCAAATTGTGTACACAAGATATTAACAACAATTAATAACCTAGTTCCCATCTCCTAAGTTCAAAGGAGGCTGTGGTTACAACAGTTGTTTAAATTGTTAAACATGTGGGTACTGGCATGTTCTGCCGCTGGATCGGATAAGTTGCTGGTGTGCACTGTTTGCCTGTGGCCATTCATTCTGATGGCAAGTAAGTTAGGGGTGAGGCCTTTATACAATTTGAGTTGATATATGAAGTATGTTGTGGTTAATAAAGCATTTCCAATGATGGAAAAAGTTTCCCTTGTGGTCAGATTGAAATAGGTTGAGGTAGTCAGGTGTTTGCTGTAAGTTTTGCAGCAGAGTCTCTTGCATGGAAATCATCCCTGTGGTGTTTTGGGGGAACTACAGGACGAGTATTTACGAACGAAGATATTCTTGATATGGGTGGTCTGCTGAAGCATGTGGATGGGGCAGTGAGCATGATTTTATGGAGAAGGGTGCGCATCCCAGGGTAGGAATATAGGAAATCGTGCGCTCAAGAAATTATTAAGTTAATGGACTCAAGACCTGAAAAAAATGGGCGATAAAAGCAGAGCTACAGTTGGTTTTAAGTGGAATGCCATTGGATTAGTTGTCGAAAGAACAAGTTGTAGCATGATAGATTTGTTTATGTACTAGATCAGTAGGATAGCAGTTGGAGATGAGAGTTTGGAACCGGTTTTTGGAGTATTTGGAGAGAGATTCTTTATTGGAGCAAATGCGTTGGACACAAATGACAAGGCTGTAAAGGAGCATTTCCACTGAGGCAACAACGCGCAACATGTAGCATGCTACACGAGTTATTTGGTTGCTACATGTCGCCGTGCGTCATCATACTTTGTCGCAAGTCGAATGTCGCCCAAGAATCTGTTGCCAGTTGTCGCTTGCTGCTTGTCGCCATTGCTTGTAGCATGCGGCAAAAGCATTTCATGTTATGCGGCCAGTAGTGTGCGTCATGTCATCAGAAGCAGTGGCAGCTGCTGCTTATTTGATCCTCGCAATGGCAATAAAAGAAGAAAACGTAAAAAATCTAGGTGGTGGATCAGAGATTTATTTGTTAAAAGCAGTGCGAATCGCAAGGTACTTTATGTCAAAAGAAGGAAAAGTATCTTGGCAAGACAAATACTAAGACAAAACATAAACTATGTATTCGTAGGTAAAATAATGTATTTAGCTACGTTACCATTATATGACAATTTATCACTATCATACATAACTGTATGAATGAAAGGTCGGTTCAAGACATTTTTTTACTATTATTTACCACAATCTAAATTTGGAAACACTTTTCTACATACGCTGTTAATACAGCCTATCTTAATTATATGTAAGTCCTTTTGTAAAGTTTTAACTACGACAATTTTTAAAATATAAATATATTTTTTAAAACCACCATAAAACTACTTTATTTACTTGTATAACTAAAAAGATTGTAAAGCCCCTATTCCGTCTCTGGATCTGTCATTGGTAAAACTATTCTGTCAAAAATAATTAGTTACATGTATTAATTATCGTACCTCATAATTTTCTGCTGTTGAAAAAGTTTGTCTTGGAATGTCAACATCTAACAAAAATGTCAGGAGTTTATAAGCAAACCATTTCTCTTCTTTAGGAGAGGAGCTGCTCTTTGGTCTAGTAATCCTTTTATGTTCAAGATGAAAAGCAGACCTCAAATTCTTGATTTTCTTTTTATTTCATCTAATGAACATTCGTAATTGTTAGCAAGTAGTATTAATTTGTCACTTTTCACTTTCCTGTCTTTACATGATGCACTTTTGTTATTCCACAACTCCGGTGAAGTATGATAATCTTCAATAAATAAGGTTGTTTCCTGCACATTCCACTCCATGTCGCCCGTTTTCTGTCGCACTCATCCACCGCCAGTTGGATACAGGCAACATTGTGCGACAAACTTTATTTTTGTCGCACAGTGGCCCATACGACTGGCAACACGGCCCATCCTGTAGCATGCGTCATTGTTGCTTGCTACATGTCACAGCGTGTTGCTTCGCTTGAAATACTCCTTGTCGCATGCGTCAGTGCTGCATGCCACATGTTGCCCAGAAGTTGCCTCAGTGGAAACGCACCTTAAGGAAGAATGCCTATGGAGGGATGGCACCAAATGAAATGAAGGTAATGTTGTAGATTTGAGGTTTGATTTGAACAGAAGTATGTAGGTCATTATTTGTAAGAAAATGTCAACTTCAAGAAAAGTAATATTTTTGTGGTAGTAAGTCAAAGTAAAGTTGATAGAGTGACTATTGTATTAGGAGTTGAGGAAGTCTAGTAAGTGATTTGGTGAGTTTAGATCAAAAAAATATTCTCAGTGTATCTAAGCCACACAAGAGGTTTGATTGAGACTTTGTTCAGGAATTGTTGCTCCAGATGTCCAAGTAACATATTTGCACAGAATGGAACCATGTGGCTACTTATGGCAGTGCCGCATATCTGGTGGTAAACTTGACAGTTACAACAGAATGAGGTGTACCAAGGAGATGAGAAATGGTGTACTGGAGAGTTTGTTGAGGAATTGCATTTGCAGGAAGTGTTCCATGGAACTGAGGCCCTGGTATTGGAGAATGTTTGTATAGAGGCAAGTGACATATATGGAAACAAGGTAGCAGTCTGGTGGTAGAGGAGTGAGGATGGTGGAAAGATGTTCAATGAAATGGAGGGTATTTTTAATGATTGAAAAGAAGTTCTGTACAAAAGTTTACCATTGCTGATCCATAAAAGCTGAAATCCATTAAGAAGGCAATCGATATACCATTAGTATAGGCTGCCATACTCCACCTTATTCCCTTTACCCAAGATCCACAAGACTGGCAAACTTGGGTTATCTACAGTGGTGGCATGTGATCGCTTAGTGAATGAATTTCAGATCTTGTCAATTAGCACTTCCCATCTTATTCATTCATAAAAGATAATCCCACACTTCCTTGAACATCTTTCCACAGTCCCCCACTCCTCTATCACCAGTCTCCTTATCTGTCTCAGTAGATGTCACCTCCCTGTACATTAACATTCCCCACTGTTAGGTCATGATTGCCATGAAACACTGCCCGGAAATGTGACTCCCCAACAGCGTAACTAGGACATCATTCATCATATCCTTCGCACACCTCATTACGTCAAAAAAACTTCTCTTTCTGCTCTCAAGTTTACCAACAGATACGTGACACTACATGTCTCCATCCTATGTAAACCTGTTCGTGGGCTGTCAGGACCAACAAAACCTGACCAAAATCTTAATCAAACCTCTTGTGTAGTTCAGATACATAGGCAATATTTCTATAATCAGGACCCACCAAGAAAATAAGCTACTAGACTTCAACTCCATACTCAATAATCACTCCTTCAATTTTATTTGGACTTAATTCCATACACATTACCTTTCTTGGTGTTAACATTTCCTTAAAGAATGTGGACCTGCATACCTCTCTTCACATTAAACCTACGAATTTACAGCAATATCTTCACATCAATAGCTTCTATCACTCCCACAGATGTTCCCACAGTTGGTCATCCGTGGCAGTCACATCTCTCTTCACATGAAGAATCTTTCTTCAGATACTCCAAAACCTGTCCCAAGCTCTCATCTCCAGCTGATACCCCCCTGATATAGTATTAAAAAGAAAGACAAACCTATCATGCTACAACCTATCCTGCACATTTAAAACCAACTGCAGCCCTACTTTCAACATCCATTTCTTTCCAGGTCCTGAGTCCTCCTTCATGGGCATGACTTTCTATGTTTCTTCCCTGAGATGCACATCCTTCTCCACAAAATTCTGCCCACTGCCCACGCACATATTTCAGCAGTCCACCCAATTTGAAGGATATTTTGGTTCAAAAATATCCCTCCCCTAATTCCACCAAACCAAAGCAGAGAACATTCCCATGCAACATACTACTCTGTAAAAAATGCAGCTTAAACCCAGCTGCCGCCACCTATTCTGGTCCGACCACAAGGGAAACTTTTCCCATCAGTGGATATGCCACATGCACCACAACACACTTGATATATCAACTCACATGTGTCCACTGTACTAGTTGATATATAGGCACACCACTAAACCACTTGCCATCAGAATGAATGGCCACTTTCCCCATCCAATGGCAGATCATGGGGGTACCCGCAAGTTGAGCAATTCAAACAATTGTTTTATCAGAGTTTACCCCAAAACACAATCTTCTCTGAACTCTACAGATGGAAACTAACTTACCAACATAAATCTTCCTGCCTTCAATTTCTAATAAGATCCTTTCAGTAGACCCAACACTTATTATCAGTATTTCTTCACATTTTATAGCTCTCACATTTTCCATGCCTATTTACAGTTTTTTTTTTTAATTAAATATTTATATCCTCTCATGTTAATTATGTTGGTGATGTTTCTCCTCTTCCAATGATAGTATGTTTCCAGAATTATCGATTCAATACTTTCTTGCCCTTCCACCACCACTCCTTCTGTCCAAGCCATGTACCTGGGATCTCCATTCGCCAAGCGGGTCAAGTGTCTTTTCTACTTGCAAGTGTAAGGTTCAACACCAAAATATTATTTTATAAGTATTCATCTTTCTTGAGTTTGTCATTCCCAATTGCTGTCATCTGTGGTAAGTGTTGGATTTCCCTATCCTTAGTTTTATACATATTGCTTAAATGGCTGGAAGTGCTTTTGAAAATCTAGCATCATCATCTATAGTTGTGACAAATGTGTGCTTACGTTGTTGCAGCCTTTCTTTCTTCAACTTTGGCAAGTGACAGTACCATTCCTTATTAATGTCACCTCACAACACTCTTCTTTCTAGATTGTGTCATAAATGTTGAAACTGCAGTTAGGCAATGAAAATGAGGAAAGAATCCTCCTTCCATACGTTTGAGTGCAGCTCCCATCCTCCCTTCAATTTTGGGGATTAGTGTGTATTGTTTATCTTCCCTTATATATATAAAATTAAACATTTGGATAGTAGAATAACCACCATTTCCCAGAGTTAAAGGTAACTGTGGTGTTGAAATATGGAGAAACCCATACACCCATTGAGCATCAAAATTTTCGGGTTTATATACCTTTAATAATTCAGTGATGTTGCTGCCTATTGGTGGTTGGCAGTTACCTCACTATTGTTGAAGAATGGAAATAAATCCAAAAATTCCAATGTTTGATATGTGTGTGTGTCTAATTTTGTTTCAACTCCGCGACAGACTTCAGTGTTAATTCTCCAAATGTTTAATTTTTCCTGCTTTATAGCACCTTTGTTTCCCAACATAATATTTCTCAGTTGCTTAGCAACCTAAACTCTAGAAATATAGTTCTTTGTGCACAGTGATTTTTTTGTGTTAAAATATGAAATGTTTCATTATTCTACTAGAAGTATTTTTCTGCCTTTCCAAATATTTTGTCTATTAATCTTTTGTCTTTTTTCAGGCTGCAGAATGTATGCCTTTTATTCATCCAGGGGAGAAAGCACTTTTAGACAGAATAATGTACATTGCTAAAAGCTACAGTACATTGAAAAAATTTGTGGATATTAATTTATATAATGTTGGTCCAGGTAAAATCAGAGCTAAATAAGTATTATTATATATTATTCATAGTTATTTTTTCTCATTTTGGAAATACCATTTTACATTTTTTATAAACACTAGCTGGTACCCACGACTTTGTTCGTGATTGTAAAGAATTCATATTGACAGCTATAGACATCTAACCACCCTAGTGCACGATGGGAGACTCGATACTATTGACACACACAAGTACCAGTCTTCTGCGCTATGTAGTTTCGGCAGCAAGGTAAAATTTATGGATACACACAAGTCTTTGGATGAAACACGAAAATATTCATGATCGACCAATTTCATATACCATATCTCACACACTCCCACAGTTACCGAATTTCGGCCAACGTTGTGATCGATGGGAGAGACTGTGTTACTACCACACACAAACGCCAGTGATCTGCGATTGATAGTTTTCACTTAAAAGTGATACACCGTGACACATGCGTCTTTGGCAGAAATATGAAATTGCCGCAGGTCGACCATTTTCATCCCCCATATCTTCCACACCCCCATAGCTACAGACATCTAACAACCATAGTGCACGACAACAGACACGATTCTACTACCACACATAAACACCAATGCTCTATGCTATGTAGTCGTGGTAGAAAAGTGAAATCTGTGGAGACACATGCCTTTCATCGAAATACGAAAATATCCTTGGTCGGCCACTTACAAACACCATATCTACCACAGTACCACAGTTTCTGAAATTCGGCCGCTGTTGTGATCGAAAGGTGACTCTGTGCTACTACTACACATAAACGCCAGTTATCTGTGATCTATAGTTTTCGCTGAAAAGTGATACACCATGACACTTTTGTCTTTGGCAGAAGTATGAAACTGCCGCAGGTCGACCACTTTCAACCCCCATTTCTCCCACACCCCCGTAGTTACCGACATCTAACAACCATAGTGCACTACATGAGATACAATTCTACTACCAAACACAAACACCAATGCTCTATGCTATGTAGTTGTGGCAGAAAAGTGACATATGCGGCGACAGTGGAAATACGAAAATATTCTTTGTCGGCCACTTACAACCACCATATCTACCACAGTACTACAGTTTCTGGAATTTGGCCGCTGTTGTGATCGAAAGGTGACTCTGTGCTACTACTACACACAAACTCCAGTTATCTGTGATCTATAGTTTTCGCTGAAAAGTGATACACCATGACACTTTTGCCTTTGGCCGAAGTATGAAATTGCCACAGGTCGACCACTTTCAACCTCCATATCTCCCACATTCCCATAGCTACCGACATCTAACACCGTAGTGCACGACAGGAAAGACGATTCTACTACCACACACAAACACCAAAAGTCTATGTTATGTAGTTGTGGCAGGAAAGAGAAGTATACGGAGATACGAATTTTTGGTCGAAATATGAAAACTCCCTGCTCTGACCAACTTTAATCATTATATCTCCCACATCCCCACAGCTATCGGCATTCGGCCAACGTTGTGCACGACAGGAAACTCCATGCTACTTCCACCCACAAACATCAGTGATCTGTGCTAGGTAGTGGTGGCTGAAAAGTGAAATATAAGAAAAAACACGTCTATTTTTATATATATATAAGATTTTCACTCTTGTTAAATTTGTTACAAAGCAAAATTCGGTCAGCTCTTCCAGCAGAAAATACACTGAAGAGCCATAGAAACTGGTTCATCTGCCTAATATTGTGTAGGGCCTCCGCAAGCAGGCAGAAGTGCCACAACGCGACGTGGCATGGACTTGACTATTGTCTGAAGTAGTACTGGAGGGAATTGACAGCATGCATCCTGCAGGGCTGTCCATAAATCCATAAGACTAGGAGGGGGTGGAGTTCTCTTCTGAACAGCACCTTGCAAGGCATCCCAGATATGCTCAATATTGTTCATGTCTGGGGAGTTTGGTGGCCAGCGGAGGTGTTTAAACTCAGAAGAGTGTTCCTTGACTCTTTAGCAATTATGGATGTGTGGGGTGTCGCATTATCCTGCTGGAATTGCCCAAGTCTGTCGGAATGCACAATGGACATGAATGGATGCAGGTGATCAGCCAGGATGCGTACGTATGTGTCATCTGTCAGAGTCGTATCGGGGGTACCATGCCACTCCAACTGCACATGCCCCACACCATTACAGATCCTCCGCCACCTTGAACAGTCCCCTGGTGACATGCAGGGTCCATGAATTCGTGAGGTTGTCTGCATACTTGTACATGTGCATTCACTTGATACAATTGGAAACCAGACTCGTCAAACTAGGTAACATGTTTCCAATCATCAACAGTCCAATGTCGGTGTTGAAGGGCCCAGGCGAGGCGTAAAGCTTTGTGATGTGCACTCAGCAAGGGTACATGAGTGCCGGCTCCGAAAGCCCATATCGATGATGTTTTGTTGAATGGTTCACACGCTGACACTTGTTGATGGCCCAGCATTGAAATCGACAGCAATTTGCGGAAGGGTTGCACTTCTGTCACATTTAACGATTCCTTTCAGTCATCGTTGGTCCCGTTCTTGCAAGATCTTTTTCTGGCTGCAGCCATGTCGGAGATTTGATGTTTTACTGGATTTCCGATATTCACGGTACGCTCATGAAATGGTCATACAGGAATAATCCTCACCTCATCACTACCTCAGAGACGCTGTGTCCCAGCTCTCGTGTGTCGAACATACCACCACATTCAAACTCACTTAAACTGTGAGAAACCTGCCATTGTAGCAGCAGCAACCATTTTAACGCCTGTGCCAGACACCTGTTGTCTTATATAGGCATTGCAGAACGCAGCCCCACACTCTGAGTGTTTACATATCTCTGTATTTGCATACACATGCCTATACCAGTTTCTTTGGCTCTTCAGTGAATAAAGTAGACCTTTCCTTTATGCATCTGTATGTTACTTTAAGAGTGTAGATGACTGTGAGATGTGTACCTTGAGTTTAAAGTCATGACTATGAGACAGAGGGTGATGTTTAATGCGGCTACTCATGATCTTCTCCTGCTGAAGATCACTAAGTGAGCCTCCATGTTTGACAATTCCCATTCTTATAAATAAATTACCATTGTGAACATATCCATAATCCTAGCATTTGGTACATGATTTGGTTTTGATATGTGCACTTTCACATTTTCAAAAATTGGATGGTCAAAATTTTCTTTCATTTGGACTTAGGAGAAGAAATAACACAAACTCATTGCCCTTCAGGTTTATATGTATTGTGTTTGTATACTATCAATAAGACATGAGGTAGATTACTGATCAGGCCATCCAAAATTCCATTTTCCCCAAATCTTCCTTGGTGACAGGCACTTTTTATCAGTAAATGTCTTCTGGTAGCCAACACCCACCCTTGGTATTTCTGCCATTCAGTGCCACACTGACCAGTAGAGATGGTCTGTCCTGTTGGGCCCTGGTTTGTATACAGCTGTGACATCCTTTAGCCTCAGGCAGGTTGACTGAAGAGAGTCACTTATAGTACCACGACCACACATTGAACATTCAAGGCACCATGCAGAAGGGAGCTGCTGTTATTGGTTGCCACAGTGTACCGTATAGACAACTTATCTGCTGGAAATTAAGTTTGGATCTGGAGACAGTTTGCATCAACCAATATTTGTCAAAATTTACAAAAAAATGTTGACCAGTAGATTCATCTGACAAGAATAAAATAAGGTACGTAAAGGAAATGTTGTGTTGTGATGCCTATTCATGGAGCTGTGATATTGCCAAAACATGTAATAATTTTGAGCATTTCTGAGAAATGCTTCACAGCTGACATGATATTATTCAAGGGAGCTAGCTTGAAGGTGGAATGACTCTCTCCGGGCTGTTAGATACTGATTCCCCACCTTGTATCTATAGAAAGTTCTTAGCATGTTCTATTTGACCAATTACAGGGTAAACATGCTCTGTTCACGTTGGCCCTGGCCAACCTTCATTTATGTACCCTCTCCATGAGCTGTGCTGAGGAGCATATTTTGGCACTGAATGAGAGTCTGTTTGTTCCGGCCACTCCAAGATGCAGTATTGACTTCCTACAGAATCAGTAGGTACTGGCGGGTCTATTCAGCACCTCTCTGTTGGCTACAGAAATGGACTAAAAATTAGCTAGATTTTATAAGTTATATTCTTCAATTATTTCATAGCTGTTTTCAGTAAAGTGTTTTTTTGAACATATATTTGTGACTTTGTCGCATATAAATATCTTTATGCGATCTCGATAGATAAATAAATAAATAATTTTGTAGACTGAAGTTTTATTATAAACTTTTGCAGTTTATTTATTCCGTTTGTTTGCTTAAAAAATCCTCTTGATACCAATAACGACCGTGTTTGTCACTATATCCGAAGATTTGCAGGTTCGTTTTCTACTCAAGATCTCTCAATTTAATTTTACGCTGCTGCTAGATCAATCTTGTCTTGGTCGTTCCCTCTACTCAACAATTCTCTTAACTTCACTTCTTTTTCCTTTATTTTTTTTTTCTTCGGAGAGCCTATCCATTCAAGCAATCTCTGAGCAAACAATATTTATTCAACTTTATATTCTTTTTTATATATAAATTGTTTTAAATTTTAATTTACGAATATTTTGGCCTTAATCAGTATAAATATATAATTTTACTGGTTTTCTAAAGAGCTTCTATGTCACAACCCCTCCCAAAATATTCCTCATTTTTTTGTTAATTGTAAATGAACAAGAAAAGGAGGAAAATTTTCTTAATGGCAATGTCGTTTTTGGTATCGAGGTTTTATGTTAAATTTTTTTACAAAATATCAACAAGCTTTGCTTATTCTAAATGTACACAAATCTTACATAACAAATGAACAATCCAAAGTCCTGTCACGGTCGCCATGTTGCATATAAATATCTTTATGCGATCTCGATAGATAAATAAATAAATAATTTTGTAGACTGAAGTTTTATTATGAACTTTTGCAGTTTATTTATTCCGTTTGTTTGCTTAAAAATCCTCTTGATACCAATAACGACCGTGTTTGTCACTATATCTGAAGATTTGCAGGTTCGTTTTCTACTCAAGATCTCTCAATTTAATTTTACGCTGCTGCTAAATCAATCTTGTCTTGGTCGTTCCCTCTACTCAACAATTCTCTTAACTTCACTTCTTTTTCCTTTCTTTTTTTCTTCTTTGGAGAGCCTATCCATTCAAGCAATCTCTGAGCAAACAATATTTATTCAACTTTATATATTTTTTATATATATAAATTGTTTTAACTTTTAATTTACGAATATTTTGGCCTTAATCAGTATAAATATATAATTTTACTGGTTTTCTAAAGAGCTACTATGTCACAACTTGTGGATTGTATCATTTGATTATAACTTAACTTGCTTGAAGATAGATATTGTTGTATCAGGAGAAACTAAGATGAATCCGAAAGGTAACATGAAATTGAATGATTATATCATGGTTTATAGTGGTGTGCGACAAAAAAGAGGGACTTCTCAAGAGTAGCCATAATGATTGTGAGGCAGTGGAAATGTAGAATTAATACTTAAGAGTATACTACTACACAGTAAAGCTCAGAATTGAAATAAAAAAAAAGGTATTTGACATTATTTGAAATATAAGCCTCCTAAGGAGGTCACTTGGATGATGTACAGGATAATTGCTTACTGCCACCAATAAAATGATTATTTAGTTTTGTGGGTGACATTAATGCTAGAGTGGGAAATAGTCCCTTACAGGATCTATTGAAACCACATGTAGAGCAAGAAATATTTTCTAGTGGATTTAGTGATTTTTCCCAGTTTTAGTTGGTTGAAACAGAGTGTAGTTGGTGGGCAGTAATACTCTAGCTTCACACTTGGGAGGATGTGGGTTCAAATCCGTTTCTGACCATCTTGATTTCAGTTTTTTATGGTTTCCTAAAATCACTACAGGTGACTGGTAGGACAGTGCCTCTAAAAGGCCAAGGTCAAATTCCTTGTCATTCCTCACCCCTATTCCCTTCCACCTCTAATGATCTTGACATCAATAAGGTGTAAAGCCAGAAAAAAAACCAGTTTAACTTAATATAAAACTGCCATGTCCAAGGTCAATGTCATTAATTGTTTATTCTTAAACAAATGAGAAGACAGCAATTATTTTCTACTGATTACAAAATTAGCAATGCATGAAAGATGGAACAAAAAAAAAACAATTACAAATCCTCTAAAAGATACATTTAAAATACATTTTGTTAAAAGAAGTATGTATCTGTCTTCAGAACCAACAAAGAATTGATCATATTCCAGAACATGTTCCAGGGTATTAATCAAGGATGGCAAATTATTGAAAACAGCATTATGACAGCTGTGTTGCAGCCTTTAGAAAATGGTAGTAAGATAGGTAATAAATGAGCATTAAAAATATGGACATTACAAGTATCATTAAAGAGAAAAAACTGCATTTTTGAAACAACTGGAAAATCCTGTAAAAAGAAAATATAACTGAGTGCTAAAGAAAAACAGTTATAGTTGGAAGAGGAGGATGAAAGATAAAGAGAGAGAGCAGGCAGAATTACATAAATGATTCAAAACATAATCTTCATCTCAGCAGGATAGAGCTTACGAGTGCTGAGAGATTTAAATAATACAGAAAAAGATAAATTGACCCATACTGAGATAACTTGGTTACCACATTTCACTGTCCTCTAGATGGATAAACATGAAGACCACCTAGGAATAGACTTCCTTGCAGAAATCAACAAACATGTAGCTCTAATAATATTGAATGAGATGGATTGGTATTTTTTACATGTTGTGATGACCTGAAAGAAGAACTAAATTTTCATCAAATAAATCTAAAGTGTTTATCAAATTTTTAAAACTGCTGTTGAACCAGTGGATATGCTTTTAATCTATTTCAAATTAAAAAAAAAAACTAAAAATTAGTTGGTTATGGACAAGATATGGTGAAAAGGTCCATTTGAGTGTTGGAGTGTTAGCAAAGATCACTTATGAAAGGGAAGATAATATTCCAACTGCAAATTCATGATGATAAAACTGATAGAAAAACTGTGATAATTCAGCATGCCATCATACATAGCTCTAATTTATGATTTATCTTTTTGTTTTGTGGAGGAAGAAAATTGTTTCAGATTATTAGATAAAGGCTACTGTGACGTAGCAGCTCTTTAGAAAACCAGTAAAATTATATATTTATACTGATTAAGGCCAAAATATTGGTAAATTAAAAGTTAAAACGATTTATATATATATATATATAAAAGAATATAAAGTTGAATAAATATTGTTTGCTCAGAGATTGCTTGAATGGATAGGCTCTCTGAAGAAAAAAAAGAGAGGAGGAGGGGAAGTTAAGAGAATTGTTGGGAGAGAAGTGGCGAGAAAGAAAAACAGCAGGGAATCTTGAAAATAATAGTTGCGAAAAATAGCTTTGATAAATCTTGTGTAGAAAACGAACCTGCAAATCTTCGGATATAGTGACAAACACAGTCGTTATTGGTATCAAGAGAATTTTTAAGCAAATAAACGGAATAAATAAACTGCAAAATTTAATAATAAAACTTCAGTCTACAAAATTATTTATTTATTTATCTATCAAGATCACATAAAGATATTTATATGCGACATGGCGACCGTGACAGGACTTTGGATTGTTCATTTGTTATGTAAGATTTGCCTCTGCATATAATAACAGTAATAGTTTTACAAACGAGATCATGAAGGATGGGTGCCTCCCATTTCTGGATATTTTGATAAAGCGGAAAACTGATAGAACTGTAGCGCATAGTGTGTACTGCAAATCCAACCACACTACTTGGGTGCAACCAGTTACCATCGTCTGGAACAACTCCATATTGGTCACATTTGTTCTCAGGTCAATAGCTATCCTGAGTCCCAAGAGCCTGCCAGAAGAAATTAAATATTTTAAAAGTCTGCAGCAGCAGATAGTTTGCTTTTATTCCAAACCCATCAAGAGCAATGACTGAGAAAAATGAACCATCAAAAATTCTTGCTGTCTTCCCATATGATGGGAACATGTCAGGAAAAATAGTAAGTCTTCTAGTGTGATATGGAATAAAAAGCATTTTCCTGCCTCTTGCCAAGGATACTACATCCGATAACAACAGCTTAAGTCTTGAGAATACCCATTATTTATTCCATACCATGTGAATGTGGCAAAATCTCCATTGGTCAGACAATCAGAACAGTACCTAACTGATCACAAATGATTCCTAAGGCTGATGCAGAGTGTGTTAGCTGAGCATGTCTTCGACAAAGAGCACAGGATAGAATTCATAAAATGAATGTTCAGGGTCTTTTCCTCCTTGAACTTGATCATAAGTGAGTCATTGGAAATTCACTTGAATGATAACATCTTCTAGGGCGCTAATGACCCCGTCGTCGATCGATGCGCCCTTAAGCCCTAATAACAACAACAACGATAAGATATTCAATAGGGATGGCAGGATATACCTGAGTTAAGCCTGGATGCCAGTCATTATAGATCTCCAACAAGAATGCATATCTTCATGATAGTGTGAAAATGGATCAAATGCTGCCACCCAGGTGTTGCAGCGAAATGTGGATTAATCCAGCACTGGCGTCACAGTCAAAATAGGCCTGCCAGTGTCACAGACCATTTATTCTTCCTTTATGCAAGATCCAAGTGGCTGGAAAGCGAATGTCATAGGGAGCCAAGTATTTGCACGTCTTTCTTAAGCATTTAAAGGTTAACATGAAATGAGGCTATGCTGGTTTAGGCAGTCACAATAAGCTTGTATCATTTGGATGCTGCTTGACACTTGATGAAGACAGCAGAGTTGTTTTTCTGTTACACCATCTGGCTGTACATCCCTGAAGATTATATTGCATCATTATGCTGAGAAAGTCTCCATTCACACAAGGTTTGTATTATAACGTGTATATTGAAATTTCACAAGATGGTGATCAGACTGAAACAATGTGAGGAGAAGGACAAGGTTGCCCACAATCATCTGTGCTTTTTAACATTTATACAGATGATTTCATTAAGAAATGGCTGAAATGTGTACGTAACCATTTTAAAGTTAATGGCACTGTATTAGATTTTTGCTGATGACCAGGTGATTTTAGTTGTGACAGAAGATAACATGCAACAAGGGTGATACTTAATGATGAAAATATCAAACAATTATGATTTTAAAATCTACTTGGAGAAAACAAATGCAATGGCATTCGAGTGAGAGGAGCCATTGTTATTAATGGCAGAATAATAGAACAAATCAAGAAATTTTGTATATTCAGAATATAAGGTAAGATTAACAGGAATGACAAGGTCAGTACCAAAATACAGAAATTTCAATACCTGTGTGAATCAATCAAAAGAAATTTTAAGAACACTGGATCAGACACAATGGTAAAATTTTACAGAGTTGTTGTTGTGCCAACATTACTATACGATATGGTTGTGAACCAAGGATATCAGTTAAATGACAAAGTGGATAGAAGCAGGTGACATGTGATTTTTGAGAGCTGTGGATAGGTATCCTTTGCTTGATAAGAAAAGAAGTGAAGAAATAAGAGAATAAATGAGGAAATAATTAGATACAGGAAGAAATTGATGGAATATGTTCTATGTACAGAAGACACAAGATCACCGAACTAGTTGCTAAATTAGAAGTCAATACAGGGATGAAGAAAGATCAACTCAAGAAGAGGACACAACAAAATGTGTGAAGGTTTGATGATTGAGCACCTGCCTTGGTATATATTACCATATATACTAATCTTTGCATCATGTGAATGTTTAATTTAAATTCTTTCACTGTTTGAGGTAAATTCTTCACCATACACCTCAATAATTTATTTTAGTCTGTAACTTTATTACGTACTGATGAAAATTTCCACACAGGTTTATGCTTGGAAAAAAAATCCTAACTTGTCATGACGGCTGTCTCGTCACTTCCATATGTTATTCTCTGGGGGTTTTTTTTCTCACTATCCATCTGGGTCTAGTCATAGATTTACTGATTGCGTTCTGTGGCAATTTCAGCAACTAAATCTTGCCACTCTCCTTTACACCACTTACAACTCCTCCATATAATACCCATTGTGCAGTTCCCATAGTACCCCACAATAGTCAAGCAAGGAGTCTACCAAACGTTTTGTGTCATAGTTCATTCATTTCTCTGCTATATCCACATAACCCTCTTCAATAGATGCAGTCCCTTGGAATCTTTTACTGTGTTCTGGCCAATGCATCCTGTTCAGTTGAGTTTATTATCAAATGATGTATATAGGTATTTAAACTCTGTGCCTTCAAGAAGCAAATTGTCCTCCACTTTAAAATGAAACAAATTTTGTTTCAATGTTGGTTCAAATCGCCATCCAGGCAGCAAGATCTGGGTTTTCTGTGGTTCCCCCAAATCATTACATGCAAATTGTAAGGAACCAGGCCGATACCGGGGTTGAGTATCGCCTAAGTGCCTTAACTTACTCTCTTGATAGCAACTCACTGTTCGATGAAAACTTACTGAATATTTTAATTTGGTTTGACCATGTAGCCAGGATGACTCAACTAAATGCCTTAGGTCGCCACAAAATTTGTTACCCACAAATTGAGAAAAGGGTTTTATGTTAACAACTGAAGTACACAAGTTCACTGTTAGTAAAATCCAAAGTTTTATTTTTCAAAGTCAAAAGTTCAAAATTGCATTTACAGTTGAGCAGGCATATCGAACTCTCTTTTCCAAAATCTGCAAGTTGTGGAGAGAAATTTTGAACTGACCAAACCCCTTTAGCAAATTTACAAGTTCTTAACAGTCATTGAAGTTATGATATAACACGACACGATCCCACATGGTTGAACTAGCCAGCGTGGCGAGTTACAACCAGCGCGACGAAACAGACTACCGACAGGAACAGACCACAGGCAAGAACAGACCGCGGACAGGAACAGACAACAGGCAAGAACAGACCGCGGACAGGAACAGACCACAGGCAAGAACAGACCGCGGACAGGAACAGACAACAGGCAAGAACAGACAAACCATAATGGCAGCGGGGTCTTTTTTTATAGAAACGGCTAGAGCCAGTGACGTCAGCAACTGTATCACATCTTTTTGCTTCCGCGTAGCTCAAAGTATGTGTAATTTATTGGACGATCCCGACTATTAAAAATGTTCAAACTTTGACAGTATATGGACTTATCTACTAGAAGTCCAACGGCAGTCTCTTGAGAAATTTAGAGTAATTAATTTTAAAGTTTCAGCTGTTTAAGACTCCGCGTAGTGATACATTCGAATTTGGGTAAAATCCCTAAGTGTTCTAGAACTTTTTACGCGCGTGCACAACAATCCGCGACAATCTATTTTACAAAAACTTAATTTCTGGACAAATGCTTAAACTTTTTATGAAAACCCATATATGTATGAAATCGTCTTGATTAGGGCTATCTGCTGATGTAAAATTTAATTTAATATCTCTTTTAATAAAAAGCTTATTTTTTTCTCTCAATTAAAATCGCTAATTAGACTTTGCTGAATTACTTAATTTTATTGCCAAAATATCGGGGATAGTGCTGACTACAGCTGGTGATAAAAGTTCGGTTGTAGCTTTACGCGATTTAAAGATATTACAGATCTTAGAATTTCACCATTCTGATCTCGTGTTTCAAAACTTGAACAAATGGGAATATCTCTTAAACCAAACGTTTCCCGATATGGTAATTACACATTAAAATGATTTTTATGATGGATTATAACTGTGAGCAAGATTACGGGGAAATTCGTTAAAGTTGAAAACTATACTTCACGAAATTTCTAAGTCCCGCCTAAGCAAAACTAGAATTTGCCAAAATTCTAAGGTTCTTACAAAATGCTAGGATGCTTCCTTCAAAAAGGCCATAGCCAAATTCCTTCCCATTCCTTATTCCCAGTCCTATCCCATCTCTAATGACAATGACGATGAGGTGTAAAGCCATAAGTAAAACAAAACAAAAAAACCCTGTTTCTATCTGTGAACTAAATAAGCTGACTCTTTAAATCATTTCTCTTCATTCTATGTTGACTTAACCAAGTAAATATTCTGGTCAGATCTCTTCAGTCAAAAATTTTCATACTATTATCAAACATGAGATTTAATTCCCCCGCCCCTCTTTTTTTATTTTTTCCTGAGTATACATGTTATTCATTGTCTTTCCCTACAGGAGTCAACAGTGGTTCAAGTCGTCCAAATGGATTGTACCTGCAAGCCTTTTGTAATGCCCTGGATAAGATACTTGAGCCATATGAAAAAGAAATTGGCTGTCTGGAAAAGTCAGTTCTTAAGGATCCTTACCTGCCTCTAACTCTCATTGTCAGCACTGCTGAAAAATATTCTGGATTGTTTAAAGTTCTGAATGAAATGATTTCTGAGGTAATTATGCAGTATAAAAAAATATTTCAAGTATTTACAATTCAAATTTATTCTGATTGACAAACAATACTGTTTACGAAAATTGCATCACCAAGAAGGAGATGTGATTACAATGAAATTTATTCCACATATTAGGAACATGACAATACATAAATGGTTAGAATTATAGCTTTTTGACCATGAGAATTCACAGTATAGTGTGAAACTGAATCCTGCTGCAATCAGAGCCTCTAGAAACTGCGCCGTGGACTCAAAGAGAGCCTGGAAATGCTGTTAAGGAACACACTGTCATGCGGTTTGTAGACGCATCCCCAAAGCTTCGACAGCGGTTGTAGGAATACCAGAATCAACAAATTGCCAACCAACCATGTCACAGACATGTCAGGCAAATATTCAGGCTGGGGAAGGGGGCTTACAAGTTCATGGCCACATGTGGCCAAGCATTGTCTTGCTGAAATATGGCATGTGAAATTGCCTGCACAAGGGGCAGTGACTGGGGACTCTAAAATCTTCCTGATATAACAGTTGCTGTTCAGTTTATCCTCAATACGTAGGAAGTGAGGTTACATGTTATAGCCATGGCATGCCAAACCATTACACTGGTGCAACAATGCAGTCTGCCACATTGCATTCACCACAGTAGCGTCTAACATGTTCACTGTAGGAAAAATTGATGGGGGACTCATCCAAAAACACTACACTTTTCTCCACTCAGCATGACAGTGACTGTGTCCACATGCCCATTGCGGTCTAAGGCTGGTGTCTGATTTATGGAAGCTGACGCAATGGCATGTGTGTCATCAGACCAGCCCCAGAAGATGGTCTCGAATTATTGACGCAGACATGTCCACACCTGTTGCAGTGTGCCAATGTCCAGCCAACACTGTGGATAAAACTATTCTATTGGTTATGGCTATGGGCCAAGATGGTGATCAACTTGCACTGTGGTCACATTGTATTGTCCTGTACCAGCTCATCACTATGTACCACCCTCTTCTAATCTTTGGTTCCACACACGCATTGCTTTCATAGCAGCATGGCCTACACAAGCTGCAGTATCATGGTACAACAAATCCATTTCCCATAGACCAGCGGTTCCCAACCTATGGGTCGCAGCGGGTGTTTTGGTGGGTCGCGGAACAATCGACGTTTTTGCCCCAAAAATATATCTTTTATTTCATCTATTTAAAAAATATAACACAATATTTTACAAGTGTAGTAATCATTAAAGCTATTAGCTTAAATTAAAACAGTAAGCTGATATTATGCAATAACCACGTTGTGAGATATAGCAGCGGCACTAATCGCGCAATCCTTATGGCAACCCCTGAACACCTCCTCTCCCGCCCCGCTCTAAGGTGGAGATGTGCGTGCATACCACCGGCAGTTTTACTTTTCTGACTGTCATTTTCTTGTTTATGCTTGAATCGAAACCATAGTCTTTGATGCAAACAGTCTTTCTCTGCTTGTGAGAGTGAGTTGTTGTTTGCGTTTTGTTTTGATTGAGAGTAGATTTAATGTGATTACTGAAAGTTTGTTGAGGACTGGATCGTGCCGTAAAAGAGAGTATCCAACCAAGTATTTGTAATTACAATGCAGGCAGCAAGAAAAAGCAAAAGACGTATCTGCCAAAGTATAATCAGAATTATTTGAAATACAAATTTGTATTTTCGGGTACTGAAGAGGAGCCAATACCTTAGTGCATGATTTGTTGCAAAAATTTTGTCCAACAAAAACTTGAAGCCATCAAAACTTGCAAGGCATTTGTCAACCAAGCATCCTGAGTACACAGATAAGCCTCTTGAACTCTTTCAAAATAAAAAAAGACATTATCTTTTGACTAAATCTACAATGGAAAAGTCAGTGTGAGGCCAACAAACAGTTTACCATAAAGTCTTACCAATGATCCTTGTTAATAGCAAAGCAGGAAAATGCGACTGATGTGCCAAGTTATATCTACAACTACAAATCCAATTTTAGTGGTTGACTGGTAAGTTTACCATTGTGTTTTCAGGCTCCAAGTCTTCAATATTTTCTTACATTTGGGTGAAGTAAAACACATTGATAAACCTACCAATTAACCACTAAAATCGGGTCTGCAGGTGGTTTCCACTAAAAAGTGACTTGACAGACCAATTGCATTTTAGTATGCTGCTCGAGTTACTTCTAATCATGGAATTTCAGCAGTCAACTTGATGAGGTGATGGTCTGTGCAGTCGCCTCCCGGTCTATGATATGTTTGTTGTTTTATGTATTAGCAGTTCTTGTTTTTGTTGATAGTACATCCTTTGTACGAAAATTTGCCCTTTCGTAGGATAGGATAGTCGATAGCATATCGAGGTCATAGAGTAGTTCCCATTCTGATATTAGATAGACTCTCATATTAGGTGGGTCGCGAAAATTTTTTTTTACTTATAAGTGGGTCGTGTGCCAATAAAGGTTGGGAACCGCTGCTGTAGACCGTTCTGCCACATTCAAACTGACTCACATGTTGATATTGTACCTCTTGATGTTTATGAGGCATAGCAGCCCTTCATGCACATTCATACTTTGTTTGATGGCTCTATACTGACCGAAAGCGGTGTAACATTGATCATCCCAGTCACAGAAGGTGTTGCTGGGTCTATGTGCACATCATTTCTCTGCAATCTCAATCCTTTATTATGATTCCACTGTTCTACTCATCCACCAATTTTGGAGTGTTGCAATGTTCACAAACAGTACTGTAGGTAATTTAAATGTTTGTTATATCATTTTCATCAGGGCCTTAAGATATTTATTGTTGGACTATTTTTAAAACAACAGAATTTAAGTCGTAAATTAAATTTTTAAAATGATCTATTACAAAAGAGGAATGGAAGAGACATCTATTAGTTTTAAGTTTGATGGAGTTTATGCATCAATGGTAATTATCATACCCACCTTCTCTATTAATACTCAATGCGATTTTTACTTAGAATTCTGATGGAGCTTCACTCAGTGTTAATGTTAATAATGTTTTAGACAAAAGATGTCCTGTGGGACCTGTGGAAAAAGTACTTTGAAAGTACTTGCCATCTTAACTGTAGAAAATGCCTCTTACATCATACCATGAATAAAACTTACATTTTAAGGCTCACGCCATCAAACTTAAATATTTGACCTGGTTCTTTAAGCACCATAATATTTTATGAAACCTGCATTTGTAGTGAGTAGTTGAACTTCTTTAAGAAATTCTTCGGAATCATAAATGATCATGAAATTAAAAGTAAAGAATGCACATCTCAGTGTTTATAATCTGAACTCCAGTCACTGAAAGAATTACATTTTAAGTGAATGCAGTGGATATGTAATACTTTTAATGGTACCAGCATCTGGTATAGATCACCTGAACTTACATCACATTTGTATGCTGGTAAGTAATTTATTTCCATAGCCTATATTATTCAAACAAATCTTACTTTAGCAGCACTACTAGGATGAGTCATCTATTGTGTTTCTTTATTAAAAACAGGTAATGTCTTTAATGTCAAAATCATCATGTCTCCTATTCCACATAGGAAGAAAAAATATCTCTAGAGACTCCCATCATTGCTAACACCTAATGGTCAGATGGTTGAAGGAAAGCCCTAGATGTCTGCTAGATTTACTATAGTTAATGTTCATGGGCAGTAAGCTAGAAATGGTGTATATTGTTAAAAAAAAAAAAAAAACAGAAAAACAGTTACCTTCCATGTGTAAAATCAGTATCACATGACAGGTGAAAACAGTTTCAGAAATTTAAAAATGTACAAATGAAAGCTGGAATGAAATAATGATACTACAGAAAGAAAATGACATATTATTTTATGCTAATAGACCTATACAGATCAGGCAAAATTTAATCATTTTCTGTCTGAGTTTCTTTTGCCATTCCAGTATTCTCACATCCGTTTACTGAAGGCAAGTTTCCTCTCTTCTGTCCAAGTTGTACAGGTCTTCGTGGCTTTGGTTTCTGGTATGATTACCCAGTTCTGTATTTTTTTGACTGAAGATTTTGCGATCTAGGATTTCTGATCTCTTGATATTTGCTTTTTCTTACTTGATCAAACCAGCCGTTAGGCATTTTTAATGGTTCATGAGGTCGAATATCTGCTTAGTTAATTGGTGATCTGGCATTTTTTAGATGTGACTGTTGATTTTTAGTCTGCATTTTCTGATTTCATTGGCTGTATTTGAGCGGGATTCTACTGTTTTGTTTGACTTTTGTCTGTAGCCTTCTTCCATTTTGGTTGGTCCAATAATTTTCCTGATGATTCCTCGTTCTTCTTTTTGGATGTTCTCGATGTCCCTCTTAGAGTTTAGTGTGAGTGTTTCTGTGGCATAGAGAGTGTTGGGTTTAATAACTGTATTGTAGTGCCTAATTTTTGATTGGATTCCTATGTTCTTTTCGTTATAGATGTTGCAAGTCTGTATGAAAGCTTTTTGAATCTTGTTGAGTCTGTTTTGCTGTGCCTTCTTTTCGAGTCCTTTTGGACTGACAATTTTGCCTTTTGCCTAAGTATTAAAACTCAGTGACTCTGTTGATTTTCCCATATTTTGTGTCCAGTGTATTACGTTCAGTTTGTGTTAAAAAAAAAAAAAAAAAAAAAAAAAAAAAAAAAAAAAAAAAAAAAAAAAAAAAAAAAAAAAAACGTTTTTTCAAGGGAAATTTTTAGTCTAGTTGTTTCTGCTAATTCTTTGAGAGATTCTATTTGTTTGACGGCTTGTTGTTCACTTTCTGACAGAAAAGCCAGAGGTCAAGCATTAGATATAGTATCCGGCAGAGAACCCGCAAAGACCTCGTTTCAAAAATACGCCGGAACATTAGATATTTCGTCGGTTTCTGCCTAGTTTTACTGGGGTGTTCATTTTCTCCCATTCTCTAATTACTTTGTCCAGGTCTATATTAAATAAGATTGGTGAGAGACCGTCACCCTGTCTAACACCAGTTTTTGTCTCAAATTCTCTGGAGAGTTTTCCCATGAATTTTACTTTGTTTGTGGTGTTGGTGGGTGTCTGATTGATTAATTCTCTTGATTTATTGTCTAGTACATATTCCATTAGGATCTTCAATAGCCTTAATGACATAATAATAATAATAATAATTATAATGTTGTTAAAATAAAGTTATTCAACACTTTAAAATCACAACAAAGATCGACATTGTCAAATTTATAAAATCATAAATAAAATAAATGAAAGTATAAATAATAATGTATTAAAAGTCTAGAACCAATAGGAATCGTGTCATTTTGAACAAGCAACATATTAGCAATTTTCCACAAAGCACGAAAAAACAAATAATCATATTGCACTAAGAACAACACAGAATAAAACAAGACTTCAGTTAACTAACATAGGAAAAATCAGAGAACATGCTGACAGAATTTTATTACAAGAAATAGAAAGATTTCATTAGTAAAAGTAAGAAAGAAAAGTTTGACAAAATAAAATAGAACCATATCAATAAATAATTCATGGGGCATGTTGGGTTTGAAAGCTGAATAGCTTGCTTACTTACTTAGTGGGAGTAAACATCTCTTATGATTATAGTGCATTAGCAATACTTTTATTACGTCTATATGAAAAACAGTGCTTATGATATGGAAGTATATTTACAGTGCCCTTATAGAAATAAAACTTGTTAGTTTATTGTAAACAAAAAGACATACATGCTGATATATGTAGAAATTTGCTATTGAAGCCTATACCTCTTTTGCTATCTTTGATAGTTATTTCATTTTAAAAATAATAATGAAGTAAATTACTGAACTGGACTTGAAATTACTGAAAATGAGAAATTAATCTCTAGACCCAGAAAACCTCTAATCCAATCATTGGAACAAGAATGACTAAACCTGCCATCTGTGGCTGAATAGTTGAACTACTTGAAGAAACACTTTTTCATTTTGACAAATAAGAATGTAATAAATGTCTGAAAATAGATTTTTCTAAAGACGATACCCTGAAAAATTAATTTCTTGAACCAAAAGAATTCCTACTCTGGGATTTTCATCAAAATCATTACAGCCATTCTTAAGAAAGCCATGCTTGTATGTATGTGTGTGTGTGTGTGTGTGTGTGAATTGTTCAAGATTCTGCAGCTCCTTCAGTAATTTGTTCCACTCCCTGACTCCCTTATCATCAAATGAAAAGTTTTGCACCCCCTTATGCCTGTGTTGAGCTGGCTGTCACCATGTGGTGACTGTTGGGTTAATCTGCCCAGCCGTGCGGTTGGACAAGGACATATTGGCATATGGGATGCATGGAAAAATGACAAGCATAGAAGTGGGCAACTGTTCAGACATCAGTCTCATGATAGGATCATTATGGGAAAATCAGGACTAATATTTGCTAAATATTTGAGTATTTATTTACAGAATACGACTGAACTTGTGTACACCAATAATTGTACATATATTTGTATGGACAGAAATAACTGGTGCACTGGCTCTACACTTGAGTTATAACTGTTTCAATTGTGATAAAACTGGTGCAGTTGAATCTTGCTAACCGCCACCAACAATTATGGGAATGAGGAGGTATTTCTTAATCCGAACAAGACAGGACTATTCCGATTCATTGAAACCTTTGCTACACTGCCTAACCCAATCTGTCTCCATGTCCATCCACTTCTTTCAGCAGAGCTTTTCATGGTTTGCTGTTGGACATCTCTAACTGCTGCAGATGGCCACCCCACAGTGGCACCCAGTGACTCCTGGCCAACTCCCAGCTACTTCAGTGTCGGTTTGCCAAACTGTTCCCACTGTGAGTGAGATTGACAATGAGAACCACAGCTAGCTGTGCTGAGGGTTTTACTGAGATAATGCCTACTCTGCTCCGGCTGTCTGGAAAAGCAAAATTGTATTACTAACAAACTCCTTACAGTCATAATGAAAGCTCACATTCTCCTTTCTCTATGCTGATACATGTTCTGCTTTACCAGTCGTGGTGGCTCTCTAAATGTTGCTAATTTTGTTATGTCCTCAATCTCAACATGAAGAAGTATATAAATTTTACATTCCTGAAATCAAATTATTTTCTCTCTACGATTTGATCGATTTTAAATTCTCTTCCTTTAATCTAGGCAAATGCCATGATGATTCCTTAAAAAGTCCTTAGTCAGAATTCTTCCCATTCCTTGCCTCCAATTTTTTTCTGCCTCTGATAACCTCAACATTAACAAGGCATAAAGACATAAGCAAAAAAATATATATTTATATGCTTATCAAGCAGTGTTACAATGCTTTGGTTAACTTAAGAATAAACTTTCATACTCAAAATAATGTTTTCATAAATGTTTTCAGATAATGGCTGATAAAATTACTGGATGCAGTATCTTAAGTTTCGTTCATAGACGCCTAGCTACAGGAGTAAATGAAGTGAAGTCTGCAATGAAATGGTTAGTTTGCTTGTTTTTGTGATTAATAATATTGAATTTTGGATGTTGGATTTATACCAATTCATTTATTGGATTGTTATTAAAATGCTTCATGGTCAGCACAGTTACATGCATTTGGATTCAATAAAACATTGAACTAATCATCTCAGCATTTGTACTGCTTGTATAGCACCCATTGGTAGATTTTAGACTCATCAGAATAAATAATGACGGTGTATCCCATAATGTTTTAATTACTGCAATCAACAGTATGGGATACAAAGTGAAAGAAGGAATATATACTTTAATGAGTTACTTTTCAGAATTTTTTGTATTGGCCAGTCTTTCTTGAACCACAGCAATCCTGTATTATACAAGAAAATAGAATGATGTATGTCTTATAAAATCACTGACCTTATAAGTCAAGAGATGTGATATCTCTTGAATGTAGAGAAAATTTGGTTTCTGTAGCGGATCCTTGAATAGAATAGGCAGGTATATTGTCGCATGGGAAATTGATACCTCTGTTGAACATACCATCATGGCACATCTTGCTATTGCAGGAGAAGAAGGCCATAGTAAATGTCATTATGAAACTTTTGAGATATGGAAAAGTGAAAAATGACTTGCATAAATTGAAGCACCACTGAGTAGCCTTATCCCTTATGAGCAAACCGGCTGCCGGTGATCTCTGTCACCCTCCACACATTCAAGCAGCACAAGGGGAAACAAAAATGAGTGCAATGAGTGCCAGTTGCTTCAAAGGAACTCAGATGGGAATGAACCCTTCTGTGTAATGATATTTTACAATTTTAAAAATAGGCAAAATTAAGCTGATGTTCTGGAGTACTTGTAATGTGATTTTGGGGCCCTTGAAGTTTCCTGTGCCATGATTAAAAGTGAGTCAGATGTGGAAAGTGTGATTTTCTTTGGCAACTGTTACGTGAAGTATTGCCTTCTGTGATAGTTTAATTTAAAGTGTTTGGATAGCTTTTGTTTCATCTCTGCATATTTGTTTAGCAGCAGTCAGTCATTCTTCGACAACTGTTACGTGAAGTACTGCCTTCTGTGTTAATTGAATTTAAAGTGTGTTGTTAGCTTTTGTTTCATCTTTGCATATTTGATTACCAGCAGCGGCAGTCAGTCATTCGCCGGTAACCATTACGCGAAGTACTACCTTCTGTGTAAATTTAAAGTATGTATGTAGCTTTAGCTTCAGGTTAGTATATTTATTTACTGCCAAAAAATGTTATTGAGAACGCTTAGTGCGTCTGCTTTTTTTCCGTATTCTCAGTTTTTCTTTGTGTGACGAAAGGTAGCATGTGTAGGGACTGTGATTGTTGTGTGCAGACGTGGGCTGAGGTGGCTGATCTGCGCACCCACCTTGCAGCTGTGTTAACGAGAGTTACACAGCTGGAAGCTGCCGCAAGTGAGTGCAGTAGATGTGGTATAGGTGACCCTGTGGAAGCTAAGCGGCTCGCAGGTTCTCCCACAGCAGTCATCCTACCTGCAGTCTAGGCAGAGATGTTGGAATCTTTGCGGCAATCGCCTGGTGGTGATTAGTGTGTGGTTTCTGGACACCGACGCCGCATGCGGAGGCAGTCGTACAAGCCTGAGTCCAGGAAGGCGAGCTTGTACCACTGTCCAACCAGTTTGATGTATTGTCTGGAACTGATTCAGTCCTGCAATCATCATCCTGTGAGTTGGCAGCCACCCAGCCCACTTGGTCTGAGCAACTGCAAAGGGGATTCTAGAGGTCGGCAGCTCTAACATTAGGCGGTTTATCGAGCCCCTTAGGGAAATGGCGAATAGGTTGAGGATGAAATCTGGTATTCATTCATTGTGTATTCCGGGGGGGGGGGGGGGTCTGATCCGAGATGTGGAACAGGTTATCCTGGATGCCATTGAATGGATGGGATGTAGCCAGCTGTGGATTGTGGCTCATGTCGGCACCAATGATGCTTGCCGCCTAGGGTTGGAGGTTATCCTCTCTTCCTTTGGGCGACTTGCAAAAAGTCCGCAAGATTTCGTCTGAGCTAACTGTCTGCAGCATTGATGATAGAACTGACCGTGGATCTCTGTTTCAGAGCCATGTTGAGGGGCTGAACCAGAGTCTACAGCGTTTCTGTGATAGTCATGGCTACAGATTCCTTGATCTTCACCCTGGGGTTGAGTCATGAAGGGATCCCTTGGATAGGTCAAGTGTGCACTACACGTGTGAATTGGCTACATGGGTGGCAGGGGCCGTGTGGAGTGCATTGGGGTTTTTTTAGGCTGAGGGAGGATGACCCTTAACAGGAAATTCACTTACGGACAGCCCAAATAAATTTAACTCCATGTATTAGGGGTAGTTTAAAAGAATCTCGAACATTAAAAATTCTAGTAGTTAACTGCAGAAGGGTTTGTAATAAACAACCTGAACTCGAAAACATTATTCATAGTACAGATTCTGATATCGTAATAAGCACAGAAAGTTTGTTAAAACCAGATATAAGTTCCGCGGAAATCATTAATGGTAGCATGAATGTTTTCCATATGGGTGGCATTCCCATGGAGGTGGTGTATTTATAGCTGTTACTTCCCATGTAATGAAATAGTTGTCGATACTGTTTGCGAAATCTTGTGGATTAAGCTCAAAGTAGCTAGGACAAAACTTGTGATCGGCTGCTTCTATCGTTCACCAGATGCAGGTGTAACTATTGCCAAGGCCTTAAGGAATAGTGTAAATAATATAGCTCATCAATTTCTGGACCATACAATAATGCTAGGTGGTAACTTGCCATATATCGACTGGACTAATTACATTCACATTACTGGTTGCAGGGATAAAGCAGCTTGCGAAATCATTCTAGACCTTTTCTCAGATGACAATTTTTAGTAGCTCGTAACTGAATCAACGCAATGTCTCAACGGTAAAGAAAATATTTTAGAGATTCTCGTAACAAATAGGCCTGAATTATTCACAGACGTTTCTACTACCAAGGGAATAAGTGATCACGAAGCTGTAATTGCTACAGTAAAATTAACAACCACACACACAAAAAAAGAAAGGATCATTTACAGTTTCGAAAAAGCTTTAAAATAGTGTTGTAGAACATTTTTGAGGCATAATTACCATTCCTTCATAGTAGCAAGAGGCACCGTTGAAGAGATGTGGCATTGATTCATACGTATAGTCAGGGAAGGTATGGATTTGCATATACTGACATGGGAAATCAGGGAAGGGAATGATCCACCATGGTATACATGTGACGTTAAATGGTTGCTCAAAAAGCAAAGGAAGATACATGCACGATCAAGTGGACCGATGCAGCGGACTGATTTAGATAAGTTAGATGAGATAAGGGGACATGTTAAGAATGCAATGCATGAGGCCTTTAATTACTTTCATTGCAATTCCCTCTCTAAGAGCCTCACCAAAAACTTTAAGAAATTTTGGACATATGTAAAAAAAAGTTACTTGTAGTGACAACAATAAACCAGTTCTAATACAAGATGGTTGGGAAGTTGCCAACAGCTGTGACAAGGCCAAATTTAAAAATTCATTTACATGCGAAAACATGGAAAACATTCCCCCTTTACCACATCGTATAGAATTAGAGATGGATCTGGTAGAAATTGATAGCATAGGTTTTGTAAAGTAATTATATCTCCTGAAGTGGGATAAAGCACCAAGTCCCGATGGTATACCGGTAAGAGTATTTTCAGAATACGTGAAGTAGATTGAACCATTTCTGTCAGATATATTCCATATATCTTTAGAAGAGAAAAAAGTACCTTCTGACTGGAAAATAACCAAGGTAATTCTTGTTTTCAAGAAAGGAGATCGGAGTGATCATAGGAATTATCGACCCATGTCTCTAACATCTGTATGCAGTAGAATTCTGGAGCATGTCATATGATCAAACATTATGAAGTTTCTAGATGACGAGTTACTTACACTGTGGCAACACGGATTTCGGAAGAAGAGATAGTGTGAAACTCAATTGTCCCTATTTTCCCATGACATAATGAAATTTATCAATGCAGGTTCACAAGTTGATGCAGTATTCTTGGAATTTCAGAAAGCTTTTGGTTTTGTACCATACAACTGACTTTTAGCGAAGATTCGAGCATATGGTATATCGGATCAGATTTGTGATTTTCTAACTGGTCGATCACAGTATGAGGGCCTGATTGACTCAGTGAAGAGGGTACAGAGGAGAGCCACTCGATTCGTGACTGGTTGCTACAACCCTTATGAATGCATCACAGAATTGATACATAGATTGGGCTGGGATCGTTTGCAAGACAGACGACATCGTTTGAATTTAAATTTATTGGAGAATATGTGAAATTCTATGACCTACGAGTGCTGTGAGATACTTCTTCCACCTGCCTATTTGGATCGCAATGACCGGAGGGATAAGATTCGAGAAATAAGATGCCATTTTGATGCTTTTATGTATTCCTTCTTTCGTCCTGCTATTCAGGATTTGAATGTGCAGAATTAAGATTGGTGCTTAGCACCCTCTGCCACCCACAATGTTTGTGAATTGCAGAGTATGGATGTAGATGAAGATGTAGATACTTTTCCTAAACAACCCAAGATCATTTTGTCGTCTCTATAGTAGCATACTCTCTGCAGAAAAATAACTACAATTGATCCAAGTTTGCTTAAAAGCTACAAAATGTATATTCACAGTTAGATCCTGACAAAGATTCCAGGTTGAGTTTGAAATGTTGGTAAAAAAAAGGCTGACGCAGCATAAAACCTAGCAGGTTATTACAAAAGTTTATAAGGAAATTATGTTGTAAAGAAATACACTTTTTTCTTTATCTGAACCTTTGTTCTTATGCAAGCTACATCCTTTTACATCTCTATGTATCACTGTCCATATGTGCTCATGTATTACATTTCTAAGAGAATTTATCAAAAGTGTTACCTCGTGAAAAAGTATGTTTTTTTGTGTTTATATAACTCTGAATAGAGATATAATTTTTGTTTTTCAGTGTATTACACAACTGTCACAAAGTTTTCTTCAAGCAAGTTTCAAGTTGGTTATTGCATGGGATTTTGGTGGATTATGAAAATGAATTTTTTATTAAACTTCAACAGAAAGATCAGAACCAAACTGGAACATATACCACCGTAAGTGTATATTGAAATAATAGATTTGACTCTTTAAGTTCTTATCATTTTAATATTACTCATTCAATGTAAAATGAAAGATGATGGATATTTTATTTTTTTAGTAATTGTTCTCAAATGTTACATTCAAGTTGTTTTTATTTTTAATTATTTAGTTACTGCATTGGCATCACAGACCATAGCCGATAGATTGCCTCAAATAGTTCTCTCTCCGTTCCTCCTACTGCCTGCCATTCTTACATCTTCCATGATTGCCTCTTGCCACCTGTATCTTGGTTTTCAACATGGCCTCGTTCTTTCAAAGCATCTTTTTGTGACGTCCCTTCTAATTATGTGATGATTCTGCCTTAGCCTCTGTGCTTTTACTATTATTACTATATCAGGAAGCTGGTGTAAGTCCCTTATTTCTCTATTTTGTCTTCTTTTCCACTCATCTTCCTCTTTACCAAAAGAATGTCAGAGGATCTCATTGTTAATTGTCATTATCTTGCTCACTATTCTTTTTATTTAACTTTATAGCTAGATGCTGTACAATACTACTAACTGTTTAATAGTCTTGTATATCCTGATATTTTTTATGTTCTTGACAATAGTTTTGACTTTAACATTTTCCCCATTGAAAAACTGCACCTATTTGTTGCCTATATCCTTGCCATAATCTCCCTTTCCATTATGTTCTTCTCATTCAACAGCCCTTCAAGGTCTTTAAAACTTGCTTTTTGTGAACCTATTCCTTGCACATCTATCGCTGCAGGCCTTAAATTGTGACATCTACTGATAGGAAGGTATTTTGTTTTCTCAATTTTATCTCCAGTCTTATTTCCTTTATCTATTCACTAACGCCACCTTGATTTTGCCTATTAGTCTCAGACCCTTGTAAGGCTAATAAACTTTCCTGGATTCCCTGACTTTTCTATTTCAATGATACCTTCTTTGCATACTGTCATATTTCTTTTTAAAGTAAAAAAATAAACAATGGGATTTCTTATTAAATTCACAGCTCCTCTTGGTTATTCTCTGTATAACATGCATTTGATCGATGGTAGATTTGTTCTCCCTGAAGCCTGCCTGTTGCTGTTCCAAAATATCCTCCATGTATGGTGTTAATTTTCTGAGTAATACCAAACTCTAAACTATTCATGCCATGCATAATAACAAGATACCAGATAAAAAACAAGAGTTGAGTGACATGGAGCCCTTAATCACACCACTGAGACCAATACAACAGGGCTGTCACAGGTGCCCCTGTTCTAACAAGTGCCCCCCCCCCCCCCCTAACCAGACACCACCTCGGCACATGTCAAGTCTTGAGGTTGAGTTTATATTTATCTACTCCATTTTCTTTCTGAGATGAATTTCTGACTGACCCAGGAAATTTTACATTAATAAGATAAGAAATTGAAATTAATTAATCACTTAACAACACACAAAAAATGGCTATAAAAATGCATTTAAATGAGAAAACAGGAACTTTGCCAATATTTACAGTTTTTATTCATGAAGGCTTTCATAAATATTAGTAACTTTATGATCAAGAAGAGCAACAATTTTTTTAAGTATTCAAATTTTTCCAATATCCAAGTTTCATAAGGAACTTATGTAGTGCTAATACTCTTCACATATTTTTTTTTGCTGTCATCAGTCTCTCAACTGGTTTGATGCAATCCTCCAGTGCTTTCTATCCTGTGCACACCTCTTCATCTCAACATACTTCTTACAACCCATGTCCTCAATTATCTGCTTCTTATAGTCAAATCTCTGTCTTCCTCTACAGCTCTTACCTTTGACTGGTCCCTTCACTAACCAGTTAATCAATCCTGCATGTCTCAAAATATGACTTACCACCCTCTGTCTTCTTTTTGTAAGATTCCTTCCCAAACTTCTTTCCTCACTCACCATTTCCAAAACTGTTCATTTTGTACTTTATTTGCCTCAACTCCTTATTTGTGGGAAACTTGAATTCACCATTAAATGCATATCACACTAGTGCCTGAACTGTAACAAAAGCATAAACACTTGCCGTGATATGGATTTAGAGTTTGAAAAACCCTTTAAGGAGTGAGAAGATCATATGACTGGTTAGTGACAGAATTGAAAAGACTGATTTGGCATGGAATATATGCCTGTATGTTCCAGACCTGATGTATTGCTTCCAGTGTCAGAGGTTTGGACATATGATGGCACACTGTAAGTGCAACCCCACCTGGGCATGGGTGCACATGAGCCAGGTAACAGTGGCACCCTCCCACAGGTGTGTGTCAACTGCTCTGAGTTGCGCCCTGCCTGTAGCAGGGAATCTCGACTATATCTCAAAGAGTGGATGATGCAGGAGTTGAAGACTAGAGAGAAAATACATTTTGGTGAAGAAAAGAAATGGGCAAGATTTTTGCCACTCTTATTTTCACAACTATCTTTCCCAAGGCGGTTTCAAATTCCATGAGGAAAGAAAATGTTGATCCTAAGATGTCCATTTCAGACATGAGCAAAAGTATATCTGCAACTCCAACCAGTCCAGCAGCAGTTGCAAAATTTCCACCATCAGCAGCAGAAACAACAGTCATCAAAACAGATGCATTTATAGAAGCACAAGCAACAGTGGCAGTAGTAGCAGCATCAGCTACTAAAGGAATGGAAGTTGATCAGAAGATATGGGTTCCAAAGTTTAAGCAGGCAGACCCAACAAAACTTGTGAAATCCTTTCATCATCTCCTCGCAGAACTCTTAGTGGTAAGGAGAAAAAGGCAAAGAATCCTATGATGAAGAAGAGGTCTTCTCAGAGACTGAGAATCCTGTCTCATTTTTGGACCCAGAAAATAGTGAACTGCTGGTGGACAGCTTGCTCCCATTCCTCAGCAGGATACAAATGAGGAGCTACCTGCACCATGGTTGAAGAAGTTAAACTGGTAGGATGGCTCCCGTACATAAATTTTATATATCACAAACAGGGACTACAACTCGTCGCATGGACTAATCCTAAGAGTTTCAGTCTCCAATAGAGACATTTTATAGCCCCACTCATTATGCAGGGCTAAGAGTGTATTACCTGAATAGAAATGACAGTAATGAGGATGAGTGGGGTAAGGACTGGCTGTGGTTTGTCAGAAACACTGTCCATCCTGAACCCATTGCTCTCACCTCTGCTCTACAAGTGATAACAGTAAGAATATTATGGTGCCATGAAACTAACTGGTTGCTCTATTTATCTATCACCCAGAACACACAGGTGATTCACTAGGTGGCTGAGTTAGTTCAAGAAGCTCAGAAATGTCTCAAAGAACACCTGTTAATGAATGAGATAAGGCACGATTTACTTTTTATGGGATTAAAAAAATCATGGCAGAACTTTACAAGAACTATTAACCATTCCACTTCACCATCAAAAATATGGGAGTCCATCTGCCGTATATTTGGTAAGTACTCTTGATAACTAGTATCTGGATTTCCGGTCAGTGATGGGTAGTTGCAATTTACATAGCATTGCACAGATGATGACAATCTTTCACTGCCATCACTTTGTCTGTCATATTGGACGCTCACATCCAGCAATAAAGACTTGCTGCCGAAAGAGATATTTATGCTTCTCTTGAATGATCATGCAAGCCCATTCACATCATGGAAGCAGGAGTTGGTCTTAAGCAGTGCCAAAGACACCATACCATGACCTGATCTGATCCTGTATCAGTGCTGAGGCATCTTAGTATAGATGCTAAAGAGTACCTCCTGAATATTTTTAACAGTATTTGGACTGAAGGGTACTTTCCAACTCATAGGGAGAAGAAACTTAATTATACTTTTAAAACCAGGGTAAGACAAAAATGTTACCAGGTAGCTGTCGTAGCATTGCCTCGACAAGTTGCTTTGGAAAGATGCTAGAGCCAACCATGATCCGCCGTCTAGTCCGGTGTCTAAAATAAAAAAATCTGCTGATTCAATTACAGTGTGGATACTACTTCGAGGCATGAGTGGGGTCTTCCCTATTCTTTTAAAATCTTTTTTACTGCCACATTACGTCTGGCACCGAGTTGGTGAATAGCTTTATATCCAGGAAAATGGTGTTTCTCAAGGATCAGGTGTAAGTGAAACCATTTGTGCTGTAGCTACCAACATCATTTTGTTGATATTCCTTATTTGTTGATGACTTTGCTATTTTTTTGCTTGTCGGTTAGTCTTAGAGGTGCTAACTCATACTACACAGGCTGGATGAATTGTCAGAGTGCTCAGGTGTTTGTTTAACTGTTGAAAAAAACTTGAACTTTTGCCTTTTAGCTGAACCTCATCTAACCTTGAGAAACACCAATTTATTTTGTAATGAAATTGTGCATTTTGTGGGCCTTATTTTTTACAACAGACTTCGCTGACTTTCAGATATGATAGCTCTAAGTGCTCTCAATATTTTAAAGTGTCTATATCATTGTTTCTCAATCTGTGGATCCCTGACAACAGGACAGATGGTTTGCTGGCAGAATATTAAAAAAATAATTCTAATTGAATTAAAGATATCAGAAAAAATTAATGATAATTGTTCACATAAAATGGATACCATCTTGTACTGTATAAGTCTATAAGAGAGTATTAGCCATAAGCCAAACTGTGTAAGAGCCATGAATTTTTCAAGGTCCAGACAAAAAACTTGTATTTCTGAGATATGGCAGCATTGTTACTATAATCGTGTATTCACTAAATATATTTCCAGTTGGTATCAGAAAAAAAAGCTTTCCTTTGAGAATCAAGTTAATGATCATCATATGAGGCCTTATTGTAAGTGTAGGTCGTAAAGGCCTGTGGTACGTGCTGATAAAAATTGGTAGGGTGGTTAATATTATAGGTAAAAGATTAGGTGCATGTAAGTAAGTTATCTGCAGAATTATTTTTGCCATTGTCCTGGTCCTTTAGTTATAAAAAGTTGAAAAATGCTGGTCTGTATGGTAGATCATGAGGCACAAACCAATCCTGTCTCTTACAGTTTTACAGAGCATTGGTATGGTCGTGGTTGCAGTACAGCTGCGTTGTATATGGGTCAGCATGGGACAGTTATTTGCAGATGTTGTACAATTTCTATCATCCTGGAATTTAGCTTGCCATGGTTACATATTGTACCAGCACTATTCCCAGCCTTTGTGCTGATGTGGATGAACCACTTCTCATCCGGTGGCATCTCCTCATGGTCCAACACTTCATACACATTGCATCAGCATCTGGCAGTCCTGTTTACGACACAGTGATGAATCCACTCCTTGAATGCTTTAGTGTCTTATTTTACTGATTGTCCACTTTAACATTCAAAATCTATTACTGATTTAGTCACATTGCCATACTGGTTTGTGTTAGGGCACTAATGACCCTATTGTCGACATGCCCTAAGGTAATAACAACAACATAAAGAAAGTTATATGAGGACTATGTCACACTGCTAGATGGTTTTTATTTTCAATAGTAGAAGAAGATTCCTTTAACTTTATTTATTTATCTTTCCTCATTATTCATTGTAAATTCCATTTCCAATTTTAACTTGTAATAATGTTTCAGGTTGGCAGCTGTTCATCCAAACTGCAAGAACTCAAAATATCATCAGGAAGTTCTAACTACAGCTGTAGTTTCAATTATGATTATGAAGTTGACTTGAGCGTGCTGCCTCCTTATATTTCAATTACATTAGCTAACAAAGTTTTGTTTATTGGTCAAACAATTCTTATGTTTAGAAGTGACCCAAGAGAAAAAAATGGTAGTGAAATAATGTAGATTAATGTTTTATTAATACCAAGATTTAATACACCTATACTTTGTAGCCATATATTCTTACAAATGTTGTCTCTTCTAGTTCTTATGAAACATAAAAAAGTATCATCAATTTGGGGAGAGAGAGAGAAAGAATTCTGCTCTAAAATGGAGCAGCTTCAAGCCATGGAAATTTTCAATGTTACCGAGTTTGAAAATACCGTTGAAGAAATTCGGCTGTGTATTACTGAGGTAGGAATCTAACTTTTTTATGATTTAATAAGTATAACTTTTTCCTTTGCTTCACCAAATAGAAAATTGTTAACATCCAGTTTTTAGAAATTTTCTTTTCCTTTTTACGTGTATTCTTGTTAAATATTGAGGCAACCAGAAAAATTATAAATCAAGGAAAAATGTGCAAGTTATCATAGGACATCAAAAATTTAAAAAAAATCGATTTTTTAAAAAAATGCCTATTTTGTAGTGCACATCTTCCTGAATAATTTGATGTATAAAACAATTATAATTGAGGGATTATAGGGTACGTAATTTGGTCTTAAGTGTATGAAGGTACAGTGCCACACCCCTTTGCACAGCATTCTTCTGTCATACGTAAGTGTATTTGGCTCTGTAGAATTTGAATGTTAATATTTGCACCAGACGTGAAACAAAGGACTATCGATATCGATACTTTCTCTGCTGCTATCGACATGCATTGTTTTGATTGCTGATTTTGTTTGTTCTCTGCTTTGAAAGGCTTGCAGTGTGGTGTTGTGATCTTCGAAATACAAGCAGAAACTTTAATGGCCGTTTTCTGCAAAACACATATTTCTGTACTTAGGTACATCTAGCATACAAAATAAATATCCTATTACTTTCCAACTTGGTATGCTTATTAAACACAAATTCCTTAATGCAAAACTCTAGAATCTTCCAAATCTATTAAAATTATGGTAAAAATTCAGATAATTAACTATAAAATTTGATTCCTCAGACTTCCACGGCCATCTTTGTTCATGATTAATTGACTTTCGGGTTTTGCCGCATTGTTTATTTTATTACCTAAGCTTTCAGCTGGTATCCTCCAGCCTTCGTCAGAGATACTGTTTATGTTGACATAGCAACGAGCGCCAAGCATTGCAGAGTAAGAGGCCGCTATCTTCGTTGATGTTGTTGGTGTTGGTGTTTTTTTTTAAAATTTCTGCTGCCTCTTTCACCCGTCGGGGCCACCACTGGTCTTCTCTCCACAGTAGCCTCGTTTCTTGAAATTTTACTTCATGCCCGGTATTAATAGCATGGCGGACTACGGCGGATTTGTCGCTGTTGTTATATTTGTAGTGGCGGATATGTTCTTTAAGTCTCTCCACCACAGTGCGACCTGTCTCGCCGATATAAACACTGCCACAACTGCAGGGGATTTCGTAAACACCCATAAGCTGGTGTGGGTGTAATTTGTCTTTTACCTTTGTCAGTGACTGACCAAGTTTGCAGTTAGCCTTATATACTATTCGCACCTCCACCCGCTTTAACAATTTCCCAATCCGATCTGTGATACCCTGTATGTATGGGAGACAGGCGAATTTTGTTGGCACATTAATATCATGGGATAAGTTGACGTCTCCCATAGGTTTTTTGGGTCTTAAAACCCTCCTGATCTCAGATCACTATAGCCGTTGGCTTGGAATATTTTTGTAAGTGTCTCCATTTCTTCATTCAGACTTTCCGAGTCACATACTGTCTTAGCTCTTAGGTTGAGTGATGTCAATACGTCTCTCTTTGTTGCCGGATGATGGTGCGACATGGCGTGCAGATACCTATTAGTGTGGGTCGCCTTGCGATACACAGTGTGACCCAAACTTCCATCGCCTCGCTTGTGAACAAGGACATCGAGAAATGGCAGTTGTCCATTTTCTTCCACAACCATAGTGAACTGAATTCTTGGGTGGGCACTATTCAGGTGGTTTAAGAACTCTTGCAAACTCTCCTTACCGTGAGGCCAGATGACAAAAGTGTCATCAACGTAACGGACCACTTTGTAGGTTTTAGGTGCGCATTGTTAAGTACCTTCATCTCGAATGATTCCATGAAAATGTTGGCGGCTACAGGTGAAAGTGGCGAGCCCATTGCCGCACCTTCAACTTGAGCATAAAGTTGACCACCGTACTGGAACACAGTTGACTTAAGGCAGAATTCTGTCAGGTCAGCCCACTCAGTAGACTTTCCTTGTGCAAGAAGTTTAGCACGTATTACAGCAACGGCTTCGTCTACCGGCACATTAGTGAATAATGAGACAATATAGAAACTCACCATGACATCAGTCTTCTCTAGCGCCAGATCATCAATAATTTGTATAAAGTGAGCTGAGTTCTTTACAGCTGATCTGATATCTTCCGTGAGATGTTTCAGTTTATTGGCAACATACTGCGCAAGTGGATGAGTAGGTGAGTTGACCGCGCTCACAATCGGACGTAAGGGAACCTCTTCTTTGTGCACTTTGGGCAATCCATAGAACCTAGGCATCATGCAATTGTTTCTTTTTAGCTTTTTCTTGTCCTCCTGCTCAATCGCTTTGGAGGTGTTAACTCTTCGGGCCACCTCTGTCCTAATCTTCTGTAGTGGGTTTCTGCTTAATGGTTCGTAGGTCTTGTCTGCCAGCAAGTTCTTAATCTTATTGTGGTAGTCCAGTGCTTTCATTACTACGGTTGCACACCCCTTGTCAGCTGGGAGAACCACAATATCATCACGTTGCCGTAATACCCGCAAGGCTGATCTTTCTTCGCTAGATAGATTGCTGCGTGGTAGTTTTGCGTGGGCAAGAATGCGAGCTGTCTCCTGTCGGATGTTATTTGCCTGGTCGGGTTCTAACCCCACAATGGCACTCTCAACGCCCGCTATGATATCTAAAGTTGGCAAATGTGTGGGTACCGGGGCAAAATTAAGACCTTTCGATAGCAAAGATATTGTTGCTTTATCTAGTTCGCCATCCGTGAGATTTACCACTGTATGGGCCAGTTGCGGAATTTTAGTATGTTGTTGGTGTTGTTCTGCCTTGAATTTTTGAAATTTACAAATCTGTGCCTCTCTAGTATTATTCAGCACTTGCAACGCGTAATTCGATGAAACTGAATCCAACGTATTCCAATCAGGAGCTTCGAGATGTGCGGATAACCGTAGATGTAGTTTGTATAAGTTACCGTCTAAGTGAGCCAGCTCCGTTCGCGTCTGTCGTATCCTTTCGCGCAGAAGCATAAACCTGAAAGTCAATTAATCATTATAAAATTTGAGTTTTTTCTAAACATAAGTTTAAAATGTAATAGCTCATTCATTTTTTCATAAATTAAATAAATTCTAGAGTTTCATACAACTGTAAGTATGGTTTGTATGCTGTGCAAAATTCACAGAAGAATCTCTCTTACTTATGAATAAAAGTGTACCTATAGCAATTAATGCAGCCAATAGTAAGTGAAAAAATGGTGGAATTTCACATATAAAAAAAATTGTTTTGTTATGTTTTTGAACGTCCACTGCTGTGAGTGTGAATCCTGAATGCTTCTTAGTCATGCTGACAAATTTTTATGAATTTATTTGTAAAAGTAGATGATGGAAATTAAAATGTCCTGTGGTGCCTCTCATCTACATCTACATATATACTCTGCAGTTCACAAAATTGTGGGTGGCAGAGGGTGCTCAGCACCAAAGCTAATCTCTTTGCTGTGTATTCCAATCCCTAATGGTAGGAGGGAAAAAAGAATTCATATAAGAATCAGTCCGGCACCTAATTTCTCTAATTTTATCTTTCCTGTCCTTCCGACTCAAATAGGTTGGTGGAAGAAGTATTTCACTACACTCAAAAGTGAAAGTGGGAGTACACATGTTTACCAATAAGTTTAAACGAAACGTGTGTCGTCTATCTACCAGAGACTCCCAACCTAGTCTACTAATCAATTCTGTGACACTTTCATAAGGACTGTAGCAAGCGGTCACGAATCGAGCGGCTCTTCTCTGTACTTTCTCTATACTTTCGATCAACCCCTTACGAAACGGGTCCCAAATGGCACAACAATAATCCAAATGTGGACGCACAAGAGATTTGTACGCTATCTCGTTTATTTGTTCATTACAATTTTTCAAGATTCGACCTATGAATCGCATCCTAGAATTTGCACTACCTACTAACGAATTAATGTGTATGTCCCATTTCATGTTCCTTTGTACTGTTACTCCCAAATATTTCAAAGAATGGACCATATCAATAACTGTATTGTTTAACTCGTATTTCTGAACAATTGGATTCTTTTTGTTAGTTATGCTCATTGTATTGCACTTTTTACAATTTATAGAAAGTTTGCACTCAGTGCACCAAGGCAAAATAACATCCAGATCGCGTTGAATTTCTAAGCAATCGGCCAAATTTCTTACTTCCCTATAAATAACCGCATCATCAGCAAACAATCTAAAAAAACTTTTCACTTTGTCTCCGAGATCGTTTATAAAAATTAAGAAAAGAAGTGGTCCTATTACACTTCCTTGAGTTACACCCGATGTAACATCTAGATTAGAAGAACTTTCTCCTTCAACGACAACATACTGTGACTGACCAGTTAGAAAATCCTTTATCCATTCACAAAGCTGATCCGATGTACCGTACGCTCGAAGCTTCGCTAAAGGCGGTTGTGTGGCACAGAGTCAAAGGCTTTCTGGAAATCTAAAAAAATTGCATCTACTTGTGAACCTGCATCGATAACTTTCATTACGTCGTGTGTAAATAGGGCCAGCTGTGTTTCACATGATCTTTTCTTCCGAAATCCGTGTTGATTTGTTGTAAGCAAATTATTAGCATCTAGAAAATTCATAGTGTTCGAGCATATAATATGTTCCATAACTTTACTACAAACAGATGTTATAGATATGGGACGATAGTTTCCAGGATCACTTCGATCACCTTTCTTGAAAATCTGAGTTACTTGCGCGATTTTCCAGTCTGAAGGTACTTTTCACTCTTCTAATGATTTACTGAATATATCAGACAGAAATGGTCCGATTTCCACCGCATACTCTGAAAATACTCTTACTGGAATTCCATCCGGGCCCGGTGCTTTCCCCCACTTCAGGAGCTCTAATTGCTTAATGATACCTGCAGTATCTATTCGTAATGATTCCATCACCGACTCGCCATGGCGTGGGAAAACGGGAATACTATCCTTATGTTCATTTGTAAATGAATTTTTGAATATAGTATTTAGTATGTTAGCTTTATCGCGGCTTTCATTAACCTCTCCTGCTATAAGTTGACCCGTTTGACGTCCTACCCCCCTTAACAGATTACATCCAAGTGTTTGATTTTGGGCAATAGATGATAAATATATGATCTTTATGAAAGTGAAGATCACCTTCTTGATTCATAAATTCTCTAAGTAGCACCAGTTCCCTGAACTTCTACTCCTACTTGCAATCCCTATCTATATAAATTCCCAAACTGCAATCAATACTTCAGCCTTGTTAGCTTCCAAATAAATTGACCTCTTCTCTACAACCTCTCTGTCTCAAGCGGATACATCTGTTCCAAGCACAAAATCATCATTTCCTACTGTGACAGTCTCTGCAGTTATCCTCTTGTTTCACAAACAGATCACCTATTCCACGTCATGAACAACAAAGCAGAACACTCACAGCACTCCTTCCTTCACTGCCAAAACCAATCAGAGTCCTGAATTCCTGACAACAATCCTCTCCTAGCATCAAATCAGCAAAGAAAATCTTTTGCCATAGCTGTCACTGCCTATATATGTAACTCCCTGTCTGCATCAATCATCTCATTCCCTCTAAACCTCACACCATCTACAGTCAACCACCCAGCCTAAAGTCCCCTTTCATTCCCATACTCCACAACTTGTATGATTGCAAAACTTGTAAAATTACAGCCTATTTATTGGTCCTGCCATCTGCACCACAGTCTTACTTATCTCCATTGTTGAGGTTTGTATGATGGTCTCAACACCACAGAACTGGTCGTCTATCCAGGATAAATGTTTACATGCAGACTGTTTACAACCAAAGCTTAGACAAATCAGTTGCAGCCCATTCTAGCTTTGACAATTCCAGTGCCCAGTAATTAGTTGGTAGTTAGAGCATTCAGCATAACCCATAAAACCTCCATTCCATCTGAACCTTGTAAGCTACCTTAGAATTCTTCAAATTCTAGTTAGCCACTTTGGTAAATGGAGAACGGGCATAATGCAGAAACGGATACCACAGCTTACAGCTACATACGTAACGAATTGAAGCCACAAAACCAACAAGTCAGATAATACAGACCATAAACCAGCCTTAAGGAGTGGAAATAAAGATGTAAACTTACCTGGATAACTGTAATAGCGAAATATCCATCTTGGTAAACATAAAACTTTGTTACAACACAATATCACTATTAAACAATACTTTTCGATGCTGTAAAAGTTCTTTATAATAACATTCAACCATTAGTAAATAAATTTTGCTATAAACAAACCATAATCAAGAGTTTGAAGCATTAACAATATGAAAACATCGGTACTCAAATAAACTTGCATCTTCAACTCCATAAAATCATATGTTTAAAGCAATATTTGAAGTCAGCCGATAGTGTTCAACCAACTAAATAAAAGTCGACACAACCTACAAAAATCCTAGATTGTTCTATACAGTCAGATAAGTCAGATGTTGTTTCTAAATTAAATACATTTCAGAAACCATGCGTTCATATACAGTTTTAAAAATTACAGGCAAATTAACTAAAGTTAGCTAAAGAAAATACTTTCAGGATACGTTCTGACCATCTCCGAAGATTATTCCATAAGCCTTTTTGAATAATACTTATTACTTCAAGAATAATAGTGTTTTTGACTTATGGCGGTACCAGACAACGAAACGAATATATTTTGAAATTGTTTGCAAAACAACAACGCAGCAAGAGAGGAGAATGAGAGCTTGTTGGAAAAGCTGGGAAACTGTAGAAGCTAGTGGAGAAAGTTTTAAAATCCAAAACTTAATATTTCCGCAGAATTTTGTACCGTGTAAGGATACACTGGCATGATCTTGGTGAACACCAGCATGGTTTTAGCAAACTTTTAAACCTAATAAATAAATAAGCCTTAGTTGGTATTAAACAAAAGATATAATTAATAGAAGCTCAATAAAGCTCACTTGAACCTTCTACTACTTCTATAAACTGAGATATTAGCTTTTGCTACTCAACAGACTTTTAATTTTTATGGCAATACGGCTAAGTTTACAGAAAAATTCATAAGAAAGTAAATTAATTGTTGTGAGTTATTCTAATTACTATTAAAGTTTCAAAACTCTCACTTTTCCAAAATTTATAGGACTATGTTACATCGCGGAGGATCATATAGGCAGTGGACGTGGTGACGAGCATGCAGTCAGGGTCAAAATCTCAAGATGTGAGGTTGTGTCACTGTGTAGCGCTAACAGCACTAAGCGTTGAAAAAGCTGGAAGTAGGCGGTTGTGAACCATGCTTGGTGTCAGCCATTATGGTTTTTGAGTGGAGCGGTTCATTGTAAGCAACTAAGATGTAACTTTTGAGAGTTTAGTAAGGAGTACTCAGTCAGTCTATCTCACTTCATAACCCGCATTCTTTTGGAAATGAAACGTCTGATTGTCTTTCAACTGTAAAAGCGTATTTTATTCCAAGAACATAGTGATTGTTTATTTTGGAACTTGAACATTGATTTTGATTTCATAGTTATTATCCAACCTTTTCTTTCTGAAGGACAAATCAAGAAAACATAAAAAATTTATTAGTAACAATTCTATTGGATGTACATAAACCCACCACCAGCATCATTTTCTTGGTTGGTCATCCCCTCCAAATAGCCATAGCTCCTCTCTTCTTATTGGCCAGCACTTCCCACACACAAGCAGCTTATTGTTAACGAATGTTTCTTTGCCAGCAACATCTATAAAGCATCTGACAGCTCAAGTCTGCAACACTTTATTACTGTGCTTTGAATGGAATCTTTCATTCATCGAATGTCCAGGCAGACAAACTAACAATGCCACACTGTGTCCATTGTTTTAAACAAACCTGCACTGTGCTAGAGCGTCTCCATCATCTCAAGTAAATTAATGATGAAGACATTAGGGAACACAAGGGAAGTCTGTTTCTTTGGATGGCAACAAGACCACGCTAAAGTACATTCTTTATTACTCACTTGCCTGTCCATGGAATTACAACCATTATCCTTTCTCATATTTAACAAGTAAAGGCTTTAAACATTCCTCGCGATAACCTTGTCAGCTGAGAAACACATTCAAATCAAGTAAAATTAACTTATTGAAATTAAGTAGATTACGGCAATAAAACAATTGAATTTAACTACTACATTTCTTGTTACTGATAAACAAATGAGATTTACCAATAAACAAATGAGATTTATCTCAATCCCCTTCTTTAAACTCAACAACCAGTGCAAAATCCTGTCAAAAACATTTTCAGGTCTCTCTCTGGCAGAGTGAAATTTTGAAGCTGATCATAGATGTCATCTTCTGCAGGATCCTAGACAGATTTCTGTTAGGGACATCTTATTCCCATGCAAGCAGTGCCTCTCTGCAAGGAGATGATATGGCCAGAAGCATGGTTAGGTGTATTGTGCGTTGGTGTGGTAGGCATAGAGAAGATATACACAGAGGAGGGAGGTGGCTGCTGGAGAACCATCTCAAGAGCGTTCTCTCCTCTCTCTAACTGGTTAATTAATGGATTCTGTGCCATGCTAAGAGGATACTTCATGTCTTTGTTCACAATATTTTGCATGAGACAAATTCATTCTCCTTAATCACTCTGTCCAAGTATCTCTTGGCATGGGCAAATATTTGTGTCGACATGAAATCTGAATTCTTTCGTTATTTTTTGCTGAGTGTCTACAATTGTGACCATTACCATATGTTTTCATATTTTCCAATTTCATGTCTTAAGGCATTACTCAAAATTTTGTCTTCACAACCAATCTATCTTCAGCTTTGGTAATTGAAATCTAGTTGATTTCCCAGGGATGTGTGTATAAAATACTTAGAAATGAAGTGTATTTTGTTTCAGGATGATAGTGGAAGAGTGTGAAACCCCTTTGCCAACAAACTCTAGGCAGAAATCAGAAAGGATGTAGCTAGTTCTTAAAATTCCTTCCCCTTTAATTTAAAAATTGGCAATAATATTGCTATATGCTCCACTTTTCAAATGATTTAACTTTGGCAAATCAGCTCCATTCTAGTTCTGAGGTCACTCAAAAGAATTCCATCTTTGCCAATCTGAGGATCTCTTTGGCATAGATGTGGACTTCCTCTATTTTTTATTCTTTCATTCACAATGTGATTTCCTATCAACATGGCCAAATGGAAATGTATTATTTCTTCCTCAGAGAATTGACTCCATTAAGCGCTGTCTTATATATTAGCAACATCAGCCATTAGGTGACTATACTGCTCTGGAAAAACTTAAGGATCTTTGTGATTTTGCCATGTTCTCTGTTGGTAATAATATTCATAGCTGCTTTCAGTTTACCTACTGCTATTAAGTCCATCCATGTTCAGAATTGTATTCTGTATCTCTTTAAAAATCTACCTAGTCCCATTATTAATTACTTTCTGCCACCAGATTTTTTGTAAAGGCATCTTTTCCATTCTTTCTCAAGATCAAAGTAACTGAAATTTGACTTCTGACAAAAACTTCCATAAATCTGATCACTCTTAAAGCTGCTTTTTTATTATTCTTTAGTTTTTCACTTTTTTCATAGGGCTCTATGACTTATCAATGTCAAGGTCATTTGAATATGGAGAGGATTGCTTGTAAGGAATGGGAAAGAATTCAGCCATCACCTTTTGCAGGAACCATCTCAGCATTTGACCATAATGATTTTGGAAGGCCATGAAAAACCAAAATCTGGAAGTCCATGCTGGGATTTAAACCCACCTCCTCCTGAATATCAGCCCAAGAGTTAACCATTTTTTCCACTGTGCATGGCTTCAGCCATTAATAATTTGAGCTACCATACTAACTACATAAAAAAACATAACTTTCACTTTGGTACTATCAAACTGGTGCACCAGTTTTTATGCATTATTCTCTAAAATCCTTACAACCTTACTCTGCATCCATTCTTGAATCAGACAATCCTGGTGACACACAGTTGAGAAATTATATTTGCCCCTGTAATAAGTCTGCCATTATGGGCCGATAGCAGAAGCTATAAGCCCTTTCTTTGTTCAAGGCATGTTTCACCCTAGATCATGTTGCCATACCAAAAATTTTCCCCCGTCCACAGTTCCTGATAGTTCCAAAGTTTTCCCGATCAACACCTTGTCCACAAAAATGTGGAATACTTCTTAAGCATGTATCCATCTCTAATCAATCCATTATCTCATTTATCAGATCTTTCTTAGCCAAACCCTTTCTAAAATCTAAATGTCAATATAAATTAACTTCCATTCCTTGAAATATATTTGGACAAATGTGTGAACCCAAAACCTCTTTCTATGATTTTCATGTATTGGTATCCTGAGATTGCCTAAACGTCACACTGAAAAACCTTCAACACTATAACAGCTGTCATTCCTTCAAATGCAGCCTATTCATCAGAGGTGAATGCATCTGTTACAGTATCAATTGTTGAGCTAGTCATGGAACAGCACTTTCATGGCCCTCATTTTTAAGAAATATCCTGCTGATTAACTCTCAACCATATTTTGTGTGACATATTGTAAGGTATCCCTCGTTCTATTTTCAATATTTCGTTAGAATCGGCCAAGTTTAAGGTTAACTTCAGTACACGATACCACAATTTAAATCGAGTTAACAACACTTCTAGTACAATAAAGTGAATAAATAACACATAGTAACCATAAATAAGAAGTTTCAGGTAAAATATAAGCAGTAAACTCACCTAAATGAGCGTAATCAGTAATAATCCATGAAGCAGAAAACACAGGTTTATTTACACTACTATAACACTAATATTCCACTAAATTAAACACTGTAAAGCACTTTCATAATTAGAATTTCACCATTTAATATTAAATTCACTAACAACTCGCAGCTCCAGACCGATTTAAAGTACTAAATTTGGAATTTAATGCATCTCCACATGGGAGCTAGTCAACATTTAATTCTACCACATATAAACAACTTCAAAGCTTTAAAAGTAAATACAACCAAGTAAAATAACCAGCCAATAAATATTCTTTAAGTTTCCGGTAATAGTCAACCAATAAATTGAAAATATAAGTGAATAACAGCCGACCGGTTATGGCGCCGAAAAATCGAAACTTTAAAAATTAATAACTCATAAACTAACATGTTTAACAGGCTAAAAACTTCTCTAAAGTGCTTAAAATAAAGAAAGGTTCAGTTTAAATTTAGTCCCAGGACACAACCGGCCATAAATAAAAAGCAGAATATTTGGTTTCACAAAGGAAAAACAGTAAAATTTAGGAATTCCATAACTCCCGATAGAATTAACCGATTTGGAAGATTTTTACACTGTTGAGCTCAGCAGAGGCCAGAGAACGATTTAAAAATAGTATTAACTTCAGATTTTAAGGTCTCGAGGTGAAGCATTTTTCCTATGACGTTGTATGACGTCAACAGTACGCGACTCAAATATGCTTTTAAATTAACCAAACTTAAAAATTCATTTTCACTGGTCTGGAAGCTTTAAAACTTTAACTAAACACTTCACGACACTTGTCTCGTTACGCTTTTCATCCGGTGAATTTCTGGTAGCACACAGTTAACAGGTTCTTTTTCCAGATAGACTATTGTCTCAGCCAGTAGATCAGTTTGATAAAAGAGACAAGTCCGCCATTTTTCGGGCACTTGGACTAAATATCTCGTAGTGATAGGATGTAATCTCTCGGTGAGCAAGTTCAACGGTAGCGGCTTAGAGCGCGGTGTATGGTGGGAATTTTGACGTCATGGCTTGATGGCCGACCGGACTGATCGGCGCCATGTTCGAAATTCGGCAACTTTAACATTCAGACGAACAGTTTTGGCAATGTGACTTTAATTTTCAAATTCATTCATGGGGTTTTTTGTGCGGTTTTTTGCTCTGTTTCACGATCTGTAATCTTTGGTGAACGATTATATCCGATTGCTTTTTGCTAACTGTGAACTTTTAACATTTGATGTGAATTTCCAAGAATATAATTTCAGTTATTCAACTTTTGACTTTCATTTCTACAATAGCACCTTTCTTACAGGAGGTTAAATCTGTAAGTGGCGACTGTGGTCAACTTTACAGTTAGCATACCATTAGTTCAACACGGTAACCGAACTTTTCAGGACTTAGAATATTTTTGGAAGACTGCTAGCTCAGGTGATGAAGCCGATACCCAACCCCGTACGGCCGTTTTATCCCTGAAAATATCCTAACTTGATATGTAAATACAATCTCACATTATCTAAAATGTAATGAAGCCTAATTAATATTAAACATTAACCCTGCGATAATTCAAATTGTGCCATTTTGATTACAGCTCTTGGATTATTTCCCAGAATTGTCTAAATGGGTGCTAGGGTGGTACCCAATTTTGACCTTACAAAATAAACATTTAGAAAGTAGAATAATACATATTATTTTAACAGAAGGTGTACACAGTTTGTGTGCAGATGTTGATGATTACTTTCCTGTTCTCAGGAAGCTCATTCTTAGTGGCATCTGCCTTGTAAGTAGGCAGCTTTACCAAAAGCCTTACATAACTACCTAGATTCTGTTTATATCATTTCCTCCCATGTTACAATTTTGGTGGAGTTACAGAAGGACATTTTCTATATGAACACTAAAAATTCATTTCTCTGAAATCAGTTCACAGCTGTGCTTGAATGATATCTTGATTTACAATGTGCATGATTTCCTTTCCATCCTTGATAACAATCCACTAAATGCCACATTATAGTCCCCCCCCCCCCCTCACTTTAGTAGCCAATAATAGTGAACTGTAAAGTGTTAATATCACAACTCCATAATACTAACAGTTACAGTGTATGATTCAGTCTGCGCAATTCATGATTTTACCAGGGAACCTCATCTCATCCCAGGCACTATTGGCCCCAGCCCTTTGTCTTAGTTACAGTATCTGTCACATACAAGTTATTCTTCTATTCGTTCCTTACCTTCCTTCACAACCACTCTTTCCATTAATATGTGCAAGGTACAAGAACAGTCTCTCGTCCATGCTAGAATGCTGGCAGAGAAAAACAGATGGTGGTTTAACCTGACAATTTGAGTAAATTTGTATTTATTAGCAGTAAATTTAGGTTGTAAGGACATTGCCTGATACCGGGGTGGAGTATAGGCTTAGTACCTTAACTGAAAGTTCACTTGATATGACAGTTCTGTTAAATTTGACTAAATAATTTAAAATGACCATGTTGCCTGTCTGGATTCTCAACTGAGATGCGTACAGGTCGCCACTAAATTTGTTTAAACCACAAACTTAGAAAAGGTTTCGGTTTACTATGAAATCACAAAAGTTCACTTTGGTAAAATCTGAAGTTTATTTTCAAAAGTCACATTTTTAAAAGTTTGCATTCTACAATTGAGTAGGCGATCGAACAAACATTTCCAGGATAATTGTATATTGTGGAGAGAAAGAATACCAACCAAACCCCTTTTTAGAAAATTTACAAGTTCATGATAGTTGCAAAGAAAATCATCATAGCTGACACACGTTCTCAGGTGAACTCGGACCATTTCCGGATTCTGCCTGAACCAAAACAACTCTCGCAGATTCGACTTACATAACGCTCCCAAAGTAAAGACTAAAAGACGAAACCAAAAGACCAAGACCTCTACGAGGTACCCGCTTATATAACCCATCCGCGTGACATCAGGTATTCACCTACTTTCCCAAAATAGTGTAAAATGATTGAGATTATAGAAAGTGTCCAGACTTAGACAGTATATAGACTTTTCCTCAAGGTACCTAAAAAGTGTTTAGTCAGAATTCTTGAATGATTAGTTTATTTATAAAAGAATTTAGTTTAAATGGCATATTGACACTGGGTCCCAGTGGGGGTTTCCCTAATTTTATCTGAACTTTATGTACGTTTTGGTCAACTCTCTGAATGACAAATAATCTAAATAAAATTAGTGCCAAAATGTTCTATATTAATTCCCGATTCCAGTGATGTAAATTTTATCGTAATCTTTGGTGAGAGCGAAGTTACTACTTTAACAAAATTTGGTAGTTTAGAAGTCATTTGGTTTTTCATTAATAATTCTTAAAGTATTGTTTCTTTCGAAAAAGTGAGATTATCGGAATTTTCTTTGAATTTAGTTACGTGTTTTGGCAACAGTTTTATTTACGAAAGTGGCTGGGTTTACTTGCAAATAAATCTACAGTGAAACCACGTGTATTTAATGATGAAATAATTTTTAAAATGTATATAAAATCTGTTCTACTACATGGAATGTTATGAAATTTAATTATGTTAAACTAAATTTTTAGTTCTTTCAGAAAATCTACTTTTTGGTTCGGGAAATTATTGGAAACATATGATAAAAAAAATGTTAAAAGTGGGAGTGCATTTATTGAAGTGTTTAAAATTTTATTTATGTTATGTACATGGTCGGGAATTTTAGTGAATTTAACTTTCTTTTGAATTATTATTATTTTAAAATTACTTTACTGCCTTTAAAAGTGTTCATAAATAGTGAAATGGTCATGTAGCAAAAATTTATTGTTTACAAGTCGGACAATAATAGATTACCCTGTTTCAGGTTAGTATAAAGTTTCTTTACTATTAAAGAAAGTTTATTTAATGCTTATATTGTATGTCGAGTAGCTTTACTGTTTCTAAATCGGTTTATTTAATGAATTAGGTTGCAGTATCAGCTTCTATATGAAAAGTTCCTCCTATAACCTGTACTTGTAATGAAACCTTACGTTTATAGGAAAGCTTACTTCCTCCCTTATTCCTGAAGCTAAGAAAACTAGAATTTACCAAAATTCTAAGGTGCTTACAAGGTTCGGTGAGAAACAATCTTTGCTGAAGAGCAAATTTTATGTCTTTAATTATTTAAAACTTCTTTCTACTTTAATTTAAAAAATTAATATCTTTTAATTTTTGATAGTAATGGAAATTACCTGTCATTTTTCCAGCATCTTTGGCAGTTAGCTGTGGAAGATATGAAACTTTTCCAACAGTTGAAACTTATAAAAGATTTTTTTCTGCTTGGCCGAGGTGAATTATTTGCAGCATTCATGAATCAAGCAGGAAATGTTTTGGATAAAGTTCCTTCAGTTTATTCTAACAGAGGTGAGTTAATACAATAAAAGTGTGTGTGTGTGTGAGAGAGAGAGAGAGAGAGAGAGAGAGAGATGCTTTTGCAAGTATGAAAATTGAGAAGATACTAGAAGGCCTTCACTACCAGTAATAATGATTAATTTGGCCATGTTTAAGTTATCTTGTTTTGGTTACAACAAGCCATAAGAAATAATATGCTATTCTGACAAAGTAATATAAAAATTAGTCACATTGGCCTTACCTCCAACTCATTATCCATCAGAATGAATGGTGACAGACAAACAGTTTACTCCCAAAACCTAGACCTCCATATTGCTCATCATGCCAGTACTTACAACACCCGCAATCTTAATAACTGCTTCACAGTCAGAGCCATTGGAGTACATCCAGATACTACCTCCCAATCTGAACTCTGCAGATGGGAATTGGCATATCAACACATCCTGCAGTCTAGACATCCCCCAGGCCTTAATTTCTGATATCATCTTCCATCCTCACCCTCTACACCCATCACTGGCCAGCACAATAGATTCTATATATTTATAGACCTTATTTTTTTTATATATATTTATAAAATTATTATTATTTTTAATTATTATTATTATTTCCCATTTTAATCTTTCTTGTGATTTATACTTGTGGTTATATTATCGTTGCTTCCCCTACATCACCTGAAAAGAAAAAAGAAGAGTTGCTGCATTTAACGCAAGGCTTGTGCGAGCTCAGTCACTTACTTCTTTTAACTTGACAAAGAGTTTAACCCGAAATATTGTATTTTCTGTTTCTGTGTATTAATTTGTGTTCCTGCTACCCTCCTACCTTCAACCTTTGTGAGTGATGGGTGTATTTTATCTGTCCTTTCCATATAAATAAAAATTAGTCGCACAAAATCTTGGCAGTTCTTGCTGTACATTCATAGTATACCTTTTTTTCCTACGTGCAATAAGATATGAAAGCTCTAAAATACTCTGGTGGAGAAAATGTTTTCTTAAGAGGTAAGTGTAATTGAAGCAACATCATTCTGAGTTATTGTTAGGTTTAAATGATTTTTAGCTAACTAAACCCCCGACTGTAATAACCCAAGAGCTGTAATCAGAATGACACTAAGGTACTAATTTGGTCTTGAAAAGTATATGATAACTCTGAAGAGTTTAATAAAGACTTATTTTCCCATTGATAAAGTATAGAAATGTGATAGTGAAAGAATACATTATAATGGATTAAACAATTCCTTAAGTTTTATGTTGGTATGAGAATTATTAAAGGAATGACCTCTATAAAATCTGTAAACATATAGCCATAGATAATGTGTTACCAGAAAATGTATTTTGAACTTAAGAATATACTCATTAATTATAATATGTTCAGGTAATAGATTAATATTGACTGCTTGAGTGAATATGATGGAATAGGAAGATGTCATTAAGCCTACAGTGAAGTGCCCAAGGTGAAGATCCAAAATAGTAAGAAAGAATGAATGACAGATGATCAAAAATGGTACAGGAAATGGGAAAAAACAGAAATCTTTGGAGGAGATCAGTGTACTTCTGATGCCATTGAACAGCGTACATACCTCATTATGAGGATAGCATATGCCATAAAAATATTGCCTTTTTATCTGGCTGCAAATCTACCAATGCTACATTATACTAAAGCTGTAGCAGAAGTTACTATCAATAATTTTTATTTATTAATTTAGTGATTTAATCTGTAACAAAAAAAAAAAAAAAAGAATAGGAAAAAACTAAACATCAACAGATAATTCAAGAATTTGGATTTCTTCCATTCTCTAGAATTTTCATCAACATAATGCACCTATCACATCAAATTCCATACAGTTTAGTATTAAAAAGGCATAGGAAATGGTATAGAGCAAGGAATCATTTCAGAAATAACTTTAAATTACAAGGAAAGGGAAAATGACTCCTCATTCACCAAAGTTGAAGGCGGCGACTGATGAAGAACATATATGACAAATACAAGAATACACAATATTTTGGTTTTACACCTTATTCATTGCCTAAAGCCGTTTCCTTTTTCCTTAGTTTAATTACTGTTGCCTAGCAGCCATCTTATGTGTTTGTCCTGCATGTTCCTATCTCGTCTTCTATTACTTTTTCTTTCCACCTTTTTCTTGTTGTGTCCAGTGTTTTATATGTTTCACCGGCATGAATAAGGGGTAAAACCGAAATATTGTGTATTCTTGTGTTTGTCATATATGTTCTTCACCCGTCGCTGCCTTCAGCTTTGGTGAGTGATGAGTCATTTTCCCTTTCCTTGTAATTTATATTGTCTAAAGCTATTTCATTTTTCCTTAGTTGAATTAGAAATAACTTTAAGTGATTTTTAGATGACTTAATTTTTGAAAGAATTCTAATAGTTGATATATTAAATCTTTTTAAAGCACTCTTTTTTTATGAGACAAGTTTTTTTTCATTTTAAAATAAATTTTACATTTCTCTTGTTATTATTATTATGCAAACTGTTTCAGATGTGAACACCGCTTTTCAGTTAGCCGCCCAGAAAGTTCTTCTGACTGATGAATCAGCTTTGGACAAGTTTTCCTTTTCCCTACCAAATCTATCAAAAAATGCCAAAGATAGTAACATTCAAGGTGAGAAAATGTCTTAATTCTTTGATAAATATTTACAAATTAGGATAGGGAAATGAGCCATCACTTGCGTTAGACGATGTTTGTGGGCGTGAACACAAATAAGAGATGCAAACACACATGTTATAGTAATTTTTGGGTCTTTACCCATTATCAACATGAGAACATTGTAGATGTCTCACAGAGGCTGTCTCCTACAACACACATTCTCCACAATGTTCTCTTGTTGATAAAGGGCTAAGACTAGAAAAATACTATAGCATGTGTATTTTCATCCGTTATTTGTGTTCGAGCCCCACAAACATCATGTATGGTAAATGATGGCTCATTTCCCTATCCCGATTTGTAATTCCTTTTCGCTGCTTAGTTTATATATATATACAGTAGAACTCCAATTATCTGACCTCCGACTATCCAAATCGCTGATTATCCGAGTCACATTAAGACGTGCGTGGAGCAAGTTGGAAGGCGTATCAACTGAAGAAGTAAAGGAAAAGGAAAAAAAGGAAAAAGAAGCTCAAGAAAAGGAAAGGAAAGAGACAGGAGGATGTGGGGATGACGTATCACTTGAGTAATTCAGAAACATTCTTTTGAAAATTGCTGGATGTTGAGAAGTTAGTGCTGAAGATATAGGAGAGTAGGTGGTGTGTGACTTGTTAGACCCTGGATAAGAAATTCTAAATGATTATGGTGATTAAAGTGTGAGAGAGGAAAGTGTCAACGAAGAAGATGACCTTAATGTCGAAGTTGAACCATCAGTTCGTCAAGCATTTGCCAGCCTTAAAACTGCGTTGAAGTGGATGAAGCATCAGCCCGAGTGTGACACATTCAACTTCTCACTGTCAAGCAGATGAATACAGTCAAACAACTTACTTTGACCAAGATGTTCAGCAAACAATGACTTTTATTTACAATACGGTACATACATACTATACCAATGTACAACACTTGCAAGTAGGCTTAACATGTAGAAGTGTTGCCTTTTAATTCAATTTTTTTTAAAAATTTGTTTTTTCTTCCATTTTCAACATGCATACAGTAATTAATTAAAATAGACCCTCTTTCGGAAAAAAATCCAATTATCCGAATGGGGTCCGGTCCCAATTGATTCCGATAATTGGAGTTCTACTGTATATACAAAAAAAAAAAAAAAGCGAAATGAACCACCACTTACCTTAGATGATGGTTTCATGGTGTGAACAAACATAAGAACAGGGAAAACAATGAATATTTCAGGGCTTGGCCCATTGTCAACAGGAGAACATTATGGTAGGAGGGTGGTATAGGAGACCGACTCACAGAATGACTGTTAGTCAGGAACATGGTGGGGGCAAATTCAAACAGAAGACAGGGAGAGGGGGACAGTGAATTGGAGTTAGTACCTGAGCAATGCAGAATGTTGTAAACAGAGCAGAATAATACATTAAAATTTTCATGACATAAATCTGAATAAGCAAAAGTAAATAAGTAATCAAAATAAAATTGTAAAAAAGTAAAAGAATCTATGCAGTTAAACATCACCTCTGCTATGTGGTGGTTCAATTTAGACAGTGGGGATGGAGGGGAGGGAAAGTACTGACTGGGTATTATCTCAAATTGAGACTAAGAGGTTGCCTTGTGCATAGTTTGTGTAGGTAGGCAAGCTCCCATCTTCTGAATTCAGAGGACCTGCTGTTGTTTGGGAGGACTCTGATAGCACTGACCATGATACAAGAATTAAAATTATTGGTTTGATTAGAGATGGCATGGATAGCTAGTGGATGTTTTGGATTCCAAATGAAAACTGTCCGTCAGTGGCCATTCATTCTTATGGCTAATGGATTGGTAGTCAAACCTATATAGGAAGCCACACAGTGTTTGCAGGTTAGCTGGTATATTACATGGGAGGTTTCACAGGTAGTGTGTCCTATGATAGGAAAGCTCTTGCCAGTGTAGGGTTGCTGAAAGTGGTGGAGGCATGGTTAATGTCGCACATCTTACAGTGGGGTCTATTGCATGGGAAAGAGACTTGGGGCTGTTTGATAGGACAAGGAATACTCTGTTTGTGGATTAGGAGTTAGCTGAGGTTGGGAGGCCTGCTGAAACAAGTTCTGGGAAGGCCAGGGAGGATTTTTGGAAGAATGTATCTCATTTCTGGGCAGGTTAGTAGGAAATCATAACCCTGTCGAAGGAAGTACTGTGTAACCAGAACCGGACTATGATTGGTTTCTGGGAGTCTGGAGCAGTCAATAGGTTGAGCAGGTTGTAATGTCGCTCATGAAAGTTGCATGTGAACCACTGTGGGATACCAATGCTTGTGAGATGTTGATTCAGTACTCCATTAGGGATTTCTGGCTGGAGCATATACGATTGCCTCGAATGCCAAGGCTTAGGGGAGGCAACGTTTGGTATGATACAGATGGCAACTGTCAAAATGGAGGTACTGCTGTGAGTTGGTGGGTTTGGTGTGGACTGAAGAGCTCAGGTCGCCATGGGAGAGGGACAGGTCTACGTCCAAGAATGTGGCCTGGGTGTGGGAGTAGGTCCATGTGAAATTCAGTGAGTTATTAAAGGTATTAAGATTGCCCAGAAAATTTAGAAGGGTGTTTTCTTCATGTGTCCAAATCATAAAAATGTCGTCTACGAACCTAAGCCATAGGAGGGGTTTGAGGGGAACGTTCTCCAAAAACGTCTGTTTCAGGCGGCCCATGAAGTGATTAGCATAAGAGGGACCATGCGATTACCCATGGCAGTACCACAAAACCTGTGGTAGATATTGCCTTCAAAGGAGAAGTAGTTGTTAATTATCAGTTCAAGCAAGGTGTTGAGGAAAGATGTGCTGGGGTGGCTGTTCCATGGCACTAAGACCATGGCAATGTGGAATGTGTGTGTATAGTGATGTGACATCAATGTTTACCAGGTTGGAGTTGGAAGGAAGTGGTTTGGGCATAGGCGAAAGACGGAAAAGGAAGTGTTGTGTGCCCTGATATGGGAGAGGAGCTGACAAACTATATGTTGCAGGTACTGGTTCACTTATGCGGAGATTTGTTCAGTAGGAGATCCATAAACCGCTACAATGGAGTGTCCCGGATTGCCAGGCTTATGGATTTTTGGAAGGAGGTAAAGGGTAGGCTTACGTGGATTTCGAGGAGTAAGAAGAGAGATTGACTGTGGGGTGAGACCTTGGAGAGGCCCATTGAACTGTACAAATTCCTGTATTTTTTTTGTTAACAGCAGGTGTGGGATCTGCAGCAAGGTGGCAGTAAGTGTTGGAGATAAAAAAAATATCTAATTGTGCCTTCACCTCTGGAACCAGTGGTAACTCGATGGGCAATGTGGATTGAAGCCATACTGTTTTACAATGAATGTTTCAAGGCAATTAAAGCTGTAATAAACGACTTTGATTATGAAGAGGCTATAACAGTTTGTCAGTACAAGGAAGCATTTAATAATTCTAATATAAAACCATTAACATTGATTTTTCTCACCTGCCAGCGAGTATTAAGAAGCTTGAAACTCGAGGTTTGGTGTTGACTGAATCTATTCAGTTAATGAATAAAATTTGCCAAATGAACTTCTCATTGCCAGTGGTATTCTTGTGCAAACTCAAAGTGAAGTTTGAAAATATTTTGAACAACAAACCAGGTTTTGAATGTTTGTGTCAAATTATAGTTTTACTATGTATGGGATGGGTAAACTTTTGCAAGAAACAATGGCTGTTAATACAGCACCCAAATTAAAATACTGCCCAGTTACATGAGAGAATGTGGAATTGTCCATTTCCATTTTGAGACATTGAAGAAACTATCTTACCATTGAATATGTAGAACAGCGTTTTTGTTGAAAAAAGTAAGAAAAACTCAAATAATTGTTAGTTATCAAATTTTGTAAATGTTATTCAACTACTTAATTTTTACATGCTGATTTTGAAATAAAGAAGCAAAAAATTACTTTTATATTTATATTATACAACATTGCATATTTTGACACTTTTTGACACTTTCATGAATATTTTAAGCATTTTTTGTGCATATTTGCATGCAAACAACTACCGATCAAATACTGACTAATTCAAGCATGGCTGTTTCTTCTCCTAGTCCACTAAAGCCAATCCTAAATATTCTTCAGCCTTATGTGACTTTTTATAACCTATCAGGAATTTACACTTAAATTCATATGGCATAGATTCCTTTTTTCATCAGTCTCTCTCTCTACACCACACCAATTTGTACGGTCTGTCTTCTAATTTGACAGCCTCTCTGTCTGATCACTACTCAGACCAAAACAATTTACCATTCCTTGCTTGTTTAGTTTGATTTTTTTTCAACTCTTGCGTTACATTAGCTTACCAAAATATCATGTATGCCATATCTCCACATTACCTCAATCTCTTACAACACCCTTCCAGTAAACCGGAGGATGAACAGAACGTCTTCAGCAAAACAAGGAAGATAGTGAAATGTGAACTGTAAGAGTTGAAATTTTTGCACTTTGTGAAGTTTTAACTGTTCAGTAATTTATTCACATTCCAAAATATCCTGTAGAAGTAATTTGCTATGTTCTGGAATTCATGTTTGGTTACCATGATGTACTGCTTATAATTTGTGTTCTTTTTCTCTGTTCCAGGTACTGGTTGGGAGCTATTGAGTCTAAAGTACAAAGTTGACTGGCCATTACATTTAATATTCACTGATGAAGTTCTTACTAATTATAATCATTTATTCAGATTCCTGCTGCATGTCAAGAAAACACAATATGATCTTAATGTATTTTGGAGTGAAAACAGAAATGTAAAGACAAGGTAAACTTGTCTTTATTAACTTTTATTCACATAGTTGTGATTTCCTTCTTACAACTAGTAATACCTTGAGTAATGCTGATCTGGTTACAACGTCCGTATAGGAAACAAATTTTATTATATACAGATGAAAGCCACACTCAAATACTACTTTTCTACATAGTCACCATGCAAATTAAGGCATTTATCGTAGCGATGTACGAGCTTGGAAATTCCTTCGTCGAAAAATTCGGCCGCCTGCGCCTTCAACCACTTCGTTACCTCTTCTTGCAGCTGTGCGTCGTCATCAAAACACTGCATAGCCAGCCACTTCTTCATTGCTGGGAATAGGTGGAAGTTGCTCGGTGCCAGGTCGGGACTGTACGGCGGATGAGGAAACAACTCCCACTTAAAAGATTCAAGAACTTCACGAGTGACATTTGCCGTGTGGGGCCGGGCGTTGTCGTGAATCAACAAGATCTTAGAGCTCAACATTCCTCTGCGCTTGTTTTGAATTGTTCTTCTGAGTTTTTGGAGAGTTTGGCAATACCTTTGAGAGTTTATTGTCGTGCCTCTTTCCAGGAAGTCCACCAAAATCACACCTTTTCTGTCCCAAAAAACAGTCGCCATCATCTTCCTTGCCGACATTGTTTGCATGCATTTCTTGGGTTTTTGGGGAGAACTTGTGTGCCCCCACTGCATTGATTGCAATTTCGTTTCACAGTTCACGTGTTTCACCCATGTTTCGTCACCAGTAACGATGCGATCGAGTAAAGAGTCACCATCCTTATGGTAAGCATGCAAAAAGTTCAACGCTGCAGCCATTCGCTGATTTTTGTGGTCCTCTGTCAAGATTTTTGGAATCCATCTTGCACAAAACTTGTGGTAACCAAGCTTTTCGCTGATGATTTCGTGCAACAAACTTCGCGAAATTTGTGGAAAACTCAAAGAAAGTTCCGTTATTGTGAACTTTCGATTTTCACGGACTTTAGCATCGACTTTTTCGACAAGTTCGGCAGTCACTATGCTGGGTCTCCCACTTCGATCTTCGTCGTGAACATTGGTTCGGCCATTTTTAAATCTTATGACCCACTGACGCACTCCACCTTCAGTGATAATGTTGTCCCCATACACTTCACAAAGCTGCCGATAGATTTCCATCGGTTTACAGTTTTTTGCAGTCAGAAACCTTATTACTGCATGCACCTCGCAGCTCGCGGGATTTTCAATTAACGCAGACATTTCAAACCGTCACAGTATCTGAACGGATCACAGCACGAACCTCTCACTAGCACGGCTAGATGCCGACTGAGCCGCGCAACGCTCTGACCCCAAGATGGCCGCGCTAGCCCCGCCCCTAGCGGACACAGATGAAAATGTAATCTACTTTCTGGATAGCCCTCGTAGAATCATTAGAGAAAAGAATCAGAAATGCCATAGCCCTTATAAGGAGCTACCTTGCCATATGCTTGCAGTGATTTAAAAAAAAATTGAAAACTATATTACTCATCTGGCAGAATTTACTTCAATCTTTGTCATACCAGATATCAGAATCAATCAATAAATTTAATCACCAAATTATGTTGACTGAATAAGAATGCAAAATAGTTTCACATTGTTTCTCATAAACTTCATAAGAAAATCATGGATGGATTAAACTATGATGCAATTCGGTGGGAAAAGGAAAATTGATTTTGAGTTGGATACAATTTTAAAAATGCTACTTAGAATATTACAAACTAAATAGCATTAGACAATTAATTCAAGGATAGTTGCATCAACATAGCTACAATATGTGACCCAAAAAAGAAGTGAAAGTCACTAAAGTACTTCAAGATTGGATGATGATTTATTCTGATGCTGAAAATTGAAAATGCTATGGAGTTACCTAGATTACCAATAATAAATGGGAATGTGAACGTACTAACAAGGTACAGTTCATTAACATTCTAATACTGAGCAGGAAAATGCTTTTAGGCAATGAAACAATGGAAGGATAGGAAAATAAAACTCAGCACTTACCACAGATGACAGCAGTTGGAAATGGCGAACACATGTAACACAATTATTAATATATTTTTCTCAGGCTTCCAGCCGTGTTAAGATGTCACATATGCAGGACGTTTCGAAGGCGTCCATCTCTGCCTTCATTCTCAACCAAATGTCAATGATTAACTGTTTGTTTATTCAGCCGCTGCTACGGAAACAGTGGAAGACAAAAACCAACACAATGCGATTACGTCATCCGCTCTTCTTCTCGTTACCGATGCGAAACTGTTTCAGCATTTTAATAGCCGGGTTCCACTTATTTTAAGTTTGAAGGAGAATATTACGAACAAGTGTAGCAATGGGTTCGCCGTTGTCTCCTGTCATTGCTGATTTCTTCATGGAATTGTTTGAAGAAGAGGCACTAAACCACGCACCACTCCAGCCGAAGTGTTTTTATAGGTATGTCGATGACACCTTTGTGATTTGGCCCCACGGCAGAAACAGTCTTGACCAATTCCTTGCGCATCTCAATTCTATCCATGAAAATATTCAGTTCACAATGGAATTGGAAGAGGACGGTTGCCTGCCGTTTCTTGATGTGCTTGTTATTAAACGTGCCGATGGTTCGCTGGGACACACTGTGTATTGGAAGCCTACCCATACCGACTTATATTTAAATGCCAACATCTGTCATCATCCGGCACAACGAAACTCTGTATTAACTACCTTGGTGCACAGAGCACAAAGGATTTGTGACAAACATAGCCTGGCTGGTGAATTGGACTATCTCTGGAAAACGTTTTTAAATAATGGTTATAATCAGGGACAGATTACTTGTGCGTTTAAACAGAAGGAAAATCGACTGAGAGATCAGATTGATACCAAGGGCCTTGCGTTTCTGCCGTTTGTGGGTGCCCTAAGTTTCAAAATAGGTAGACTGCTATCACAACACGGAGTCAAGACAATTTATAGACCAACCACTAAAATTAGTAACTTGGTCGGCAGCGTTAAAGATGACCTAGGTTTACGAACCCCTGGTGTATATTATATACCATGTGAATGTGGCTGTGGCTACATTGGACAGACGCAGCGATGCATTGTGCAGCGATGTGTAGAGCACGCCAGAAATGTTCGTCTTGGGCAAGAAGAAAAATCTGCGGTGGCCGAACATAGTTTGCAAGAGGGTCACACTTTTGAATTTGAAAAAAACAACCATTTTAGCCCGGGTCAAAGATTTTTGGGCCAGCGTTATTACAGAGGCTGTAGAAATAAGATTAACTGATTTATTAGTCAACAGGGACACTGGTTATCAACTCAGTGCGGCCTGGAACCCGGCTATTAAAATGCTGAAACAGTTTCGCGTCGGTAACGAGCAGAAGAGCGGATGACGTAATCGCGTTGTGTTGGTTTTTGTCTTCCACCGTTTCCGTAGCAGCGGCTGAATAAACAAACAGTTAATCATTGACATTTGGTTGAGAATGAAGGCAGAGATGGACGCCTTCGAAATGTCCCGCAAATGTTACATCTTAACATGGCTGGAAGCCCGAGAAAAATATATTAAAATTCAACGCCGTGAAAAATTACGTTCCTACACATGTAACACAATATTTCTTTGTTGAACCTTATTCTTGCAAGTAGATGAGATACTTCACAGGGTTAGATGTGATCACATCCACATTTGCCAGTTGGTTGAATGGGGAACCTAGGTAACATGGCCTGGGTGTCAGCGGTGGCAGTGGAGGGGGGGGCAAGCCAGCACTAAATCAATAATTTTGGAGATATACTAGTGATGGAGGTGGGGTAACATCTACTTAATGTGACAGGTTATAAATATAATAGTAATAAAGAAGGGTGAAAAACCTTTCAGTAGAAATATTGAATATAAGATCTATAAAATGTGAATAAATAATGAGTGTTGGGTTTACGGGAAGGCCAGAAGGATGTCTCATGTAACGGATATGTTGGTAAGCTGGTTCTCATCCGTGGAGTTCAGACATGGATGTGGTAACAAGGAAAAATGTGATAGCTCTTACTGTAAAACACTTGTTGAAATTTTTCAATTTGTGGGAACCGGTTTCCTGCAGTTCTGTCACTGGATGGGAATAGTTTCTGGTATATACTGTTTATCTGTCACCATTCATTCTGATGATGAGTGACTTAGTGAGAGATCTTTATATGAACTAGGCATGTGAGTTAATATATGAGGTGTACTGTATTGTGGCACATGTGGAAAGTCCCGTGATGGGAAATGTTTCCCCTGTAATCAGATTGGCATAGGTGATGATAGCCGTGAGCGTGGTGCACATTTTGGAATGGGGTCTGTTGGCTGGGAATGATCTGTGTGGTGGGTTAGGGGAATTACAAGGTGAGTATTTGTGAACAAATATATTCTTCAGTTTGGATGGTCTGCTGAAGTATATGCACAGGACAGTGGGGAGGATTTTGTGGAGAAGGGTGCTTATCTTAGGGAAGGAACATGGGAAGTCATGCCCATGTTGAAAGAGTAAGTTAATGGACTCAAGACCAGGAAAGTCCTGGGTGATGAAAGTGGGGCTGCATTCAGATTTAAGAGGTACGACATTGGAGTAGTTGTGTGAAGAATGGATTATAGCATAAGATATTTGCTTTTTTTAACCAAATTAGGAGGTTAGACATGCGAGGTGAAAGCTTAGGACAGGTTTTGGGTGTTATCTGGAAAGAGGTTCATTGAGACAGATGCATTTGCCACAGATGGCCATACTGTAAGGAAAAGAATGGTTGGTGTGGGATGGATGGCAGCTGTGAAGTGAAGGTATTGTTATAGGTCTGTGGTGAATAGACTTGTAGGGATTCTTATCTGTAAGGAAATGTCAACATCAAGAAAGGTGACATGGGTGTAGGAGTAAGTCCAGGTAAATATGATGGAATGACTATTGTTTAGGGAGTGGAAGAAATCTAGTAGATGATTTTCATCATGGGTCAAAAACATAAAAACATTGTCTATGTATCTAAATCACAAAAGAGGTTTGAGATTTTGTTTAGGAATTGTTGTTAAAGATGTGTTGCATAGGATGGGCCATGCTGGTACTCATTGCAGTGCTGCGTATCTGGTGGTAAGCTTGAGAGTTGAAAGAAAAAAAGTTTTTTTGACAAAATGAGGTGTGTCAAAGAGATGAAGGATGTGCTTGGGAGGCTGTAAGAGGATCACTTTTCCCATAAATGTTTCATGGCAATGAAGCCCCAGCAGGGAAGATGTTAGTATATAAGGACATGACATCTATGGAAATGAGGGTGGTGGAGGAGTGGGGACCATGGAAACATGTTCAGGGAAGAGTGGGATATCTTTTATGAATGAGGGAAGAATCTGTACAATGTTGGAGGTGCTGATCCACAAGAGCTAAAATCTGTTCATTGGGTGATCCATAGGCCACATCTGTTGGTCGGCCAAGGTTGCCAGTATTGTGGATCCTGGGTAGAAGGTACAAGGTGAAGGTACAGGGATTCTTTACGGTAATGAAGAACTAATATTTGGGTGAGAGGCATTTTAAGTAGATTTGGGGACGAGCATGGTGCCTGAGTCATAATGCTCTGACCTTGCATTCGGGAGGACGTGTGTTCGAATCCCCATCCGGCAATCTAGATTTGGTTGTTCCATGGTTTTCCCAAATTAGTCCAGTTCCTTGCACCCAATCCTTTCCCACCTCTATTAGACCTCAACATCAATGTGGCATAAAGCCATAGCAAAAAATGGGAGGGGGGGGGGGACCTAGGAAGTCTAGGAAAGTGCATTCTTCTTGGAAAATTAAGGTAGCAGGATCTCTTTGATGTGGACAGTACATGCTGGTTTTGTAGAGGTGTCTCAAAGCCTCCTACTCATAATCACTGTGGCCCATGATTATCGTTGTGAGCAAGGAGGTTTATAATTTTCTTATTTTTGTCACTGGTTTCAATGGTATTGAGATAGTTGGAGTGGGGAATAGAGTTAAGAAAAAAAGTTGAGGACAGGTTGGATGTGAGGAATTTCTGGAAAATGAGGAGGGAATGGTGAAGAAGAGGTGGGTTTAGTTGGAATGGAGTTTTAAAATACTCTATGCAGGAATCTGTATCATCATGCAAATTGTTGCAATGTAGTCTTCACGGGTGTACCGCCGGATAGTGTTTCCACAACACTATCCGGCGGTACACCCGTGAAGACATTGCAGTCATACGCCGGGAAAGTCTTCGTTCTTACAAATATGCAAATTGTTGCTGTCCTCCATGGTGACAATATGATACTACCATTTCAGAGTGTGGCAGAATGCTAGAGTCCCAAACCAAAGCCACCTGGTCAAAGTGCGGTGTTGGGGAAAATGATAATCCCTTAGGAAGAATAGAGAGTTGGATTTTTTATTGAAAACAAAAAAAAGAGAAGAAGAAAGATTTACTAAAGACTGCTGTGCTTTAGCAGGAGGTAGGGTGGTGGCTTCTGAAGTAGATGGTAGATGGGTAAGGTAGGAGAGATTGAAACTGTTGGTAAGACATAGCGTTTTGGCAATAAAGTGAGGAGTAGTTTGGTTGGAATGTTGGCAGGGTAGAGGAAGACCTGTAGCTAGATAACATTTTTCTATTGCAGGGAGCTTGCACAGATGTTTGCATGGGTCTTGTAAGAATTTGGTAAATTCTAGATTTCTTGGCTACAGGGCATAGGGGATAGTGCAAGCTCATCAGAATTTGTTAAATCTTTCACCTCGTCACAACAGGATATGGGGGATGGGAATCCTAAAGAAGCTGATACTGCAGCTTATAACCGAAAGTAGGGCAATTTAAAATCAGAAAAGTAGTTCAACATGTAATAACAGCCTTAATTAGACAGTTAATAATAGAAAACAACTGTTAAATTCACCTAAATCACTTAAATCCTCAATAATTCAACTTGTAAACACTCGATTTTTGTAACGTGATAAAATCGTCATTTTACAACAGTTTTCGACGTGGTAAAAAGCAGTAATAATAATAATTAAATAGTAGAAACAGAATTTTGAAACATTTAACTAGTAATACATATTTTAAAACCATTTAAAATAAGTAAACACAAATTTTTAAACATACGACACCTTCGAAAATTAAATACCACACATTTAAAGCATTTCTGATATTAAACAATACAGTTCTAAAAACTCATTCCTTTCTGAACACAGTGTTAAACTTTTCGAGTAGTTCTGTACACTAAATAAAGTTTTACAGGTATTTCTAAGAGATACTGCATCTAAATTCACATGTTGCCGGCCTTTATTAATTTTTTTACAGCCAAATTAAGCCCAGTCAGGGAATAAAACTACTTTCAAAAAGTGTATTCGATACCAAGGAATACCATTTATTTTCCGATACAAGCCATACTTCCAAAGCTATTTACGATAGAATCCTTTTATTTTTCGTTTATTTGAAGATTTTTAAATGGCGCCAGTTTTCAGTACTACTTTTGCGTACAAACACACTTGCAGACCACTGAAGTCAAAAGTTCGTACGCAGCAACAGGTGAAAATTAATTATGGCTAATCCTTTAAGTTTTTGAGAAACCCCCAAGGGGGGGAAAGTTGTTTGAAATTTTTTTCTCTAAATAATACTTAAATTTGGAAGCTAGACTACAAGTAGTTTAGGAGCACTATATCCTGGCAGTCACGTGGTTTGGGCAATCTCGCCGTGCTATATTTCGGTTTGTGCGGGCCAATTTGATCGGTCCATTCTTGAAATTCATGAGAGTTGGATCCGTTTCGCTCGGGGGCGAGAAACCGGAGTTGGTGTCACTGCCATGACGCAGCAAACGTGCTGGATGGCAGCCATTATGTTTTTTTTTTTTTTTTGAAACAGTGTAACTGTATCTGAACAGTGACTATGTAATTTAAAATTTTTAATGGTGGTTTGCTGTCTGTCTTCGACGATTCACAATCTGCATACTTTAGAAAATAACTTCTGATAACCTAAAATCAACTGCATTTGTGAACTTTTGTGTTATTTTCAAACAGAATGTAGAGATGGTGAAATTTGAATAATGACTTTCTTTTCATAGTTTATTGAACCCCCTTTTCTCTCAGAAGGATACATTATTGAGAGTGGCGACGATTATAGTTAGCAGTTAATTCATTTTTCCTAAGGTATATTAACGGTCTACAACATTTTGAAAGATTAAGACACATTGTTTGAAATTTTGAAGAAACTGATTTGGAAGTGCAAGGTACTAGTTAAGGTGTACTGAACCGACACTTCAACCCCGGTATTGGTCTGGTCCCTTACAGCCTGTTTGCATTTTACAAGGATTTGCTTTATTGATTGATTACATTAGGGACAGACATTCAGAGTATTCTGTGCAGGGAGATAGTGCCCACATGAGAAGAATGTCAGTTAGGTTTATACAATATATGTTTACTTTTTATAGATCTTATATTCAAGATTCATACTGATTTTTTTTCCTTTTTGTTATTACAAGATGACCCCTGAAAATTTTTTGGAAATGCAATTAATAGTAAGATTGGTAGTTTGTAATAGGATGAAAGAAGAGCCCACCTCATTTCTAGCAGTCGGTTATTTGTTTAGTGTAACAAGTACGTAACATAAGTCAACACCAGTGAAGCAGATTATTAAGATCTCTGTGATATGTGCTGCTGATGTCTAGCAGCTTGGCGCAGAAATCTCACGAAACTTCACCAGAGTAACAAAAAGTGGTATCTGGACATAAGTTCAACAAGAATTGAGGTATTTAGAAGAACATCTCTGGTCCAATATTAGCTAATTTTCAATTTTTTTCACGCGATGCATCAGAAGACAAATAGCTATGAAACAAAAAATTTCATCATATTCAGTATCTTTACACTTTGATATTCAGAATGCACGGATTCTAGAATATTCTCCATAGTGGTTATATAAAACAGATTCTTTTCATCATCTATATATTTCATCAGTTCTTCTGTGAAAAAAATAAGATGAAAACTGGCACATTCCCTATTTGACACACATGTCCCGACAGCGTGTCATCAAATGCGTGACTAACTGGATGAAAATCATTTTCTTTCCAGTCAGATTTATCACTAAGACGTAATTTCTTCGTAAGTGTTTCCCTATCACTTTCTGATTCTTCATATTCAGAACAACTAACATCTCTTGTTGAAACATGAGACTGCATTGTCACCCCTGCTGACGAGTATGGTTTATGACTACAGCCTTCCAATTCTGTGGAAAAGCTATCACTTCCATCAAAATCAAGTAGTTCATCCTCGGTGTCACTCCTCGTAAGAATCTCCATGATTTCTTCGTCAATGCACCCTTGACGTCTTGCCATTTTCTTCATAAAATTCAGGGCACAAAGAAGACTGATGTAATTTCTGTTGAATAGTGAACTGTAGAGCAACGCCTAGGCTCCCTACAGACAAACATTCGTACGATTAGATAGCGACCAGAACTGCAAAAGGCTATTGAGAAATGGGTCGTGAAGTCCGCTGTACGACTCGGGTAGCGGCGCGTCTATATTCGTCATCAGCACACAGGTAGCGGCAGGCGGGTGCGGCTTATCTCGTCAACAGCACTCAGGGGAAAACCGGCGGCTACATCTAAACTCGTCATTAGCATTCGGGGCTAGCAGGCAGCATGACGTGTATACACGTCAACAGCAGTCAAAGGGTTAAGGGGCAAATTAAAAAAAAAAAAAGCCTTCCTTAAAATATTAAGTGACCAAAGCTGAGACCTTAATCTTTAAAATAATACCTCATTTATCTATATTGGTTAGATATCATGGGAGAGAAAAACACTTTGTAAAAATATTGATACATTTGCCCTTTAAGGGTCAGATTCTGAAAATTTCCTTCCATAATATATGATGTCACCAAAGCGGAGACATTAATCTTTAAAATCATACTTCATTTAATGATTTCTGTTTGGTATCCAGGGAAATAAATGGGGCGTGTCACAAAAAACAGCATTTTAGAAAAATTAATATTTTTGCCCTTTAAGGGTCGAATTTGAAAAAAATTCTTTCTTAAAATACGTTATGATCGAAGTGGATACCTTAATCTTTCAATGATACCTCATTTATCGATATTTGTTTGTTATGAAGGGAGATAATGGCTTTTGACAAAAAACACCTTATAGAAATAATACATATGATGTGCGATGTCAGCATTCCATGTTTTGTACTCTGTGGCCAAAACAGTTGGTTGGTGTCAGCCCACCTTGTGGTGAATATATTCTTGGTTACTTATGTCTGTAGTTGCCACTTTTCACCTTTACCTTATATTTTTTATATTGTTAGCATCTACATATGAACAGATGCGTAAGTTATTTATTGTTCTGGTAAAACTTTTATTTATTTAGTTAATGGTTTAACAACTTCCACCAACACCAGTTGTAAATACGACCATTAATCTTTAAATTGGACTTCTCATATTAACATTTCTCTATCCGCATATTCAACTTGCGAACTTAATATAACGCCTCTACCATCTATGCTTTTTTACATGTTGCTCCTGGCAACCAACATCTCAAAACAAAAGGAACACGAATGTAACCCAATCTCAAAGAGTAAGCATATTAATATAATTGCATACTAAATAATAGTCCATTATATAACCACATGATCATCACAACCCCCTCCAGTTTACCGCTATTTTTTGGAAGTTTTATGACTTCAACAATATAGCGTTAAACTCTAACAATATATTTGATCATATTATACACTCATACATAATTCATACATACTGACTTACATCAAATAAGTATGTTTCATACTACATGACTGACTTACATCAAATAAAAATATGATTCTCATACATCATGACTGACTTACTTAATAAAATATGATTTTCACACATCGTGACTGGTGTTGGGGTATTTTTACAAGCGGTGGTACATTATTATATCATTTTTCTTTTAAATACATATAACATGTACACTTAATTATTATTATAAAAACACACATAAAATGTCAATCTTTTGGAGACATGTGTTTGATGCCTCTCATAAAAGACTGCTCTTTTCTGATGAACCAAAGTATAGGATTTGTTCCCTAACTTTTTCCCCAGCATACTTTTCAGTTCACTATTAAATTCATTACTTTCCCCCACCAAAAATCGCGTGGGGCAGGAGGTGACTCTATCGCTCCTCCACGCCAAAAGCTATTTTTTTTCTATATTTCAATTAATAAAGGGTCTCAGTTCAATGACATTATAATTACCCTTGACTCTTTTATTGTGCAGATGTGCCAAAGTATAGGAGTTTTCCCTGACTTTAGCTACAATTTCATAAGGCTTCATAAAGGTTTGAACTTCTTTATTTCATTTTCAATGGCAGAGGACTTATAATGTGTTCATAAGAGAACCAAGTCCCCTACATTGTAACTTACTGGGAGGATCCCTTGGTCATGCTTAACCTTCCTTGATATGGCACATTTCTTTAACTGTTCTAAAGCAGTTTTAATTATATCTTCTCGTTTATTTGTTTCTTTATTGGGAAATGTTACAAATTCCAAAACAATCCTGGGCGGTTTAACACCGAACATTAACTCATATGGAGTTACCGATGTGGAACTATGTGGTATAGAATTTATGACATCTTCTATATTTGGTACTTCTAAAACCCATCTTTTCTTTGCAATATGTGCGGAACCATCTACCTAATTCTTTCATTACTCGTTCCGCAGCATTGCTATGTTGGTGGTAAAAAGATGTTTTTACTGTTTCGATTCCTGCTGTCTGAAAACATCTATTCCATATCTTCCCAGAGATCTGAGGAGCATTATCTGTCAGAATTTTTTCTGGTTTTCCCAAATGGGGGATGTAGTAATACATCACTTTAGAACAAATAACATTGGCTGTTGCCCGTTTAATTGGATACAATTTCACATACTTAGAAAAAATGTTAATTATCACACAAATCTGTCTTACTCCTCCTCGTGACATTGGTAATGGTCCATAGATATCTAAAGCAATTAATTCATGTGGGTGTTCTGGTATTATACTTTGCATTTCACCTTTCCTTCTGACATTGTCTACCTTCTTCTTTTGACATACCTCACAAAAATGTATAAAATCACAAACCCTTTTTGACATATTTGGGAAGTAAACAGTTTCGTGAAGAATCTTGTAACACTTCGTTGCTCCAAAATGTCCATAGCTTAAATGGTGTTGTCTAATAAAATGGTCAACAAAATGTTCTGGGATCCAGAGTTTCCAATCTTCATTCTTTTCATGGTTTCTTTTAAATAAGATACCTCCTTTTTCACAATAAAATTTTGTTAATGATGAATGATCATCATTATTTTCTAATGTTTTCAAAACTTCAGTAATATCTGTTTCCTTCCTTTGCTCCTCTTTCATAAACCTCAAGCATCGCTTTACTTATTTTCACCTATCGTCCCTTTGATGTACATTAATTTTGATGTATTTGTACATGCCACAACCGACTTTTCCGCAGATGTTCCCAGAGGTAACCGCGATAAGGCATCCGCAACAATATTCTCCTTTCCTGAGATATACCGTACTTCAAAATTAAACTCTTGTAATAACAGTGTCCACCTCGCCAATCTCCCATGGACTAGTTTACACTTTGTCAAGAAGGACATCGCTTTATGGTCAGTAAAAACAATAGTTTTCCTTCCCAGTAGCAAGTAGCGGAATTTCTGGAAAGCCCACACAACTGCAAGAGCTTCTTTTTGTGTGATACAATAATTTCGTTCTGCCTTGGTCATGACCCTGCTAGCAAAGGCAAGCATTCTCTTAACCTGTGTTCCGTCGTCGCAGGTCTGTTGAAACACTTCAACTCCCAACCCATAGTCAGAACTATCTGTGGATAAACAGAAATCCAAGTTCCAATATGGTGCACTCAAGACTACCCGACTAAGAAGAGCTTCTTTTATGGATATGAAATCATGTTCACAATCGTCTGTCCAAATCCAATGCGTATTCTTTCTTTTTAACTTCTCTAAATGCGGACTATTTAAGATTTGACCTTTTACAAACTTGCGGTAGTATCCACATAGTCCTAAGAAGCTTAGCAATTATTGCTTATTGGTCGGTTGTGGAAAACCTTTTATGGCCTCCAATTTGTCATCATTTAGTTTAATATCCTCCAGTGAAATGGTTGACCAAGAAAGGTTATTTGGGATTTCAGGAATATACATTTTTTTAATCGAATGGTCATCCCTCCTTCTTTCAGAGCCGATAAGACTCTTTGCAATGTGTCCCAGTGCTCTTCAATTGTGTTGCTTGCAATAAGTATGTCATCTACATACACCGTTACCTGAGACAACAGTTCTCGCCCTAGTACAGTGTCCAATGCTTGTATAAAATTCGTAACTGCGTTATTTAGGCCGAAAGGTAGTACAGTAAATTGATAGCTTCTACCTTTGTACAGAAATGCAGTATATTTTCAAGATTCCTGTGCTATTGGAATTTGCCGGTAGGAAGACGTTAAATCCAAAGAGGTTAAAAACTTTTTCCCCTGGAAGTTATGGAGTAATTCGTCTATCAGTGGCGGATGATCACGTTCAGTAATTAAAATTTCATTTAGTCTACGGGCATCCAACACCAATCGTACTGACTGATCGGCCTTTGTTACTACCACTAACAGGTTATTGTATGGGCTGTTTGACCTCTCTATAATATTCCAGTCAAGCATTCGATTTATTTCCATGTCAACTTGGTTACGCTTTGCTAAAGGTATGACGTATGGTTTTACAAAAAAAGGTGTATGACATGTGACTGAGAAGTGACATTCATAATTTGATACTCTTCCCGGTCGGTCAGAAAAGACATCATTATATTTCTGTATTATACTTTTCAGTTGATCGTGGTATTCAACCATTTCTAGAAATGACCAATCTTCTCCTCTCATGTTTTGTTTATCATATTCAAAATTACATTTGGGTGTATGGAAAGCATTACTAATTTCCATTCCCCTTATATTTTTTACTAGTGCATCGCATGGCATATTGGCATAAATGTTCTAACCTGTCTGCGAAACAATAATCTTTGCAGTTTCCTGCTGATGGCCCCCATGACGACACACGTATGTTGCATACTGGGGTACCCTCCCATAAAGTATTTATTTCTGTTCTAACTCTTTTTCCTTCTATTTGAAACTCTTCATAATTCAGGATTGCTTTAAAAGCACTCATCCAATCTACTCCAAAAATACACTCTGTCGTAAGATCCGGTACTACAAATACTGGTACCTCTATATAACATGTTTTAATTGTACCTTTTATTAAACTAAGGAAAAAGGAAACTGCTTTAGGCAATATAATTGCAAGGAAAGGGAAAATGACTCATCACTCACCAAAGTTGAAGGCAGTGACGAGAGAAGAACATATATTACGAACACACAAATAAATAAACTCAATATTTCGGTAGTTAACCTTATTCATGACATAGAAAATGAGTCATGCACCTCGAGAGGTGTGCACACACCGGGGGTTGCTGCATGACTGGGTGGATTATCAATATGGCGGTGGGACTGAGATATTGTATATAAATCGCAGATGGTGGTAAAATGGATAGTAAACATTAAAAAATAATAATAATAAAGGGGGGAAAATTAAATACATAAATATGGAAATATGGAGGGATAAATTTTGAAAAATAAAATAAGGTAATTACTTAAATGACAATAATGCTACTACTACTCCTACTAATAATGAGTGATGTGTCAAGGAAAGGAATTTTATCGGTGGTTGAGGCCAGGTGGGTGTCTGGTATCTAGGATCTTTTGGTAAGCAAGTTCCCATCTGTGAAGTTCTGAGGCGGCGGTGGTTTCAGGGAAAACTCTGATGGCTCTCACGGTGAAACAGTCATTGAAGTTGTTGGAGTTGTGGTAGTTAGCATATTCTGGTACAGGGAGATATAAATTGCGGGTGTGAACTGTTTGTCTGTAGCCATTCATTCTGGTCGAGAGTTGTTGTGTAGTCAGGCCTATGTAAGAACTCGTGCAATGGCGGCAAGTAAGCTGGTATATGACGTGCGTAGTGGAGCATGTGGCTTGCCCGGTAATGGAGAAGGTTTCCCCTGTGACAGGGTTGGAAAATGTAGTGGTGGGAGGATGCATGTTGCAGGTTTTGCAGCGAGGTCTATTACAGGGAAAAGATCCATAGGGTGTTTTTGGAGAGTCAGATGGAGGGTATTTGTGAACTAAGATGTTTTTGAGGTTAGGTGGTCTGCTGAAACAAGTACGAGGGACAGTTGGCAGAATTTTTGGCAAGAGAGTGCGCATTTCTGGAAAGGACCGAAGGAAGTCATGCCCTTGTTGTAGGATTTGATTGATGGATTCGAGACCAGGCGTGAACTGGGTGACAAAGACAGGGCTATGGTTGGATGCTAGAGGAGCCGGGAGGGAGTGGTTCCGTGGAGGGTGGGTGATTGCACGCGTGATTTGTTTATGTACAAGATATGGTTGGTAGGAGTGGGAAATAAGGGCTTGGGATAGGTTTTGGGAATACTGGGAGAGGGACTCAGCATTCGAACAGATACGTTTGCTACGGATAGCAAGGCTGTAGGGGAGGGAGCATTTGGTATGGAATGGGTGGCAACTGTCAAAATGTAGATATTGCTAGACCACCTAACCTCAAAAACATCTTAGTTCACAAATACCCTCCATCTGACTCTCCAAAAACACCCTATGGATCTTTTCCCTGTAATAGACCTCGCTGCAAAACTGCAACATGCATCCTCCCACCACTACATTTTCCAACCCTGTCACAGGGGAAACCTTCTCCATTACCGTGCAAGCCACATGCTCCACTACGCACGTCATATACCAGCATACTTGCCGCCATTGCACGAGTTCTTACATAGGCCTGACTACACAACAACTCTCGACCAGAATGAATGGCTACAGACAAACAGTTCACACCCGCAATTTATATCTTCCTGTACCAGAATATGCTAACTACCACAACTCCAACAACTTCAATGACTGTTTCACCATGAGAGCCATCAGAGTTTTCCCTGAAACCACTGCCGCCTCAGAACTTCGCAGATGGGAAATTGCTTACCAAAAGATCCTAGATACCAGACACCCACCTGGCCTCAACCACTGATAAAATTCCTTTCCTTGACACATCACTCATTATTAGTAGGAGTAGTAGTAGCATTATTGTCATTTAAGTAATTACCTTATTTTATTTTTCAAAATTTATCCCTCCATATTTCCATATTTATGTATTTAATTTTCCCCCTTTATTATTATTATTATTATTATTACTAGCTGGTACCCACGACTTCGTTCGTGATTGTAAAGAATTCATATTGACAGCTATAGACATCTAACCACCATAGTGCACGATGGGAGACTCGATGCTATTACCACACACAAATACGTCTTCTGCGTTATGTAGTTCCGGCAGCAAAGTAAAATTTACGGATATACACAAGTCTTTGGATGAAATACGAAAATATTCATGATCGACCAATTTCAAACACCGTATCTCACACACTCCCACAGTTACCGAATTTCGGCCAACGTTGTGATCGATGGGAGACTCTGTGTTACTACCACACACAAACGCCAGTGATCTGCAATTGATAGTTTTCACTTAAAAGTGATACACCGTGATACACCGCGTCTTTAGCAGAAATATGAAATTGTCGCAGGTCGACCATTTTCATCCCCCATATCTTCCACACCCCCATAGCTACAGACATATAACAACCATAGTGCAGGCCCAACAGACACGATTCTACTACCACACATAAACACCAATGCTCTATGCTATGTAGTCGTGGCAGAAAAAGTGAAATCTGTGGAGACACATGCCTTTCGTCGAAATACGAAAATATCCTTGGTCGGCCACTTACAAGCACCATATCTCCCACACAACCACAGTTTCTGAAATTCGGCCACTGTTGTGATCGAAAGGTGACTCAGTGTTACTACCACACACAAACGCCAGTGATCGATAGTTTTCGCTGAAAAGTGATACACCATGACACTTTTGTGTTTGGCAGAAATATGAAATTGCCACAGGACGACAACTTTCAACCCCCATATCTCCCACACCCCCATAGTACCGAAATCTAACAACCATAATGCACTACATGAGATACGATTCTACTACCAAACATATGCTATGTAGTTGTGGCAGAAAAGTGACATATGCGGAGACAGTTGAAATACGAAAATATCCTTGGTCGGCCACTTACAACCACCATATCCACCACAGTACCACAGTTTCTGAAATTCGGCCGCTGTTGTGATCGAAAGGTGACTCTGTGCTACTACTACACACAAACGCCAGTTATCTGTGATCTATAGTTTTCGCTGAAAAGTGATACACCATGACACTTTTGTCTTTGGCAGAAGTACGAAATTGCCACAGGTCGATCACTTTCAACCCCCATATCTCCCACACCCCCATAGCTACTGACATCTAACAACCATAGTGCACTACATGAGATACGATTCTACTACCAAACACAAACACCAATGCTCTATGCTATGTAGTTGTGGCAGAAAAGTGACATATGTGGAGACAGTCGAAATACGAAAATATCCTTGGTCGGCCACTTACAACCACTATATCTACCACAGTACCACAGTTTCTGAAATTCGGCCGCTGTTGTGATCGAAAGGTGACTCTGTGCTACTACTACACACAAACGCCAGTTATCTGTGATCTATAGTTTTCGCTGAAAAGTGATACACCATGACACTTTTGTCTTTGGCAGAAGTATGAAATTGCCACAGGTCGACCACTTTTTAACCTTCATATCTCCCACACCCCCATAGCTACCGATATCTAACAACCATAGTGCACGACAGGAAAGACGATTCTACTACCACACACAAACACCAAAGGTCTATGTTATGTAGTTGTGGCAGGAAAGAAAAGTATACGGAGATACCAAATTTTGGTCGAAATATGAAAACTCCCTGCTCTGACCAACTTTAATCATTATATCTCCCACATCCCCACAGCTATCGGCATTCGGCCAACGTTGTGCACGACAGGAAAGTCCATGCTACTTCCACCCACAAACATCAGTGATAGGTAGTGGTGGCTGAAAAGTGAAATATAAAAAAAAACACATCTATTTTTATATATATATAAGATTTAATGTTTATTATCCGTTTTACCACCATCTGCGATTTATATACAATATCTCAGTCCCACCGCCATATTGATAATCCACCCAGTCATGCAGCAACCCCCAGTGTGTGCACACCTCCCAGGGCGCATGACTCATTTTCTATGTCATGAATAAGGTTAACTACCGAAATATTGAGTTTATTTATTTGTGTGTTCGTAATATATTTTCTTCTCTCGTCGCTGCCTTCAACTTTGGTGAGTGATGAGTCATTTTCCCTTTCCTTGCAATTGTACCTTTTAGTAACATCTGTAATCTTATTTGTTTGCTCCATTTACCTGTAGCCGTAGTAACCATCATGCATTCTACTGGCAGTGATCAAACTGTCACTACTTGACTAAACAATATATAACACGCTTCAGACACACAGGAAATCTCTGCCCCAGAATCAATAAAAACATTTATAGTCTTTCCAAATGCAGATAAACGAATCATTGGTACTCTAACACATCTTTCCTGTAACCCAAATTTTTCATCCCATAAATCATCAGTGGGGTTGTTATAGCACAGTCTCGCCACCTTATTAGCTATACGAGGGAATGGTCCGATTTTGAAATTTGCCTCCGTCTGGACTACAACGTTAGCAGGTATTAGTTTTTTTGGTCTATGTTATGCTGGAATTGTTGTGAGATTCCCGGATTCCCTCCTGTTTCTTCTTGTTTCTTAAAACCATTGTGAAATCCTTTCCCTCTCTGGAATCCCCTCACATTTGCTTTACCTCTTTGGTATGTCCATACCCCACCATTTCTACTAAAGTTTGTATTTTCTTTCGACCCATTACTTTGGTCATTTTCCTTGACTGCCTGATTCCTAAAATAGTGTTTATCCCAATTTTCTTCCTGATGATTCCAGTTTCTGTGTTGATTATCTAGCCTTGGTAGGAGTTCCCCCGCTTCGTCTATAGTCTTGATATTATGTGTTATCAGTAAGAGTTGAATGTCACGGGGCATCCTATAAGCACTGTCGTTTACGACTTCCTCCTCTGGAGGTGGCATATCCAGATAGTAGCTTTTTGATGCTTCTTTTTTTTTAAAAAAATCAGGTAATGATTCCTGATTGCTATGATAGGGTCTACCGCACCATAAATCGCTACGCACGTCCCTCTGTTTTTCCTGTGACCAAAAATGAGCTAAAAATTTTTTTACAAATTCTTGGTATGTGTCACAAGTTTGTACTTGCCTTTCACCCCATACGCGTGCTGTTTTTTTTCATATGTTTGAAAATACAATTGATTTTTTCACTATCATTGTATAGATTAAATGTTCTGAATTTATTAAAACTATTTATGAAACTAACCTGGTGTATGCCACCCTGACCCGTAAAGTTGTCTATTTCAAAATTCTCGCTTACACTGATGGGTAAATGTGGACCACTTATTGACTGCACCTTCAGATGTATGTCCCCCAGCTGTTGATGTACTCTATTATAGATATCTTGACTTTCTCCTAAGTTCTTGTTTATGTCGTTGTTGGATGATTCGATTATTGATATTCTTTTCTCTGTTGTATTATGTCTGTCAACTAGCTTACCATGAAAGGTATGTAAGTGTCCCTCCATCGCTTGAAATTGTTCTGTAATTTGTTTTTGAACTTCGACATGGAGAGATGATGAAGTTTCTTTTATTTTGTCAGAGAGTGTGCTGTGTAAAATTTGACCGGTAGCTAAACATTTTGATTCACATTCTACAACTTTGTTGTCCAAACTGTGAAGTTTTTCGTGTATGTTTGTTACTTCCGCGTGGAAAGTTACTGACTGTTTCTCCGTCGCGACAGTGTGTTGTTCTAATTTATTCGCTTGTACTTCTATTTGATCTTTAAGTGATTGGAATTCACATGACTGTTGATCAAATAGTGTGGTCATTTCAGTAGCTTGTAATTCAAGTTTGGATTCAAGGTCACTGAGTTGTGATTCAAGTTTTAATTCAAGGTTACTGAATTGTGATTTCACTTCAGTTGCTTGTGATTCTAGTTTTGATTCAAGTCTTGATTCAAGGTCACTGAATTGTGATTTCACTTCAGTTGCTTGTGATTCAAGGTCACTGAATTGTGATTTCACTTCAGTTGCTTGTGATTCAAGTATTGATTCAAGGTCACTGAATTTTGAGTACAATCCTAATATAAGGGATTTCAGCTCAAGTTCACTGCTTAGTGGGTCACCTAGAGACTGTAAATTATTTTGATTTAGGGGTGAGAATCCTAAAAATGGAGGCGAGTATTGCTGCATGTGTGGTGGAGTATTACTTTCATCTAAAACATGTCCAGTCACTTCTGGTGACATTAAATTTGTTTCTGCCGCTAGAACTAAGTTGTTAGAAGCAGTGCCTGCCACACCGTTATTAATATTATCCTTCATAATCGTATATCAAGGAATAATATATTTTTGTTTGCTAATATTCATTACGCAAAGGGTTGTAAATATTAATATATTTCCACATTCGTCACTGTACCAACTTGATACATTTGTATCCTTGATTAAATATATTTTAAATAGTGGCGAACATAAAATTTCGTACTATGTGGAAATATACATACGAAAAACTAAATTAATATGTAAATCAAAGAACGTATACTTTGGTTCACCTTTGTTACAATTATATTTTTAAGACCACACTTAAATTAGTTAGCGGCAAATTTCTCCAAAGTATGCTTCTTGAAAAGGTTGACTTAGCTTGTTCTCTCGTCAACGTTGGCAGCCATGGAATTCTGCGATGTTATTTCGTTTGTCGAGTCTGTTAACCTCCAAAATTCAGTGGACGTCAATTAGTATTTTTCAGGTTCTTTTTGTCGCTATTTTGCTTCCTTACTTCCATGCATATGCATGTTGTAGAGGAAAACTGTCTCGAGTCTCCATGTGGTGATATATTCTTGGTTACTTATGTCTGTAGTTACCACTTTTCACCTTTACCTTATATTTTTTATATTGCTAGCATCTACATATGAACAGATGTGTAAGTTATTTATTGTTTTGGTAAAACTTTTATTTATTTAGTTAATGGTTTAACAACTTCCACCAACACCAGTTGTGACCATTAATCTTTAAATTGGACTTCTCATATTAAAATTTCTCTATCCGCATATTCAACTTGCGAACTTAATATAACGCCTCTACCATCTAGGCTTTTTTACATGTTGCTCCTGGCAACCAACATCATCTCAAAACAAAAGGAACACGAATGTAACCCAATCTCAAAGAGTAAGCATATTAATATACTTGCATACTACATAATAGTCCATAATATAACCATATGATCATCACAAGCTGTTGCCATGTCTGCCCTAACAGAATTCTTGGCATACAATGAGATTCAGGTCTTCCAGCCTGGTCAAGATGAAAACAATACACAGTATATTCTCTCCAAAATATTGTGCAAACCACCATGAGTATTCGACCAGTGACCCAGGAACTATATATTAATATAAAACACTGATAAAAATGACATTCATTTATAACTGAAAAGATGCCTTACTGCAACTATTGAAACTGTAATGTCAACCAAAAAAAAAGAAAATGCATTAAGGCAATAAGAACCAAAAAAATTAAATGGAAGGGAAATGCATTTCTTACAAAAATGGAAGATGTGAGGGCCACAATGTCACAGTAAACAAAATGTTAACAATACACAGTATTTGAGAAAAATCCTTATGTATCATGTGGATAACAAGTTGGATATGCATGTACCAAAATTTACTTCTCAGATCTGCAATGTGCATGATTACCTTTTTTATGTGCACACCAGTTAACTTGATTTGCATTTTTATCTGTCTCCTACAATGATAGCTGTTCTACCAAAGCATTGTGTGCTATGTTTATCATTACCTTTGTGTGGTTGCAGTTGTTCTTTCTTCCCCTTTAATTACTGATTCTGTAAATCCATATTTGCATTGGCTTTGTTTATTTAATGCATTTTCTGTTCTCTTTATTGTATTAACTTTTTTCTATTTGTTTCAGGAGTGATAAATGTAAACTGGCTTTATTACAACTTCATAATAACCTTATGTTTGTTATCAATAATCTTCAGTATTATTTCCAAGTAGATGTTCTTGAAAGCCAGTATATGATCTTGCAGACTGCTATAAATTCTACAAAGGACTTTGAACAGATACAAAAAGCTCACATAATTTTTCAAGCAAATATTATAAGCCAAACATTTCTTCTTCTGTCAGCAGTAAGTTGCAATAACATAAAATTTAAAGTACAACTAAATATTTTAGTATATTAGTAGTATTATCATTGTTATAATTTAACTAGTAATAATTTTAACAAATTTCTTCCAAATTTATTTATTTATTGTTCGCTTTACACACTGTATTCTTTGTTATGCATCTTAATTTCGCCACCGCTTGTGATATATATATTTATATATATCGTCTTAGTCTTTCTCAACAAATCAATAATTCACTTCTTAACAGTTCACCCCCAATACCTCCTTCCTCGCCCTATCATGTGGCGAATTTCGGCATGTGCACACCTTCCGAATCACATGGCTTATTCCCTATCACATGAATAACGTGTTAAACCTGTTGTACCATAGAACCTCGGTATGTTGAACCTTGATAAGTCAAAAACTTCTACAATCAAAAAAAAAAAAAAAGCCTTTGTTCCCTTCCCTTCAAACCCCAAAACTTAAATTAGTCGAAATCTGAGGTGTCGGTAAGCCGAAATAATCAGTATTTCCCTTGAAAGTATTTCGGTGCATATTTTCTCTCTATAACTTGAAAAATGTATTTGACCTCTGTATCTCAACAATATCAATGTTTGACTCTGCTACCTCTACAATTCGATGATTTTAAATTAATAACCTCCATAGCTCAAAGCAAAAATAAGTAACAAACTAACTCTAAGAATATTGCTGGAAATACTTTCTTATTGCAAATTTTTTGGATGAAAGGATTACCAATTTTTACCAGTGGTCCCTTTGCTACATTTTGAGTATTTATATGTATTGTTGTGACTTTCGTTTGAGCTCTAGCGAAGCAAGTATTTAATATAGCAGATCAGTTTGTTTCTACCGGCATACACATCGATTTCTGATACAGTACACAAACAGAATTATTGACGAATAAGTGATGTGAACGTAAATTGAAAAATTTTAGTGTCTTTGAAAAGTTGGAAGTGCTCGACACTGTGAAGAACTGTAAAAAGGAGACAGATGTTGTTGATCAATTTGGCTTACCGATGGTTATTCTATCTACAACTATAAAAAATTAATCAGAAATCATGAAAAAAATGAAAGCTGTCAAAATTTATTCATAAAAAAAACATGAAATGCATAATTTTCAAATTTTGGAAAAATGCTTACTAAAATGGTTTAAGCAGTGTCAAAACCAAAACATTAGTGTTAGTGGACCACTACTACAAGAAAAATCATGTTTTCTCAACTGTGATTTTTTTTTTTTTTTTTTTAGTTTATATATACCTACAAATTCTTAATTTGAGAATAAACATTACCTCTGTAGCACAATTTTTTATTAATTTTGCCTCCATAACTCAAAATTGGGTAGGTTAGAAGCTAAACCTCTGCAAGTTGAACATGTACCTACAAAAATCTCTCCAAGTCGAAACGTCTGCGACTCGAATTTTTTTATGTGTCTTTTGAAGTACAATAACATTCTGGCCTCGCATTCGGGAGGACGGCGGTTCGAATTCCCCTCCGGGCATCCAGATTTGGGTTTTTCGTGGTTTCCCAAATCACTCCAGGCAAAAGCCGGGATGCTTCCTTCATAAAGGCCATGGCCGAATTCCTTCCAATTCCTTGCCGCCCCCTCCCCCCCATCCTTTCCCGTCTCTAGAGACTTCGCTGTTAAGAGACGTTAAGCAGTTTATTAAAAAAAAAAATCTTTTGAAGTTCGACTTACCAAGGTTCTATCGTATATATTTTTCACTCATTGCATATGTTTTTCACATTGCAGTCTTAACATTGGGGAGTGATGAGTCAATTTCCCTATTCTTTGTTATTTATATTGCCTAAAAGCCGTTTCATTTTCATTAGTATGAAGTGCAGTAAGTATTTCGTGAGTAAATTTGTATTGTGGCTTAGATTCTCTATCATAAAATTAAGAAATTTCAGTACCATGTTCAGCTGTTTCAAATGCCAAAAATAAGTATGTTACTTAGTCAGTCACTTCAGGAACTGGTCGAGCATAGAATTCTGATAAAGGATTGTTTCCTCTTAGTTTTTTTAGTGATAAATAAAATAATTCTGACATTAATGATAGTTTTACTCATAAAGTTATTTTCAGTTAGAAAATTCAAGGAGATTTCTTTTTTGTTTGTTCTAAATGCTGTAGGCAGAAAGAGGGCATTAAAAAAAATTGTCTATGGCCTGCGAGCACTCATCACCAAGTAAAATGTCTGAAATAAACAAAAATAAAAAATTCTTGATTCTTATAATAGCTACAATAATGCCTACTAAAACAAATAACTTTTACCGTCAATAAACAAAATGTCATATGCCCTATAAAAGTCACCCTAAATACCTCATTGCCGAATACCACTGTGGTTACCTCTTAATCACTGCCCTGGAGAATTTAAGCACCAGTGGTGGTGCCTAATCCACCATTAAAAGCAGTTTTCAATTTTTCTTTTCCCTTAGAATGGTAAGTTTGTGGAGTTGGTTGTCTAATCCCAAATGCTTCAAGTTAAAACTGTTTTATTTTCAATGTAATATTAGCAATGTCATTACCAAGGCGTAAGAAATACAAATTTGATTAATAAAATATATCAGTGTTTTGTTCATATCATACATTGAGTTGTAAATGATTACCGATATATTGTTGAATATTAATTCTTGTAGGAAGAGTGTAAATTAAGCCAGGAAATGAATATGTGCATAAGAAAAAGGTGACAAAACAATTTTTCAGACATAGCCCTTGTTAACAGAGAATTAGATTTTTAATGTGGTTTTATAAACTGCATTTGAATAATATACCACGGTAGAAACATCATCATCACTAAGGCCCATATTCTTAGGTTCAAACCTATTTAGTTCCTACCCCGATATTATCAAAATTTGAATTTTCTTTTACTTCTTTTGTATAATAATATTCATAAATTTAAAAGGACTTAAAAGAACGCAATTTCTGTGTTATGACCTAATTGGGTATTCAGAACCTAAAAGGACCTTATTTGATATACTAATACCTAATTTAAAAAAAAAAAAATGACTGTTCAGATTAGCTCAGTGGTACAGATCATGGGCTAGTAGTCTGGACGTGGGGAAACACCATGGGTTTGAACCCCACTGTCGACTGTTTCATTGTTTTCCTTTTCACCTTGAGGCAAATTCTGGAACGGTACCATATTGACAGCCCGTGGCCACTTCCTTTCCTTCCTTCCATCTCAAAAATTTCCTTTCCTCTTCTACATTGAAATTTCCTCTCCTTCTACATCGACCCAAGTTAATGTCACCTGAGCAATCTGGCCAGTTACAATCCCCAGATTTTTTTTTAAATTATTTATTTGACCTTAGGTCTTGAATAGACCATACAGCCTGGTGGAGTTACAAATTAATAGTACTAATAGTATTTAAAAATATACAGATATATAGGTGCATTAAATATGTATGTCACTGTCCATAATATAGTCCTTAATGATGCTATAGATTTTGTTGCTATTTGTAGCGAGTAGTACTGTAATACTGGTTGGAAGTGGCTGCTGTGATCGCACAAGAGACTTGATGAATGTTGATTGCTGTTGTTGAAAATTAGAGCAGTTGAAAAATAAGTGATTAAGGTCCTGTAGTGATTGTCTGTTGCATGTTTAGTGGGGTGTGTTTACCGCCTTGATGCGATAAAGGTGACTGCGGAAGGCACTGTGGTGGAATCTCATACGAATGATAGAAGTGATGTACCGTCGTTGAGAGTTCGATCTTGAATACCAAGGTCTTCATGGAGGGTACGTTTGTACTAGAGCATAGTGTCAGCCTCTGTATTGTTTAGATTCATGCCAGCTCCTCGTCCATTGGTGGTATGAATTGCTGACCATTGTTGCCTGATAATCAATTGTGTTGCTGGGTGTTATTAAGCTTCAGCCCAAGCTACATGCCTCCTTGACCAACATATCGACGTACTCGTTGTGTCTAATTCCAGAGTGCATGGGTATCCAGATATAATTAACGGTGGAACCACGTTGATTAAGTTCTACAGTTTGTTGAATTATACTGATGTTGTATGTATTTGATCGCTGTAGTATAACGGGTATGGCTAAGGAGCAAATAACACTAAGTGAATTGGTGAGTATTAGTATACTTCGCCGTAAAAAACTTCTTGCATATATAAGAGCGTGGTTGATGGCAATGGCTTCCGCTTGGTAGGTGTCCTGGCAGGTGGAACCTTTGAGCATGTTGTGTCTCGGGGCAGTAGAATGCATAGCCTACCCTACCTGTTAAAGGTATCTTTGACCCATCAGTGTATATTTGAACTGAAGATGGCCATCTAATAGATAAATATACCTGGAAAAGTTGTTGAACTGGTTGACCGGGTTGTGGATACACTGGTAGGGAGCTTACTGCCAAAGGGATCACACATTGTTGATAAGGTATGTCACATATATTTGCCGTTTCCTGTTGCTGATGGTCAGGGTGGAGTGTTGACAGGTACTCAAGACTTTGCAGCAACGGATGCCTTTGGACAAGTAAACACCATCCTCTCATTTCCACTAGCTGTTGGAGATTGGTGAGATGCTGGAGAACTGGTGGATTTTGGGAATAAGCATGTGTCAATAAAAATTTATTTGATAAGAGTTGGGAGTGAACATTCAAGGGAATTTCTGCTGCTTCTTAGGTGGGAATGTCATAGCTCCTAGGCAAATACGAATGTTCTGATACTGTATGTGATCCAGTTTATTTAGTACACTGCCACTGAAATAGAATGCACTTCCATAGTCCAGTTTGGATCTGAGTAGGGTGCGATAGAGTATCAGCAATATGGATGGATGAGCTCCCCACCATACTTGAGTCAGCATGCATAAAATATTAAGACCTTGTTCCAATGCTGGGACAAGTTGATGTATGTGAGCTGACCAGGTGAGACAAGAATCATATGCCAATCCAAGGAATTTACAGTGATATTTAACAAGCATGTTAAGGGGACCCAAAATGAAGTTGTAGATTGGGGGGTGGACCCTCCTTCTCGTAAATATCACTGCTGAGGATTTACTTGCCAAAAAGTCCAAGCCATGTTTGATGAGCCACTGGCTCATGCGAAGTGTAACTTGTAGAAGAAGACACTTAGTTGCCATAACCAATTTCACTGAGGTGAATATGCAGACGTCATCAGCGTACTGAATAATGCTCACGGCAAGAGGCAAAATGCTCTCCAGTTCCCACACGTAAATTGTATACAGGAGGGGACTGAGCATTGCGCCTTGAGGAAGACCTTTATGGGTGCATCGAGGTCCAAACAGGATGTGTTTGTACCAAATATACCAAGTGAGTTTTTTATCTTGAGACAACTAAATATCTCGAAAACTACAAATCCGATCAAAAAAAGTGGGTAATAAAAATTGTTCGTCTCGACGGGGGACATCCGATGATACCAAATTTGACTCCCCACCCCCACCCCCTAGGGGTGGGGGAAGGGGGAGAAAAAAAACTTAAATAGGAACCCCCATTTTTTATTGCAGATTCTGATTCCCCGGAAAAAACTACCCCTATTTGACCCCCAATTCGAGTCATTTTGGTCGATAGATGGCGCTGCATTTCTCAGAGTTTTCTCATTACTTGATGTACTTCCATTGCGTTCACATCGTCGCTCATTTCTCAGAGTTTTCTCATTACTTGATGTACTTTCATAGCGTTCATAACATCTCTGATTTATTTACTTCGTTCTGTTGCACGTGTCAATGAGAATGCAGGCTATAACGTTGCAAGAAAAAATTGAAATGGTCTACATTTATGGAGAATGTCGCAAGAATATCGATAATGCTGTTGATCTTTATGCTCATCGTTTTCCAGACCAGCCTCGATCGCGCGCTTCTTTTTACCGTATTATCCAACAGTTCACTCAGGAGGGAAGTGTTTGTCAGATTTTGCATCGTAGAAAATACCATCCGTTCCATGTTTCGTTGCATCAAGAACTTCACGGCAATGATTTCGATAATCGATTGACATTTTGCCGATGGTCGCTACAGAAAATACAAGAAGAACCCCATTTCTTTGCTCGAGTACTGTTTTCGGATGAATCCACTTTTACTAACCACGGCACCATTAATCGACACAACATGCATTATTGGAGTGTGGAAAACCCGCATTGGTTACGCCAAGTTGAACATCAGCGTCCGTGGAATGTAAATGTTTGGTGTGGGATAATTGGGGACAAACTTATTGGTCCACATTTTATCCATGGACATTTCAATGGGGAGAAATATCAACAACTCTTAGAGGACGTACTGCCAACATTGCTTGAAGACGTACCCTTAGACGTGCGACAAACAATGTGGTTTCAACATGACGGTTGTCCAGCACATTTTGCTGTAAGATCGCGGGAAGTGTTAGATCGTCTGTACAATCGTCGATGGATCGGAAGAGGAGGTCCAGTGCCGTGGCCTGCAAGATCACCAGATCTCACTTCGCCTGATTTTTTTTTATGGGGATACTTGAAGAATGAAGTTTACAGTGAAGTGCCAACAACGCCTGAAAACATGATTGAACGAATTACCAACGCTTGTCAAAAAATCACGCCGGATATGCTTCTTAGTTGCGTCGAATCATTCCAAGAGCGGGTAAATAAATGCATCGATGTCGGTGGTGATATTTTCGAGCACTTGCTTTAGAATTGTTGTTAGAAACAAACACGTGAGAGGCGAGGGGACTCACCAAAAACAAGCACCCCGATGGTGAGAGGCGAGGGGACTCACCAAAAACAAGCACCCCGATGGTGAGAGGCGAGGGGACTCACCAAAAACAAGCACCCCGATGGTGAGAGGCGAGGGGACTCACCAAAAACAAGCACCCCGATGGTGAGAGGCGAGGGGACTCACCTAAATCTAGCACCCCAAAGGGAACAGAAAATTACTACGTCCACGTCGTTGTTCCTGGGTAACGCAAAAAGTAATGTTTGACTTTCGCTATCTGCTAAAGAATTTGCATCAGTGCATTTTGAAATAATGTCCATTCCCATCCCTCAAGTTTGGAGGTGGGTGGTGTTATTGAATAGTTTTTGAAAAATATCAATCACATTAACTTGTATTTTGCTGATCTGATGTGTATTTCACGAGATATCCTCATTTTTAAATGAATTTTTGCTTATTTTGATTTTTGTCGATTGCAGCGCCATCTATCGACCAAAATGACTCGAATTGGGGGTCAAATAGGGGTAGTTTTTTCCGGGGAATCAGAATCTGCAATAAAAAATGGGGGTTCCTATTTAAGTTTTTTTTCTCCCCCTTCCCCCACCCCTAGGGGGTGGGGGTGGGGAGTCAAATTTGGTATCATCGGATGTCCCCCGTCGAGACGAACAATTTTTATTACCCACTTTTTTTGATCGGATTTGTAGTTTTCGAGATATTTAGTTGTCTCAAGATAAAAACTCACCCTGTATAACAGTCTTGTTTGCAGAAGTCGATAGAGCGAAACACAACGCATTGAGGAAGACTTAGTGCGATGAGTTTGTCGATCAGAATCGGTATTTGTACATTATTATAAGCCGCAGATATGTCCAAAAACAATGCAGTGAGATACTGATTTTCCAGATAGGATGCTTGAATCGCCATGACTAAGGTGGCGTGGTTGTAGTACGTACCTCGGCCCTTGCAGAATCTGTTTTGTGAGTTGGATAACAAGGTATTTGAGTCTAGCCACCATTCCAGTCAATGTTTAATCATTATTTTGACCATCTTGCCAATGCATGTAGAAAGGTCAATAGCGCAATAGGATGCGGCATTACCTGGTTCTTTTCCAGGCATCAGAAGAGGAACTATTATTCGTGTCTTCCAGTCTTCAGGAATGCATTTCTTAGACCACAGCTCATTGATGATGCTAAGGAGAAGTTTGAGGGCTTTGTTTGGAAGGTGCTGTAGCATAGGGTAGCGGACATGATCTATGCCTGGTGATGTATCGGTAGAGTTCTTGAGTGCCGTTCAGATTCCATTGAAGGTGAAAGGTGTTCACAGAAAATGGTTAGAATCTTCTTTCGTGAAATTATATGGGGGAGGACTTGGAGAAAGTGGAGCTATTCTATCGGCAAAATCCTCCAGCCAAGTGGGATCATCGGAGCATTCTCGCATACTGTAGTTTCTGTTACAAAGTACTTTTATACGTTTCCATACATCTTTCATCTTGGACTGTCTGTTCAAGGAGGAACAGAATTCTTTCCAACTCTTTCTCTTACTTTCCTTTAGAAACCATTTAGTGCTTGCTGATATCGAAGATACGTGTCTCGGGATGTGTTGTTACAAAATTCCCGGAGAGCCACATGTTGAAGTGCAACTTGTCGAGAACAATCTGTGTTCCACCAAATAGTTGGAGCATTCTTCTTCTGAATGGAGGTCTTTCTCAAAGGGATGGAAACGAGGGCTGCATGTTCCAGAGCTTCTATGAAGGGATTATAATTATCGAGTGTTGAACTGCAGTACTGAAAGTTTCGTACTTCATAGATCAATGTGTCTGCAAATAGTGGCCAATTAGAAGGTTAATGTTCCACTTGCTTGACAGAATAGGGTGTGGGCCACTTGATGGAAGATGATCAATACTTATAAGTATTGGGTAGTGATTGGAACCCAGAGAGTCTTTTGAAGCGCTCCAATGAGAAATGGTGGCTATGGATGGAGAGCACAGCATGATGCTGTCTGCCGATGGTTGGTGGTATAGTGACGGGACGAGTGTATGTGACCCGTCATTAAGGATAGATAGGCCATACACATCTACTGAAAATGAAACGAGAGATTGTCTGCACAAAAAATTAAAAATTCTATAATAACCCAGTTTCCTGTTCACATATTATTTTAATACACTAATCATCCAGAAAAGTTTATAAATGTAAGAGGTTCAGCTTAATGCATAGTCATAATAATAAAATTGAGTCAACCAGAGTTGCAACTTGAGTAAGTCCGAGTTACTCGAATCAAGAAAATCACAACTCATCCATAATTAACACTTTCCGGTGTCATGCTGCACCTCCGGCACCTGTTTCCTTCCTTTTGGGCTGTAGTCTGGAGTTCATTTGCATGCAGGTGCATGTTCATGGGGTGAGATTCCACCTACTTATCTATCTCTACCATGTTACACCTTAAGTCCTTAAGTGTTTTGCAATTTATGTTGGTATCTTAAATATTTCCAAAACATAATGTCTTTCTACAGACAAGACAGGTCACTACTTTTTTTTTAAAAAAAATCTTATCCGGTACACAATACTTACAAATAAAACAAAACTAATGCAAAATTGAGAAGGCTTCAAAATTGCATGCAACATTTTTTAAAGTTGAGAAGTCATCTCAGTTGTCGTCAGCAGAACTAGTTCGAGACGCGATGGAAGAAAACTTATTTAATAGCAATTCTTCAGATGGGGTTCATGATGATAAAGAGCAACATGTTCAAGAAGATTAAACTATGGTTGGAACATCATCTGCAGTTCAAAATATTGCAGAATGTTGTATGCCACAACCATCACGTTTTCAAAGTAAAAATTATGATGATATTTGTAAGCACTTGCTCATTTACTCTGCAGCCAGAGATGAAATAATTATTCGAGTAATGAAATAATCCAAGAAAAAATCATCAAAGTCATTTTACAAATATGCATTTTTAAAGACTTATAAAAAGAAACTTATAAAAGATGGCTGCTTGTTTACTCTAAATCTACAGATAAAATATATTGTTTTTACTGTTGTTTATTCAACAGAGGGTCTCACTCTTATTTGGGAAAAGAAGGATTTGATGACTGGAGCCTCTTATAAGAGTTTCTCAAACCTCGTGAAATTTCATCAAATCTTGAGCACACTCAGGCGAATGAGCTGCTCAGTGAAGGTAGTGGATCACATGTGGCCACCTGAGCATGCTTGCAAAGAATGACAGCAACCATGCTTGGGTCAAGCCAATCATGTATTGGTATTTTAGAATACTCAAAGACAAGCCAATGTGCCTTTTGCGCTCAGTGTGGATGGTAGTTTGTTAGTTTCTACAATGGGCATGAGCATGTGAGACGTTTCTCGCCTCGCATTCGGGAGGACGGCGGTTCGAATCCCTGTCCGGGCATCCAGATTTGGGTTTTCCATGGTTTCCCCAAATCACTTCAGGCAAATGCCGGGATGCTTCCTTCAAAAGGCCATGGCCGAATTCCTTCCCATTCCTTGCCCCCATCCTTTCCCGTCTCTAAAGACCTCAATGTTAAAAAGAGACGTAAAGCAGTTACAAAAAAAAAAAAAAAAAAAAAAAAAGCTTGAGAGACAGACACACTTGCTTGACAATAATTAATTGGTATGCATCAAAGAAGGTAGTATGGGATACCTCATACAAACAGTATTTATAATCAAAGTAAATGAGACGATGCATGGCATGAAATTAGCAAGGTATTAAACCATGATATTGATGACATAAAAAAACATAAAACAATCTTTGAATATATATTGGTTGTAAAAGCCTATAAAAATGATAAATAGGTACCAACCAAATTTTTTTTAGGTACTTTAAACATATGCTACAGGTTTGTACAGGAATCACCCCAAGGCAGGAATCGTAAAGTTATCATTAATTTATTTCCTGGTGGAATCGCGTTGCGCATAGATGTATATTGCTTTTAATATGAGGTTCAGCTAAACACAGGAAATGTTTGAAATCAATCCTTGATATTCTCATAAAGTTTTGAAAAGGCTCATTACCTCCATCAAAAGTCAATTCGAGAATTAAATGATTAAGATAATTTCTTTGCTGATGATAACTTTATCCAGTTCACCAGCTTGGTATTTTTTTTTTCTTCTTTGACATCGTATGAATAATAATAAAGGCCGTAGCTGCCACATGCACAAGCAATATGTCAATAACAGTGTGTTTACTGAGCACTATAGTTACTGGCAGCGAAGCTCGTTCAACCAAAATTTCTTTTTTCTTGAGCACGTTCAGCAAGCGCACTCAAATAAATGAGCGGCACATTCGCCTGAGCATGCTCAAGTGAATACGAGGCCCTAAGTGTAATAGACAAGCATTTGTAAATACAGTTTGAAGATGAAAAAAATGGTGGGTTGCCATTCTTGAATGAATGATGTCCAAAGTTTTTTATTTATTATTTTTAACATGCAACAGTGTTGTTCAGAAGAAACTTTGGATCTGAAACACTAAATACTTCTAATAATGGTAACTTCCTGAGAACTGCTAGGAAAATATGATCCTGTGATTATGAAGCATCTCCAGCGTGTTGCTAATAATGAGACTAATGTTTATAATTTTGGCAAATTTATTCAAAATGAATGAATTTTCTAATAATATTTTCACTATGGATAAGTCATCTAAATACTTTTCCATCACACTGAATTGAGCTCCTGTTGTCAGTCACATCGAACAATTATCTTTAACATTGCTTTTGTTGACACTAATGAAGACGAAGTCCAAGCGCATAAGTGAATCATTGCTTACAAGCCGGAAAGTGACTCTTCACGACCTGCAATCGGGACTCATTGAGCTGTTTATTGAAGATACTTTGCAGAAGTTCGATGTGGATATGAACAATGATTGTTGATGCCAAAGATATGACAATGGACCCAATATGATAGGAAACAAAGGTGCCTAAAGCAGAATTCTAAACCAATATTTATGAGCATTCTTTATTCCATGTAGCTGTCATTAAATTTGGTAATAGCAGGTGTCACCAAAATGTCAGTTTTATCAGTTTCCTTCTCCAGATTTTTTTAAAGAACATTTGTTCTATTCTCTTGATGAACAAAGCGATGGCATCCTAGCACTTAGGACTATTGCCAAAAAATTTGTGAAACTCATTTCGAAAATAGAGTTTCTAGTCTCACTGCAGTTCATTCTCACTACTCTTCAGTTCACAATACCCTTCTGGAAATGAATTATTCTGTTGCTGTGACAGAGGCCTTGTCCCTGAGCCAGAAAATGGATAAATTTGAGTTTATGGTTACAATGGTGACTTGGTATAATACATTGTTTCAAGTTAAATTATTCAATGCTTCACAATTGCTGGAAAACAGCTCAGAATTTGAGAAACGTACCGGAGTCATTTGTCTGCTCTGATAAGAGCTAGAGCAATTGCTTATCAGACTGGGACATATCCTATTATTACGCCATTCAGATCCCAAAAAGAGATTTTTCGAGTATGAGGCCGTAGATGAGATAGTAACAGATTAAGAAGAATTGTTTACAATGAGCATGTTTTAGCACATGATCAATAGAATTGAGAATGTGTTGGTCGCTAAATTTACACAGCTATCGAAATTTAATGATACAATGTTGTTCTTACACATTATCAAAACAATTCTTTCAGTCCGAATTGGAATAATCCTGTGCAGATTTAGAATTAAGTTTAACTGATGGAAAAAAGTGTGACTTATCTGGTTGTTAATTGGTTGAGGAACTTTCCAACTGTAACTACTGTTGATGGAGCAGAACCAGTAAAAATTCAATTTATCAAACAAAATGGTTGGCAGGATATGTTTCCGAATATGAGGACAGCACTTCAAATTTTGCTAACCATACTTGTAACTGTTGCTAATGGATAACAAAGTTTCAGTAAATTCAAACTTAACAAAACTTATTTACAGTAAACACAGACTGTAAGCTACCTTACTCCTTATTTGAAATATGTAGTTAAAATCAGACGGAATTTGGGCCAATATTTGATACATGATACCGCAGTATAAAATCGAGTCAACAACACTTCAGAGTTAGGAAAGGAAATAAACAGGACATAACAACAATAAATAAACAGTTTCTAATAAAATGTTAATTATAAACTTACCAAGTTGAGCGTAATCCATAAGTATCCAAAGTTGGAAGTAAACAGATTTGATTAAGCAACCATATCACTAATATTCCACACATCTCGACACAGTAAAGCACTTTTATAATAATAATTTCACCATTTTATATTAAATTCACTAATAACCCGCAGTTTCAAATAGATTTAAAGCAGTAATATGACTTTTAAACAAATCTACCATGTGTCAATTTAAATAAAATGTTTCAATCCAGTTAAGTAATTTCAGAGCTCTAAAAGTAGAATTAATGACACTAAATAACAGGCAGATGAATATTCTTTAAGTTTCCAATAGCCATTAACCAACAAATAAAAGATATACAGGGTGTCCACAAATGAATATCGGGGTTTTAATGCTTTATAAGATTTATTACATTATCCTTACAGTTATAAATGATATGTCAAATGAAAGAGCAACTCAAACAGTTTTATATACAAGCTTACAAGTGTTCTATGTGGGCACCATTTGTCACACAGCACACATCAAGTCTGTAGCTGAGTTCTTCCCAAACGTTGAGCAGTGTGTCTTCAGTAACTGTTGCAACAGCTGCTTCAATCCTCTGTCGTAATTCAAGGAGGTCGGCTGGTAACAGAGGCACATACACACGATCCTTGATGAAACCCCAAAGGTAGAAATCGCATGGCGTTAGGTCAGGTGAACGTGGAGGCCACGCATAGCAAGCTCTGTCATTGGGCCCCTTGCGGCCAATCCAGCGGTCCGGTACAGTTACGTTCAACCAACCGCGTACTTCGTTATGCCAGTGAGGTGGCGCACCATCTTGCTGGAAAATGAAGTTCTCTGGTTCATATTGTTCCAACTGAGGGAAGAGCCATTGCTCTAGTGTATCAAGGTAACAAGTACCAGTTACAGTCGGTTCATCAAAAAAGAAAGGTCCGTAAACTTTCTGCCGGGATAGGGCACAAAAAACATTGATTTTAAGGGAGTCTCGTTGCACTTGTACGATCTCTTGAGGATTTTCTGAGCCCCAGATCCGCACATTATGAGTGTTAACATGTCCACTGAGGTGAAAGGTCGATTCATCACTGAAGACAACATGATGTAGAAAATCTTCATCGTCATGTAACAACATTTCGTTAGCGAATTTGGCACGTAAACCATTGTCTGCAGGCTTTAGAGCCTGTAACAACTGTAAACGGTAAGGACGTAGTTGCAAGCGTTTCCTTAAAACTTTCCAAACAGTCGACTTAGAAACTTCTAATTCGCGACTAGCCTTCCGAACAGATTTCTTTGGGCTACGATTGAACGACTCTCTCACTCGCTCAACAGTCTCTTCGCAAAGTCTTGGTCGTCCCGCGCTCTTCCCTTTACAAAGGCAGCCTGTATCTTCAAACTGATGATACCATCTACGGATGTTATTGTCACTTGGAGGATCACGCCCGAACTTAATGCGGAACGCACGCTGCACAGTAACTACAGATTCAGTCTATGCAAACTGTAAAACACAAAACGCTTTCTCTTCACTAGTCGCCATCTTTGCTACTACCGCATTCTAGTGGATCGCAGTGGAAACATTTCACGCACATGCGCACTAGTGCCAATGAACAAAACTGTTTGAGTTGCTCTTTCATTTGACATATCATTTATAACTGTAAGGATAATGTAATAAATCTTATAAAGCATTAAAACCCCGATATTCATTTGTGGACCCCCTGTACATAAGTTAAAAATCGAAATTCTACTATGCAATAACAGCCCACTTGTAAATAGAATCTTGATCTGGCAAACATATTTCAGGAATTAAAAACTTTTGTAAAGCATTTAAATAAAATAAAGGAAGACTTTAAAAATAGTATCAGGCCGAAATAAGCTGTAAATAAAAAGTGAACAAAATTGAGTAATGCTGCAAAACTACCAAATCTTAGAAATTCCATAACTTTCAATACACTTAACCGATTTGAAAGATTTTTACCTTTTTGGAATCAGCAGACCTGTAAGAAAAGTTTGGTAATAGTTTAAACTTGGTATTTTAAAGTTTAGCAAATTATCATTCCGGATATGACGATTTGCAGTTTCAAAGTCGGTTAGATTTCCTATTCATCGAACTTCATAAATAACTTACACCGGTTTGGAAGCACTGAGAGGAAAAATACACACAATACAACACTTGGTACAAAACGCTCTTCATCTCGTGATTTTCTGGAAGCCCTCAGCTTGAAAAAAGAATTTAGTACCACGGTTGATCATCGCAGTCTAGGCATTTTCCATAAAGGAAGGTCCGGGTGTTGTTCTCTAGGCATTTCGCGGAAGTCTCTGGCCAGGTTAATATGTACTAGTGTTGAATCGAACTTGGTGCTAGCCAAGCGCGTGGGATCATGGGATACCGGAAACCATGATGGCAGCCATGTCAGGGAAGCCAACATTCGGGCATTGAAATTCTTCGCCATGTGACTCTACAGTAGAACTTTTATTTTCTGTTTCGGGGTTGAGCGGTCTGTTCTGTTTCATGACTTGTGATCTTCAGTGTGATGGTTTATTCCGATTGCCATAGCTAACTGCAACATTTTTGTAACTTCTGTGAATTTTTAAGAATATATCTTTTTTGTGAATCAAACCTCAACTGTGTTATTTCTCAATTAGTACCCTCCTTACATAGGGTTTGTTTATGTAAGTGGCGGCCGCAATAGAGCAGTTACCATTATCCAAAGGCTTTTCACGGTTTCAAGATATTTCTTCAACTTTTATCAGTGACAGCAGGTGATTAAGTTCAGGTGGACGAGCCGATACTTTAACCCCAGTATGGGTCCGGATCCTGACAAGACTCTAGATAGACTGTCGGATCTTGTAATTTTATCTATAGAAAATAATACTGTCCAAAGACAAAAGCAAGGATGATGGCAATCTAGACTCTTTAGTTATGATTTTATTTCCTCAATTGTATGTTTTAAAAATGTAAATATTAAAAACTATGTGAATTTGATGTATACGTGATTTGAGCATTGTGTACCAGTAGTAGCTTAAATAAACCTTTTCAAGCATTCAGTGTTCCATTATACTATTGCTGTTTCTCATTCATATTGCTGCTATCCTATACTAACATATCTGAGGTTTGAGTTGTTATTAATATATAAAGACTATCTTCTGCCCGCAGCTTTGCTCGAGTGGAATTCATTATGCATTCATATATGAATTTGTATTTTAATCCCACAGGAACAACTTTTTCGATCGGGATGAAAGTAGATAGATTATTCCAAATTTTATCGTAAGCCATTCAGCCGTTTCGTCATGAAACAGTAACAAACTTTCACATTTACATTATTAGTAGGATGTAAAAAATGTGTGTTATCTTCAGTCTGTCTATACAGACATCTTGATCACGAGTAAGCGATCACACATATGGGGCGCCACAATGAGATCTCACACCACCTGAAAAACTTGGTAGAGCTGCCCATGGGTATATTGTCATGATGAATGCTGTGCACAGTAACTAAGCAATATTTTTTAACTTAACTATTGCCTTTGCTAATACTGGTACTATAAAACAAATTTTATTTATAACAACTCTTTCTGTGGTGTATAAGTTTCAGAAATCCTTTACTGCAGAGTTTCTCAGCCTTTTACAAGCAAAGGACCAGTAAAATGTCAAAAGTAATTCTATGGACCACTAAATTAAATGGGCCAAATGTTTCACCAATTTATGTGATATCAACCGACCCTAAAGGTTGTTACCGCAATGTACCATGATCCTCAAGACCTACACCTACATCAAAACCCTCATAAAATGATCATTAACATAATCCTTATAGGAATGGCACTCTCTTTGCAGCCAACTTGAAATGGGTTTAGTGTATACACTATTGTAATAATAATGCAGTCATATCTTCGTAATCTGGAAACACCAGATTTTTGTTGGTTGTTGCTATACAGTACTAGTGTGGTATTCATATATGTGAACAATTTTTTATATATTTTTTTTTACAATATCTTTAATACAGTAAAATGTAAGCTTTTAATAATCTACCTGTTGAACTCCTGTAGTAGCTGCATAAACCACCGGTTGAGAATCCCTGCTCTAAAAATTAACATTCAAATGCAATGCCAAACAAGACTTAATTCTTATTTCACTTTTCGTAATTGTTTGTCAATAAAAGCATTTTTCAGCACAAAACTACACTTTTGGTTTGTGAATATGTATACTTTGACTAAAGTTTTGATGTTCCAGCATTCTGCTTAAGGATTGCATTCCCGCAGTGTTTTCAATCCCGTGGGATTTGCGCCAATCCCGCAGGATTTTGCGGGATTAATGTTAACGGCTTCGCAACTCATATTTTTAAAACATAGTTATGTAATGTATTAACAAATTAAATAATAAACATCTGTTAATTAAATTAATAAATTCATTTTAATGTTAAACATTAAAAATTAACAGTTAACATTATTTTAATTGGCAAAATGGTGTTAAATTTTTTTAGCTTGTCTTAAGAATATTTCAAGCTTTACATTAAAAAAAAAAATCTAAACAAATTTTTAATTAAATAATAATAAATGCAAAATATTCAGGTCATATTATGTACCTTACAATAAGCCATATCTTTTTGAAAACATGCTATGCATAATGGCCAAGCCACTAAAGTTTTTTTTAATTCTAAATAAACTATCTATAACACCAAGAGAAAGCAATCTATTTCACAAAGTGAAGTGAATATACTCTGTAAAGTGTAGACTTGGCTCAAAACAAGATTCCATAACTTTTCGTCACTGCACGAGCACGACACTTGATCTATTTTTACTAGAATTGTTTTGTGGGTTTCATTATTATGTCTCCTGATTTCTTGATTGATCTTATAGTTGATTCATTGTTATTAAAAGTTTTACTTTAAGAAACGACTTTTTTGGATTGGAAATTAATTTTTTATGTAAGAAAGGAGACTGTCTCGGCGTATAATTGGAATGAAGTCCTCACGGGTGTATCACTGGATTGCATTGTAAAAATCCAAAATTTCACATGTGAGGAAGACGGCGGAGACATGGTGTTTTTACAACACAATTCAGGGATATACCTGTGAATACTTCATTATAACTTTAGTTGAAATAATAACAAGGAGTTGAAATGACGCATGCTATTCACTCGATAATGTATTGTGGCGATTGACCAAATCATTCCAAGAGGGATTAATCGAAAGCCAGAGCGGCACATGTAAGCACGTGGTTTTCTTCAAAGACCATGTGTTTCAAACGCATTGAGGTGGTGGTCAAGACAACAATAAGTCAAAGGATGTACAATTTCCTTTTGAAAACTGCTAAATAAATAGGTATGCAGATGTTAAAATTACAATAATATCAGTTTCATATCAACGCATAATTAAATTATCACCCGCAAATACAGTAAGTTGCCACAATTACTTGACCTGAAATTACAGATGACGTGTGTGACACATAGAAAATACTTATTATATGGTAGTAAGAAAATCTTACTGAATACACAACATAACTCAAACTATAGCAATGTGTACTCAAACAAATGTAATGAATGTGTAAAAGTGGATCTATTTACTTTCGAATGATGAAGGTTGACAAAAACAAATGTTTGTTCACACAAGTCAAATGCCAACTGCAAGGGTACAGGCAAACAGTCTGCTTGACTCGCTGCCCCACTTGGTCTCTATCGGATGTATTGCACTGACACGTTTTCCCGCATTTTTTGGATGGTGGTTCCACTTAATTTTGTGGGTACCCGCCAGAACGTCTAATGTTGAAGGATCCCATGGGATTGCGAGATCCCGTTTTGCTTAGCAGAAATAACTGTTTTATGCGAAAAACTTTCCCAACATCATCACATCAGTTTTTGGCAAATCAGAGCTTTTTGCTTTGGTAAATCCAGTTTAGTTGAAAATATTATTTGTTTTAATGATTGGTAGCCAGAAGTGAGTAATGGATTGACTTAAAACCTTTAATGATTGTGACATATTTCACCAGTACAACTGTCTCCTTGTAGTCAAATTTTAAGGAATTAAATTTTTAGTAGTTTAGATGTCTAAAAACCATGTAATGCAAAAGAGAAAAGTGTACTGACATTATTGTCAATACAGGAATTACATTACAGTGATTCTATATATCACAAAAAGTTAAATAGGCCAAAACACAATTTGAATAAAATTTTTTAGATTCATTTTTTTATGGAATTACATTGAGGCAGCAATACATATGTTACTCATTTCGGTCAATGAACTAAGTTGTCTTCAGGTAACTTTCTTTATAAGGCTTTATAAAATGGCCACAACAAACTTCAGATAAAATCCCTCAGTTATACTAGAGGTGAGACAAACGGCACATTGAGACCTGCTTTCATGTAATCTGCATGTAATGACTTTCCTAAGTTGTTAATAGCATACTCATATATATCACAGTTGTTCACTTTTAGGAGTCCAATTGCTGACACACTACTGTACATCCATCCATCTCTCTGTGATAGACCTCCAACAGTTAAACAGAATAAATAAGAGACCTCTTATTTGCACAGTTTGTCTTCTTGATCCAAAACCAATTGTCATATTTAAAATTTTGTATAGTCTGTGGCGTTTTCACAGAAATAAAGAGATCATAAAAATAATCTTTCATAGCCAGAGACATCAGAATACTCTGTGAAACCACATCTGTATATGGACTCAGGAGATGGAAATTACCCCGCAGTGTGCCAGGTACGGGTTTGGCGAACCCACGGTGCCCGAGCTGGAAACTTGTGAGCGCTGCAAGTTTTCCACACCGTAAACTCCTACCATGCTTCAACGACCACCGTAGGGCGTGGCGGTGGAACGTTGTGTGCCTAGGAGAACGGGGATCTTGGCTTCATCGCCCGGATCGCGACTACGGTACAAACCTCTATAAAAAAAAACCCCTCAACCTCAAGGTCAGCCACGTGCCGAGGAGGTGCATGGGTGAGAGGTAGATCACTTGTTAACGTGCAACCTCAGCACCCCTGTTGTATAAGCATTTCTTTATATCATGTTTTTGCTCGTGGGACCAAAATTCCTTCTCACAAACAAAAACAAAACCCCTGCGGTCCGGGTGTGCCACAGGTTAAAAAAAAAAAAAAAAAAATACACCCATTTCCAACAAGCGGGCGAGGGTTGATAGCCCTCCGCCGGAACAAGAACCCAGTAACAGGAAGGTTTGTCTAATAGACAACGCCTTTGTGATTATGGCAAGAACGGAGGGATCCTTTGAGAAGATCTCTCCGTTTTATATAAATAAAGGATTGGAGGGAATAGCGGGAACCTTGAAAAGTGTGAAAAAGCTGAGGAATGGGACCCTGCTTCTGGAAACATCTAACCACAAGCAGGCTATTTCACTCCTTAAGTGTGAGAAGCTCGGGGAGTTCGCAGTGAAATGCGAACTCCATAAAACTCTAAACTCTAGCAAAGGAGTGATTACTTGCAGAAATTTAATAGATATAGAGTCCGAGGAACTCCTTAAGGAGTGGCGATCAGAAAATGTGGTCGAGGTTAGGCAGATCAAACGAAGGGTTAACGGCAGTCTTCAGAAAACTGCCACCTTCGTCCTGACGTTCGACACTCCAATGTTGCCAAAGTCCATAAAAGCTGGTTACTTACATCTTAACGTTCGCCCGTATGGCCCGGACCTGATACGCTGCTTTAAGTGCCAGTGGTTCGGGCATACGACTGCGAACTGTAAAGCAACGCCACTTGTGGGAAGTGTGGAAAATCGGCGCATGAACCGGGTGCAACTTGCACCCTCCCACAGGTGTGCATTAACTGCTCCGGGTCACATCCAGCCTGGAGCAGGGAGTGTCGAGTGTACCTTGAAGAAAAGAAGGTACAGGAGTTGAAGACTAAGGAAAGAATATCCTTTGGCGAGGCAAAGAAACGGTTTAAGGCGCTGGCGCCACTGGTCTTCGCCACTAGCTTCGCCAAAACGTTGTCAACTCCCATCAGGAAGGAGAGCGTTGCTACGCAGACGTCCGTTGTAGACACGGGCACGAGCATGACATGCTCGTGCCAGTGCAAATGTGGTGCACAGCCTATTGAGGTCCTAACACCAAGGACTGCGGCCGTCGGTAGTAACGCTTCCGCTAACTCGACCACAGCAGCAAGTTCAGAGAGTCCACCAGCCAAAGCACAGCCATCCGCTCCAGTAGCTGCAGCCGTGGGTGCCTCTGCAACAACAGAAGCAGCACCCATGGCAAAAGCTGCATCTGCAGCGGTAGTAGCAGCAGCAACGCCATCTGCCGCAAGCGGATTGCAGTTAGTGCAGAAAGTTCGGGGTCCGAAGTTTAAACACACGGACCCCACCATGTTCTTGAAGTCCCCCTCTACTTCTCCTCCCAGTTCCCCAACTAGCGTGGGGAGGAGGGGGACAAGGCCTCGGCGGAAGAAAGATCCGCAAGACGCCGAGGCCTTAGAACAAAAGTCGTCTTCGGACCCCGAAGTGGACGTTATGCTGGTGGACAAGGAACCTGGTCCCGTTCCGCAGCAGACATCAGACACTGACCCACCCGACCCGGGGCGGGTGGTTTTAAATAGGTAGAATGGCTCCCATACTTCAGTGGAACGTACGGTTTTCACGCTCACAAAGAGGAAGTCCACCTCTAGCACGGTCTAATCCATTGTGTCTCTGGAGACACATTTTAGACCTTTTCACCAACCTGTGCTAAGAGGGTATGACATCTATAGAAAGGACGATACCGAGGGTGATCGAGTGAAGGGGGGAGTGGCTGTGTTTGTTCGAAACACTGTCCACTCCGAACCTATTGCTCTCAGCTCTGATCTACAAGCAGTAGCGGTGAAAATACACGGTCCAATCCAACTGACCGTATGCTCTGTCTATCTGCCACCCAGTGTGCCAGTCGGCTACGACGACCTGGTTGGTATCGTACGACAACTCACTCGGCCCTTTCTCCTTTTGGGAGATTTCAACGCCCACAGTGCGTTGTGGGGTTCCACCACCGATTGCCCCAGGGGCCGAGTGGTTGGTAGATTGATAGAGCAGGAGGGAATTTGTATCCTGAATACAGGTCAAATGACTCATTTCACCACTGCTACCGGTATGTCTTCTGCCATTGACCTTTCCTTGTGTTCCCCCTCAATTGCGGACTCCGTGCAGTGGGACGTGGATCACGACCTACATGGTAGCGACCACTTCCCTATTTGGATGCACGTCGAGTGTGAACGTGGAAGAGGAAATAACCGATGCAAATGTAACGTCAGTTGTGCAGATTGACAGCTCTACTGCCGCTCTGTACAACTGCAACCCTGTGGCAGTATACAGGAGAAGGTGAATCACTTGACGATAGTGATTCACTGTGCAGCTGACATTTCCATGCCGAAGAGCTCCGGAACGCTGCGAAGGACGCCCGTCCCCTGGTGGAACGATAAATGTCGTTCCGCCATTCAGGGTCGCCGATGGGCGCTGCGTCGTTTTAGGTTGTGCCCAACATCTGACAACCTAGCAGCATTCCGTATTGCCAGAGCTAAGTCGCGTCGAGTTATAAAGGAGAGCAAGAAGAGGTCATGGCAGAACTTTGTGAGCACTATAAATCGTTCCACACCTTCGTCGAAAGTATGGGAGTCCATCCGCCGTATATCTGGGTTACTGGATCACGGACCTATAATTACTGACGAACGAAGCATAGCGCAGCTGATGGCGGAGAACTTCGCCACTATCACTTCATCCGCTAACTTCGACACTCGGTTTCAGCGACGAAGAGTCGCTGCCGAGAGGCGCCCGCTGTGCGTCGATTCGTCGAATACAGAGGCCTACAACTGCCCATTTACATTTTGGGAGCTGGAGTCGGCTTTGAATAGTGCTAACGACACTGCTCCAGGGCCTGATTTAATCCAGTACCAGATGCTGAGGCATCTTAGTAAAGATGCTAAGGAGTACCTTCTGGATATTTTTAACGATATATGGACCGGAGGACACTTCCCCGACTCATGGAAAGAAGCAACATTAATTCCCATTTTTAAACCTGGCAAAGACAAATTGTTGCCAGGTAGTTATCGTAGCATTGCCTTGACTAGCTGCGTGGGGAAGACACTGGAGAGGATGGTTAACTGCCGCCTCGTCTGGTGTCTTGAATCCCGTAACCTGCTCAGCCACTTCCAGTGTGGATTCAGGAAGTCACGTTCCACCTTGGACAACCTGATCCTCCTGGAGGCGGCAATACAGGATGCGTTCATCTGCAGCCAACACCTTGTGGGTGTTTTTTTCGATCTTGAAAAGGCCTACGATACTACCTGGCGGCATGTTATTTTAAAACAGTTGCATGAATGGGGTTTTAGGGGTAACCTGCCCCGTTTTTTAAAATCATTTTTATCTGGTCGTTGCGTCCGGTTCCGAGTCGGTAGTGAAGTGTCTGCTCTTTTTATTCAGGAAAACGGTTTTCCTCAGGGGTCAGTTTTAAGCGTGACGCTCTTCGCCATTGCTATAAATAGCATTGGAGCCATAATAAGGAGTCCCATACGGTACTCCTTATATGTGGACGACTTTTTAATTTTTATAGCATCATCCAGCCTGAGAAGCGCCGAGCGGCAGTTGCAACTCACGCTGAACAGGCTGGATGAATGGTCAGTGCACACCGGTTTTCGTTTCTCTGCCGAGAAAACCCGGTGTGTACTTTTTACTCGTAGCAGAAGCCTTTTATCAGAGCCCCATCTTACCTTGAGGAATACCGTTTTACGTTTTACTGAAACAGTTCGGTTTCTGGGCCTCATTTTAGACAACAGATTAACCTGGCTACCACATCTCAAAGATGTGAAAGCCAGAGCCTCAGAAGCTCTAAATGTTTTAAAATGTCTGTGTGGTAGGTCATGGGGCGCTGACCGCTCCTGCCTGTTACAATTTTACAGAGCCTTTGTACGGTCGCGGCTGGAATACGGTGGTATCGTGTATGGTTCGGCACGGGACAGCTATCTCCGTATACTGGATAGTGTCCACCATGCTGGAATTCGGCTCGCCACGGGTGCATATCGCACCAGTCCTATTGCCGGCGACTCCTCATGGTGCGACACTACCTGCACGTTGCCATAACACCTGGCAGTCCCGTGTACGACGTAGTTCTACACCCCAACTACGAGCAGCTCTATACCAACCGGCATATAGCCACTAAACCGTTCAGCTACCGTACAAAGGCTATTTTAGAACAATACGGACGCGAGCTTCCTTCTTTTTATCACCAGGTTTGGAGTAAATCTCCTCCCTGGCTTTTAAAGAGGCCCAGAACGATTTTAGAACTATCGCGGCACAACAAGCTATGTACCGCGGATAATGTTTTTATCAGAATTTTTAGAGATGTCTTAAACCAGCATCATAATTTTACCCCGGTATTTACGGATGGGTTTAAGCAGGCTAACGGAGTTGGCTGGTCCGTCGTGTTCCCTCGAGCGACTTACACATATAAACTTGACGGTAGGTGCAGCGTTTTTACTGCCGAGTGCTGCGCCGTGCTAAAGTTGCTCCAGCATATGAAAGTAAATCGCGATAAGTGTTTCATCATATGCTGTGATTCCCTCAGCTGTATTCAGGCCATAGGAAATATGTATCCAGCAGATCGTCTAGTCCAGGACATCCAGGACGCCCTCCTTTCCCTCCAAACTCGTGGAAAGGAGGTATTATTCTGCTGGGTACCGGGCCATGTGGGAATCAGGGGGAACGAGGCTGCTGATGTAGCTGCCAAGTTAGCCTGCGACAAGGTCAGAACCGACTTTGAACCAGTCCCAAAGTCAGACCTTGCCTCGGCGGCGAAGAGATTTGTTTTTGATGTTTGGCAGAGGCAGTGGCTGGAAGTTGAGCATAACAAGGTCCGGCTGGTCAAACTGACCGTTCAGCCGTGGAGCAGCTCGTTCCAGCGGGCGAGGAGGGATGTGGTTCTCCTTACTCGCCTCCGTATAGGGCACTGTCCTCTGACTCATAGTTTCCTTCTCCACCGAGAGGACCCTCCGGAATGTGATGCTTGTGTCGTACCTTTGACGGTACGCCACACTTTAACCGAATGTGTATTGTTTTTAGATTTAAGGGCAGACGTTGGCTTAGGCAACGATCTGTTCCTTATTTTAAACGAGGACGGTGACAACGTGGCTAAGGTTTTAAAGTTTTGTTGCTTGGCCGGTCTTGTCCCAAAATTTTGGGCAGATCGGCCTAGTTTTTAGATTGGATTGGTGGCTATTTACAACCACCAATCCAAGTACTGTTTTTACTTGTGACACTGCTTATATGGCTGGCCTCGTTACAGCCAGCCAGCTTACTTGTTTTTAAACTGGTTGGCCCTTTTACAGCCAACCAGTTAATGTATGTATTTTTATATTTAATTGCCTAGGCCCAGTTTTATGTTTTATGTTGCCGTCTGTGTGGCCGATCTCTTTACAGTCGGCAGACGGTATTTTAGTTAGTATGCTAATATTTTATTGTGCTGTCTCTGTGGCCGACCCCTTTACAGTCAGCCACACAGACGGCAATTTTGCCACGTTGTCACGCCTGGTTGTTGTTAGGGCGCTAATGACCCCGTCGTCGACGTGCCCTAAAATCCAAATAACAACAACAACAACGATGGAAATTAACCTAACCTAGATTTTATTTATTTGATATATTTATTTATCTTTTTTTTTTAAATAATTTTTCATCTCTTTTACATGTCACCTTTTTTATTTACTACTAGCATCAAAGTCCGTCAAAAATGACGGGATGAATGCAGTATTCTGGCAGTTCACTTCTTTGCAGTTGCTTAGCTGAGTGGAATTGTTGTTATAAATTAATCATAACCATGATTTTTTAATGTACATATTTTGGTTGTAGTTAATGAAGTGATACATTGTAACTTCTACTGCATTAATGATGGCAGAAGAATGGAACCAATCAAATATACATTAGGAATCCCAAAACCTTATGCTATACCACTTATTGTAAATAGATGACCATGAAGACAAGCTGGCACTGGATTTCAGGCATAAGGGTGTGGGAAGATTTTCTTTCATAGGTATGGGATTGGTATAAGTTAGCAAGCAAAATGAAGAATAATGCTAAAAGAATTTAAATTTGAAATTTGTAGAGATCAAAAGTAGAGTGGTAAAGGAAAGGGGAAAATGGGTGTGTGGGGGAATTGCCACCAAAGTGCAAGCTCCATTGCTATTAAATTAAATTAAACTACTCCCATCTGCATGAAGTAATAACTTCGGGAACATGGCACTTTTGAAAGCAGCTTAAATTCTTAGTGAAGTATGCTGCAACAAAATGTGTTAGTTGTCATTCTGGTACTGGTTACATTTAACCTAATCACGACCTCCATTAATGTCGCCGTTCAAAAATCATTACTTGTATTACCCTCATAGCGATACATTCACTTTATCACGATCTAAATTTGACCCATTGAATCTATTTAAAAGAAGCTGATATAACAACATCAGTTCTAAAAAGCTTGATTTTGTGCGCATTTTGGTTTAAATTCAACACATACTTTTAATTCATTGTTCTGGAAATTCATTTTTTGAATTTACAATAACAGCTACATAGAATACTAGACGACCTGTGCGAAAATTTCGCGAATAAAATGTGATGAATAGTGACATTGAATGCCTGTAATATAATGAAAAGTAGAACCGTACTTTTTAGCAAATCTTTATTTTTTTAGTGTAATAGGTATGCATCAAAATACTTACAACATATTACGAAACAGTTAGGAAAATTTAAAACACTCTGTATTTACGACAAACTGTCACTGACCTTAACAGAATACAACCAACCTGAACAAAATGCAAACAACATCTCTGTGATATTTGTTGCTGTGTGAATAAAATGTTTACACGGGAATTGTATAGCAAAACAAAAGTGTTTCCATAACAGAAAAAATATCCAAAAAGCTACTTACTGAATAAAAAAAAGTTTATTGACATCTCTCTGATATCTAAATAATATTGATACTTTTGCTCTTTAAGGGTCGAATTCCAAAAAAATTTCTTTTGTAAAATATGGTGTGACCAAAGCAGCCACCTTGGTCTTTGAAATGATACCTCATTTATCGATTTCGGTTAGTTATCAAGCAAGGTAAAAAAGTTCTAGAAATAATGATATTTTTGCCCCTTGAGGGTTGAATTTGGAGAACATTGTTTCTTAAAATATCATGTGACCAAAGCGGATAATTTAATGTTTAAAACAATACATCATTTATTAATTTCGGTTAGGTATCAAGGGAAATAAATAGCTTGTGACAGAAAAATGTGTTGTAGAAATATTAATACTTTTGCCCTCTAAGGTTAGAATTTTGAAAAATTTCTTTCTTAAAATGTGATGTAACAGAGCCTAAGAACTTATGAAGACCTCAATCTTTAAAATGATACTTTGTTTATCAATTTTGTTTAATTATCAAGGGAGATAAATGACTCGAGACACAAAAAAGCATTTTAGAAATACTGATATTTATGTCCTTTAAGATTTCAATTCAGAAAAATTCATTTCTCAAAATGTGATGTTACCACAGTGGAAACCTTCATTTTTAGAATGATACCACATTTATCTATTTCGGTTAGATATTAATGGAGATAAATGGCTCATGACACAAAAATGCGTAGTAGAACCATTTATACTTTTTCTCATTGAGGGTAAAATTCAAAAAAAAAAAAAAAAAAAAAAAATCTTTCTTAATATATGATGTCACCAAAGCTGAGTCATTACTCTTCATACTTGTACTTCATTAATCGATTTTGGTTAGATATCAAGGGAGATAAATGGCTCGTGACACAAAAATTCGTTGTCTAAACATTTATACTTTATCCTTTTAAGGGTTGAATTCCCACAACATTCATTCTTAAAATCTGATGTCACAAAACTGGGACATTACTCCTCATAATCCTACTTCATTTATCTATTATGGTTAGATATCCATGGAGATAAATGGCTCGAAACACAAAAAACACATTTTAGAAATATTGACATTTTTGCCCTTTAAGGGTTGAATTACGAAAAATACCTTTCTTAAAATATAATGTTATCACGGCGGAGGAGACCTTAGTCTTTAATATGATACCTCATTTCTCTATATCGGTTAGATATCAAGGGAGATAAATGGCTCGTGACACAAAAATTCGTTGTATAAACATTTATACTTTTGCCCTTTAAGGGTCGAACTCCAAAAAAAAATTTGTCTTAGTATATGACGTCACTAAAGCGGAGATCTTAATCTTTAAAACGATACTTCGTTAAATGATTTCAGATAGGTATCCAGGGAGATAAATGATTTGTAACACAGAAAACAGCATTTTAGAGATATTAACAGTTTTGCCCTTTAAGGGTCGAATTCCAAAAACTTTCTTTCTTAAAATATGATGTGACTAAAGTGGAGACCATAAGCTTTAAAATGACACCTCATTCATTTATTTCAGTTAAGTATCAAGGAAGATACAGGTTTGTGACAAAAAATACCTTATGGAAATAATATATATGATAGCAGAAACATCTACACCGAATAAATATACCTTGATGTGTGGTTATTATAAATACCTTATAAGCACATCTCAAATAATGAATTAAATGCAGTGTTCTGGCAGTTCATTTCCTCAGCTGCTTAACTAAAGTAATGCTCATAACCACAAAAATGAGTTACTCTGGTGCATATTTTTAGTTTACCATACCAGTGGTATCTCTGTATGCTGACTATAAAAAAACACCTACAATTAATAAAATAAACAAAAAGTGACTAATAATTAATAGCTAACTAACTTAGTCCACAACCCAAAGGTTGGTTGGATCCTCCTGAAGGAGGCATACTAAGCCTTTGTGTCAGAAGTAGGACGGCCACTTCCTTTACTCCAGGACCTACAGTTTAACATGGAATCCGAACCACAGAGTGGCTTGGCATAGCTCATATGATCAAATACAACTCCTAAAAATTCCTGCACCTACTGGATTAATATGTTGATTTAAGTGAAATATCTACTTTCCTTCAGTTTTTGGTAATTGATTTCTTCACGAATTCTTAACTAATTAGAAATTTTATCAAATAACACAGATAACTTCAAACAATATCTCTGACATGTAATCGTAAGTTTTCCCGGCGGATCTGTTGCTTGATGATTTCTCAGGTGTGCATCCGGGTCAATTGATCGCAGATGTACGAATTTTCGATGGCATAACATGCCATCATCTTCAGGTAGGGTCCACTGGACGGCGTGAGGAGCGCATTCCAGGACATGACTGCTGGTCTGCTCCGGGGGCGTCAATATTTATACCCTCCGACCCCACCCTCCCACTCCCACCACGGCGCTCCGATAGCGGTCGTGGGGGTGGTGCCGCTGCAGCGCGTCGAGCAGTGACCATCAGTTTGTACGCCACCTCTGTTGCGCACAGTGCCTCGGCTCTGGTATTTGTGGAGCCGCTTTAATGCTGGGTTCCAAGCTTGGTTCCAACTAAGCCAAGCAATATCTCTGACCATTGTTAATTGGGCAGTGAAGGCATGAAGTGTGACAGACATTATTACATAATGACCAAGATCAGTGTTTTATTGCGACAGATTGTAATTTCCTTTCCACAGCTAACATTTTCATTGATATTGTTTATGGTCCACTACCATCTCTTGTCTGATTGTAATGATCAGAACCTCCATTCATGTGGTTATGTTCACTAAAGATGCTTGTTTGAGCTCAGTGACATGTTTCCGTTTTCATAAGTGGGGTCATAGTGGAAATATAGATTTTTATTTATTTATTTTGTTTTGTTTGTTGGACTGTTTTTATATCACTGCTGCCCTTTCCATTCCAATATCACACCTCTACATTTCTTTCTGTTCCATTGTTGCTGGTAAGTGTGTGTTAATAATAAGTGTCTGTTGAGGACTGAAGTTTCATTTGAGTTTGTGTTGCTTACTGCGTAGCAGGTGGCTTTTAACCATGCACCCATCTCATTATTGGCATGCAAGTGATTTTAACTCAGACTGCCTGCAGACATTCACACTTTGACTCCATCTTCATTAGGTTGTAATTCACCTCAAGCCTTAAATTGCTTACTGCATGGTAGCCATCTTCGTTGACTGACACCAACACCTCCCAACCAGTACCGGATTAACCACGTAGCAGGAGGTGGCAAATGCTGTGGGCCTCGCGTCTTCTAGGGGGCCTCTCGAATCTCATAGAGGGGCCCCGCACCTAGGTCAGATGGACGACCTTTTTTTTTTTAGCTCTAAAATTTTCACACAGACGGCAAAAATCAAGGGCCTCTTCTTCACATTTGCTACGGGTCCCACACTGTCTTAATCCGACCCTGATCCCAACGGATTTCTTAAAACACACTAGCGCATGATTAACTCCGTGAGGTGAAACAAAAGGCAGCCCAGACGGCCTAAGCTCCTCAATATATACCCTTAGCCGCATGTCTACTGTGATCTCTCGCTTGACAAAAATAGTCTGATAAAATTTTATTATAGCCAGTGTTCAAAATTTAATAGTGTGTAGCCTGGCCCTTGTAGGTTTGCTGAGTTTATGATGACCATAATTCTAAATTAACTCGTTTTACTGTAAATAATTAAAGTGTGTGGGCGTAATGGTAATTGACTTCCTAAAAACAGTTGGTAAATCCCCGGGCTATTACTTGATTTGTGCAATTTTAGAAATTCCTGCTGGATTACAAATTATCATGTTTAAACTTATGTCATTGTGTTCAATGCTTGCTCCTGATTTCCCTTATGCTCTATAGCCAAGAAAAATAAAATTTACCCAAATTCTAAGGTGCTTACAGACACTGTCAGAAAAAGAGTCATAAAATGTTGCTTTCTATTTTAATTTGTTTATAGCACTAGAGTTGTCTGTTTTTTAGGCTGGTGAGTTGTTCATTGATATGAACAGTGGAGGATAACTTGTAATTATTTTTAATAAGTTCTCTTTCAGTTGCAGCACAATAGTAGCATCATTTATTAGTTATAGGAGGGACACATGTTTTGTGTTACATCCACTTGCCTGAATGTCTCAATCTTCTAGTTACTTGTTAATTATGTGTTAAATTATGCTGTTTCAGGTTAAAGATCTAACACAAGTACCAAATCACAAAAATAAAGGATTCAAAGATAATCCAGTACACAAGACTATATCTTCCTTGTTGGATCTGTGCAAGAGGTTCTGTGAGCAGCAACAAAAACCATTTGATGAGCGTCATTTGTCAGAAATGCAGCAGCAGTTTCATCATCTGATGTCATTTCTCTTACAGCTGTTTTCCAGCTTAAGATCTCATCCATGTGGTACTCATTTAGCTCAGCTGGAATTAAGGCTTGACTTTAATCATTGGATTAGTCACTTTGTGAGTACTTCCTCCTCTATCAGCATTCATTAATGTTCCGAAATATCTTTTAGACAAAAGCTGATACTGAAAATCTTGCTGTCAGTGTTCAGAAACTTTGTACAATAGCTAATTGGTCACAGATGCATAATGTATTGCAAATTATGAGACTACAGACTTGATGCAAACAAAATGAATGAATGGATCTGGGAATTAAATATGTTCATTTTCATATGTGGCCAAATTTTACCAGTGTAATATGGTTACATGACATGATTGTTGTGCTTTCTCATGGTCGGTTGGTTATACTCCAAGACAGATGAAAGAGTCAAAAAGATTGAGATTATTGAGGCATAAGTAACTGAAACTAATGGGATGTAGTTGCTCTTTTTTGAAATGCCAAAAAATAATGCCCATGTCAAATAATATTTAGATTGCCACTGTAACTGATAATACAATTCCATTCAGTTACTGGTAAGTCAAATTACACTTTAGAAATAACTTCCCTCGAGGAAAGTTGTATGCAAAACTAAATTTTATGTTAATTATTTTTTTTACATTACTTGTTATTGTACTACAGTTACAAATTTTTTATACCTACATGTGATAAATACATTTGAAATTGGATTGGAAGTATATGATAATGTATTTGAAGGTGGCATTATTGAGAGCATATAAAATAAAACAGCTTGATTTTTTTTTTGGTATTCATTAATCTTAAAATGGGAATGTTGTGGTGCTTAGATTAATGTTCTAATCAAAATTTTGTAACTACTGTATATTATCTGTTATTTCTGCAGTTCAGTGCTTAGTATTACTTATTTAATTCATAAAATCTATACTATTACAGTTTTAAAAATAGGCTTGTCTTGCATATATTTTTATAATATAAAATAGATACTGCCATCAAACCCATTTTTGTAATGTTTTAATGTCAAATGTCTCAGCTTTTTATTGTATAATTAAACTTCCAGTTTACAGTCATTAATTTCTTTTTAATTTATTATTAGACTACACTAGTGATGCAATTTCTGTTAACTTAGTTTCAGCAAAAATGTTAAAATTAATTAATTTCTTCTGCATTAGTTTGATAATAATTTTTTTTTATGTTCTTGTGAGATGATTGATGTTAATCCAGTCTCAAGGCATGTTATAATTACACTATGGTTCGAGCTGAGAGCTAGTAGAGAGGAAGTTCCTACCACTGGGAGATTTGTTTTAACAATTACAAAACAGAAAATTTACAGATCTGGTATCCATGTGTGTTTTGTATTTAATTTCTTACGATTGATAGTTTACATCATAGTTGAACTGTATTATATATTCTTTGACATTTTGTATTAGTATACTTGTGTAATACTAAATTAGTATTGGATCATGTGGGACTCTTATCTCATATTGTGAAAGTACTTTTATTGAGTTATCTACCCCCAAGGGAAATAAATTTCAATTGCTGTTCCTCCGCCTGTCCATCTGTGACAACCATTTAGATTGTAAACAAATAAGTTTCAGATTTGCATGTTACATATTTGATCGACTCAAAGAGTTCCACGGCTGAAATAAAAAGTTCTCTACGATGCCGCATAACTGTATTATTTGCAGATGTTTAAGCTGGACTTCTTCATCCTTCTTCTAGGGTAAACTGCATATAGATGTGTTTAACAGACTTTACTGAGAACAACTGATGGTATTCTAAAGTGTCCAGTGAGACAGGGTAGTGAAGCTATTACGTGGTTGTTTTGCTCAGTGGGGATCACATCAGTTGTCCTTCCCATAGCAAGGCACACATATACGAAGTTCCAAGCTATCTTTAGTACAGTCAACAAATTAACACACAATTTCCATTGTGACATTACACCTAATTCAAAATTTTGAAGGTGTACATAAGACTAGTAAAATAATCTCCACTTGTGAAGATTGAGTATGGCAGTCTGTTTGATGTTAGGAGAAATATATTGTATGATGTTAGTGTCTCATTTGGAAATTCAGGATTTTATTTCTCCATGGTATCCCAAAGCCACTCCAGACAAATGCCAGACTGGTTCCTTCAGAATACCATGATGAGTTATTTTCCATTCATTGCCTCTAATGACCTTGATCTTTAATGTATGTAAATCCCAAAGCAAAACAAAAAAGGAACTATATTTCCCACCCATGCCCAAATAACATTAAAAAATAGTAGTAGTCATCCGTTCAAAATTTCTGAAACCAATCCCTTCTTCAATTTTAAGGGTCTCCAATAAACTATAGGCATAAATATTTCCATTCTTGATATAACTGATGAGACTACCATTGACTGTCTTTTTTTTCTTTGAATCTTTTTTTTTAATGACCAAATAAATGGGACTGATACTCCTACAGGTACAATATTCTCAGATATTTTCACATAAAAAAAGAAAAAAATACTCTTTAAATTGAATTCTCTTGCTTTGTTGAATGACAGTGATGAAACAGCATCATGACATTCAATCGGGGCAGCACAGGAGTCTACCTGCAAAGCCTTCCGCATCACAGAATGATGGAAAAGAATCCCAGTATATATTAGGCTCAAGATGTGTTTCGTCTACTAACAATTTAGTGGAAGGTGTAAGGGAGCAAACCGCATACCGGGGTAAAAGTATTGGTTTAATCACCTTAACTAACCTCCAACTTGCTTTCAGTTCTGTCAAAATATTCACTAATTAAATTGTCAAACCGTGTGTGAGCCTGATTAAATCAACTGTAAGAAATTATGGCCGCCACTTCCCCCATTATCTTTAGGAAAGAAAAGGTTACTATTCACTATGAGAAATAAGCACTGTTCAAATAAAAGTTTTCTATATATTTTCAAAGTCACATTTAAAAGTCACAATTACAGTTGAAGTTGGCTATCGAACAAATCATTTCAAAAATTGCAAGTTACGGAGAGGAATAAAGAGACCGATTAACCCCTGTTAATCAATTATCAAAACATCATAGTCACTGTTTACAATTTGCACGTTCAGAAAAATTTATCATGGCTGTCAAGGTTGGTATTACTTCTGGAACTACTTTCACGGCTAACACAGACGCCACCAGGTGGCTACTCCCAAAACTGACTAACACACCAGTTGCTTCAAGACATTGGATGCTAGTGATGGCGGATCTGTTCCCTCTGGGCATTATATACCTTTAGACGCATGTCACCTTTAGCATCTTACTACTAAAAATAGTTTGGAAAAATCCATGTGATCCCCAGTGTTCAAAATTTTACTGTGTATAGCACGCGGTGTCAGGGTCGAAGCGGGATACTGGGGTTCGGTATCGGCTTCATCACCTGAGCTAGCAGTCTTCCAAAATTATTCTAAGTCCTGAAAAGTTCTGTTACCGTGTTAAACCAATGGTATGCTAACTGTTAAAGTTGACCACAGTCGCCACTTACAGATTTAACCTCCTGTAAGAAAGGTGCTATTGTAGAAATGAAAGTCAAAAGTCAAATAACTGCCATATATTCTTGAAAATATCACATTTGGTATAAAAGTTCACAGTTAGCAACAGCAATCGGATAAAATCGTTCACCAAAGATTACAGATTGCGAAACAGAGCAGAACCCGCACTAAACCCCAAAAATGAATTTGAAAATTAAAGTCACATTGCCAAAACTGTTCGTCTGAATGTTAAAGTTGCCGAATTTCCAACATGGCTGCGGTCAAACGTGACTCAGGCTGGCCATACTAATACCGAAGATGGCAGCTATCGGTCAAGTTGCCATCACGTTGTAGACTCGCTTCCCGCCTAAGCCACCGGGGCTAGCCCGAGACGTGCTCACTCGTGCACGCTTGAATTGAGACTGAGACACCGGCGTATGTATTCCCCCGCCTATCTGGCTTATATAGGTTTACCTCACGTGAGGTGGCGCTCCGGCTGAGTGCCTACGCGCGCTCACACAATCACATATGTTTAATTTAATAACTTAGCTATTAAGTGTTCAATTTAAAATCTGGAACTGGAAAGTTATTGGAGTTTAAGGGTGTATTGTTTGATAAAAAGTTTTAATTTGTTTAAGCTTTAATTCTCATATCTGAAAAGATGACCAAATATGGTCAGCTTTGAGGGTGTTTCAACACGAGTTAGCTTTTTTGAACTTTTTTAAATCTGCTTTAATCACAAACACGAAATTAGGCTAAAATTGTGGGCCTCGATTTTAGCCTCTCAGAAAAGTAAACTTTATTTAAATCGGTTATGAGGTGCTGGAGTTATTGCAAAAACAGTGATTTCTAACAATCCGACATGATTATTATTTATGTTTTTATGTATAACTCTGAAGGTATACTGATTATTAAGCCGGAAAAATTACCAATGTGTAGCCTGAATTAAACTGCGTATTTTAACGGTTATTTCATCTTTGTAAGTGATATATCATGGACACAATAAATTGTTCTATTATTTACACGTGTGTGGTTACAGAGTGTTTTAGAAAATTCGTTAACATCGGTTCTATTACTTTAAATGGCATGGAATTAATATGTACGAAACTAGAAGAATGGGTCTTCAAGATGAACTACTTTTTATCTCGGAATCTTGGTAGGCTTTTAAATGATAAAATGTTAAAGTCGAGTGATTTATTTTGTGTGTTCGGATTGCATTTAAAAATACTTAACCGGTTGGAAACTACAAGATTTAGTTGAATTTAACTCTCTTTATGACTGTTTTAATTTATTAGTTACTTTATACCGAATGACAGTGTTTAAAATCAGTGAAAAAGCATATGTGTATGGTGTCTCTGGCAAGTTACTACGAAATTGGATTAACAAACAAAAGGTCAGTAAAATGTCTTTTATTGTTTATAGAAAATTAATTATGTGTGTTTACTGGCATTTACATGTTCTTTGCGCTTTCGAAATGGTTTAATTTTATCGGAATTAATTCTGAAAGGCTCGAAAATTTAGTCGATTTACCGGCTTTCTGTTCTTTACTAATATTTCATATTTTACGGATTGAAACTACTTGAAACCTACTAAAACTGGAAGATAAGATTATTTACTGCTTCTTTATCTACTTTTTAAGTCCTGAAACTATTTAAAAGGTCTCAAATCATTTATGGAAATAGCTTATGCAGATGTGTTATCATATTTCTTCAAACGGCTTTAAATCTTACTGATACTACATATTACTGTGAAGTTATGGTTATGATAGGTCTAGGCCTGAATATTATTAGTTCTTTACACTCTTTACTGTATAAAAATCTCTCCCGAAATACCAAAATCTGGTACATGCCAAAATTTATGGTTAGGTTTACTTTATATTGGAATTATCTGTTTATCTCAGGAATAATGCTTAGTAATCATGATAAAAGGTTTGTTTAGGCAATATATTTACTATTATTTACCATTTACTTCTTTTAAATCCGTTCAGAATATCTCTCTGATTAATGTTAGGATCTATTATTGAAAGTTTACTTTTATATGGAATAACCTATTTCCTGCTGAAATATCATGGCTTTATGACAATTTATAGTTTATTTATGTTGGTTATGTGTTATTTATTCACTTTACTGTACTAGAAGTGCTGTTAACTCGATTTAAACTGTGGTATCGTGTACTGAAGTTAACCTTAAACTTGGCCGGATTCAAACGAAATATTGAAAATAGAACGAGGGATACCTTACAGCGGCCTGTTGATTTGTTAAGTTTGTGATGACTTTTGCTCTAATTTTTTACAATAAACTGATTAAGTTTAGAGTATGTTTGCGGAATGATACTGACTTTGTGTAAGACAAAGGTGCTTCCCCTGACGGGGCTATGTAACTTCAAATTTTTGGACATTTCGTATGATTTTCAGGTTTCAAAACTTATGTTATCATGTTCTATGATCCTTCCTGTTTAAAGTGGTATCACTTTTATTTTTAGCCGTGGTATATTTTAAAAGTTATTAATCTTGCCAAAATCGAGGTGGTGTAACAAGACTACGCCATTTGGCTAATTTTCAGTTTTATTGCAATTATTATTAGAAAAATGCTTATTTTTAGAAAGTGTTCTCTTCAGAATTTTTCTCTAATTTTATTACCAATTTAAAAAGTGATTCTATTTACTGAGGTAGTCTTAGTTGTTCACATTTCAACTCTAAAAGTTCCCACGATTTCCTTTGCAGTGTAGTTAAATTAAAAACTGATTTAATGTTTGTCAAGCACTATAGAATGGTGCCAAATTTTAATATGTTGTGCAGGATTTTATTTAGTTATATAAAATTTATTCGTTAGCTCCGAAAATTCCCGAAAATGCGTTGTTATGATTGTGGTGTTGAAAATGCGAATGTATTTGACAAAGTTTTAAAATCATGTTTCCTTTATTTATCCTGCCTGAAACAATTTATTTATAGTGAATTTTGCTTTCTCCTGGTTTGTTATTATTATAATTGTACTTTACTGCATCGAAAAGTGTTGAAAAATAGCGATATGGCCTCATAACCAAAATCGAGTGTTTATAAGTTGAACTCTTGAGGATTTAAGTGATTTAGGTTAGTATGCAAGTCATTTTCTGTTATTAACTGTCTGGTTGGAGCTTATATTATATGTTGATTTACTTTTTTGATTTTAAATCTGCGTATTTTTGCCAATGAGCTGCAGTATCGGCTTCTGTATGAATCCCGTCCCCCATAGCCTGTAGTGACGAGGTTAAAGATTTTACAATTTGTGAAAGGCTTACACCATCCCCTATGCCATGTAGCCAGAAAAGAAGATTTTAACAAATTCTAAGGTGCTTACAAAGGACAGTATAAATACTAAGTAGCTAAAGGTATTATATACGAATTTTAGTGAGAATTGAGAATTTTTACTATATGAGACCCCAAAGGAGGACTAAGAACAAGCGATATTGTGAGGAATAAGAGACTGTGGATATGCAGAAGTCAAGAAAGGATAACAAGATCTTGAATGGTGATTACAGAAATACAGCTGAAAAATGTTAAGATTGATACTGTCTGATGATGAAGCCAGAGACCAAAGTTAAGGAAAGAAAAATACAAAATGATATTGTCATGACAATAATAATAGTGTAATAAAACTTAACTTAGTCCACAACCCGAAGGTTGGTTGGATCCTCCAGAAGGAGGCATACTAAGCCATTGTGTCAGAGGTAGGACGGCCAGTTCCTTTCCTCTGGGACCTACAGTTTAACGTGGAATCCGAACCACGGAGCGTCCTGGCATAGCTCATATGATTAAACACAACTCTCAAAATTCCTGCGCCTGCCGGGATTCGTGCCCGGGGCAGGAGCAGCGAACGGTTTTGAAAGCAAGCGCTTAGGCACTGAGCTACCAGAACGCTCAAATAGTGTAATATATAATGGTTTAAGAATTTAGGAAAGCTGGAATAGCAGCTGAGGTGCTTCGGGCATCTGTGGGTCTGGCAAACTCCGCCGTCATTGATACTTTAAGACATGCCTTCAACTGAAGTGGATACAAAATAAAGTGATCTGGTGATCTTAATGGAGTTGTAAAGGACCCTCACAACCAAAATCATACTGGCCAGTCTATCTCCTTAATGTATTAGCAAAGTACAAGAAAGAAGTAGATTATTAATTTAGAGTGTGTAAAACCATAGAATAGTATTAACATAAACCAGTAAAAATTAGGAACATGTATTTCAACCTGTGATTCTATAAACAAAGACTTTCAACCACCTAGAAACAGGAGGGAATACAGATAAAGTTGAAAATTACTGGACGATTATTTTGACCTCTGTGATATGCAAGATGATGAAACAGTCAAATCAGTCCTCATGTCTGTGAAGATAAAACTGGTTTTCAAGACAGCAAAATGGTTTTAGGCAAGGATATTCATGTGCATCTCAGTTAGCGGATTATATACAAAATGTTTTGTATCAAATGGACAACGGATGTCTGACCAAGGTGGTTAATGAATAATCTGTAAAATGGCGGTGGATAAGGTAAGAACTGTTGGTGTGGATGGAAAAATTGACTTAGCTGAGTAGATGGATTCATAAAAGAAAAAAAACAGGAAAGGTAGGAATTGCAGTACGATATTTGCTGGAGGTAAAAACGATGGTGCCTCTAGGTAGAGGCTTGGGACCATTAGATTTATTACTAGCTGTTGCTTGCAACTTCATTCAGATGGACTGTTAATTTACATACTAAACCAATCATGTCACAACACATTGGCACTGAGGAAAAACATGTAACTTAATACCTCTGAATAATACAGTGTCATTCATACGCTGAAATAACGATATGCTTTTCAGCTGCAGGGTTAACTAAATGAGACCAATAGTTCCGACGTGAATTGCGTTAAATGAAAAAATTATTTGTAGGCACGTTTATCTTAAATTTCTCAGCTTTTGGTTTCACATCAAAATAAAACATAACCTACTCAATTTTAACTCCAGGATCATGAGCTGTGCATTATTAAAAATCAAATCAAAATCCAATGTGTGAACCCTGTTCTATGAAAAATTCATGTTTATTTACCTATGCTTTTATCCTAAATTTGTTAGCTCTTCGACATCATATCAAAATGAAACATGTCCTATTTTACCCTCAGGGGCTATACATTATTAAAAATGTTATCAAAATCCCACCAGCAGGTGTTTAATTTCTGTGTTCGTTTGTTGACTGTTTTATCCTAAATTTTTCGACTTCATATGAAAATGATGCAAACCCCATTTTATCCACAGACCAGCGGCTTTGCGTTATTACAAAATCTGACCAGTAAATCCAGTTCAAACATTTGTTTTCTTTAGGTCAACTCATTTTTTTTTAATCTTTCACCTTGGTTACAGGTTTATTATAATGTATAGAATATAATTAACTATTGTATTAGTGATTTATAGTCAATGTTAGGTCATTTGTAATAACGATGTTTCATAATATGTTTAAAAAGGGAGATGATCAGGAATAGCTGCAGAGTAATCTGTACATGATATCTTAGTTCTTACACCCATAAAAAAAAGTTATTTTGTAGCTGGGGAGGGAATTGTTTGTTAAAGGAAAACTAGGCAAATAAAATAGTTATTAAAAAAAACTGCCTTAAAAAAATGGACTAAAAATACCTTGCTTAGAAGAAAATGAATCTAAATGTACAATTTTTCAGGAACGACTAACTGCACTTTGTTTGCTGTTTTAGGCGACACAGGAAGCAGGAACAAAAATTCTGAATATTTTACAGCATTTAGTGAGGAAGATAATGTTTTTGTGGGAGACAGCTTAGGGGAACAAATTAGATGATATTTTAATCTGTTGTTTGGCTTCGATAATGGGCTACGCATGTCTCTAGTGCTTCATTGTAAGTTGGCAGGCTGTATGATGTGGTAAAGGCTTCACAGTTAGTATAATATAGGTGTTTTATCTATTTCAGTTTTGTTTAAACATGTTTTTTTAGCATTAATCATAGGTAAGTAATTACATTTCCTATGTACACTCCGGGAAATTGAAATAAGAACACATTGATGCTGGTGTGTAAGACCCACCATACTTGCTCCGGACACTACGAGAGGGCTGTACAAGCAATGATCAAACGCACGGCACAGCGGACACACCAGGAACAGCAGTGTTGGCCGTCGAAGGGCGCTAGCTGCACAGCGGTTGGGCACCGCCGCAGTCAGTTTCAGCCAGTTTGCCGTGGCATACGGAGCTCCATCTCAGTCTTTAACACTGGTAGCATGCCGCGACAGCGTGTACGTGAACCGTATGTGCAGTTGACGGACTTTGAGCGAGGGCGTATAGTGGGCATGCGGGAGGCCGGGTGGAGGTACCACCGAATTGCTCAACATGTGGGGCGCAAGGTCTCCACAGTACATCGATGTTGTCGCCAGTGGTCGGCGGAAGGTGCACGTGCCCGTCGACCTGGGTCCAGACAGCAGTGACACACGGACGCACGCCAAGACCGTCGCATCCTACACAGTGCCGTAGGGGACCGCACCACCACTTCCCGGCAAATTAGGGACACTGTTGCTCCTGGGGTATCAGAGAGGACCATTCGCAACCGTCTCCATGAAGCTGGGCTACGGTCCCGCGCACGTTTAGGTCGTCTTCCGCTCACGCCCCAACATCGTGCAGCCCGCCTCCAGTGGTGTCGCGACAGGCGTGTATAGAGGGACGAATGGAGACGTGTCGTCTTCAGTGATGAGAGTCGCTTCTGCCTTGGTGCCAATGATGGTCGTATGCGTGTTTGGCGCCATGCAGGTGAGCGCCACAATCAGGACTGCATATGACCGAGGCACACAGGCATCATGGTGTGGGGAGCGATCTCCTACACTGGCCGTACACCTCTGGTGATCGTCGAGGGGACACTGAACAGTGCACGGTACATTCAAACCGTCATCGAACCCATCGTTCTACCATTCCTAGACCGGCAAGGTAACATGCTGTTCCAACAGGACAATGCATGTCCACATGTATCCCATGCCACCCAACGTGCTCTAGAAGGTGTAAGTCAACTACTCTGGCCAACGAGATATCCGGATCTGTCCCCCATTGAGCATGTTTGGGACTGGTTGAAACGTCGTCTCACGCGGTCTGCACGTCCAGCACAAACGCTGGTCCAGCTAAGGCGCCAGGTGGAAATGGCTTGGAATGCCGTTCCACAGGACTACATCCAGCACCTCTATGATCGTCTTCATGGGAGAATTGCAGCCTGCATTGCTGCGAAAGGAGGATATACACGGTACTAGTGCCGACATTGTGCATGCTCTGTTGCCTGTGTCTATGTGCCTATGGTTCTGTCTGTGTGATCATGTGTTGTATCTGACCCCAGGAATATGTATATAAAGTTTCCCATTCCTGGGACAATGAATTCACGGTGTTCTTACCAGGAGTGTATTATTGTAATTCCTTATTGTAATTTTTTGTTTTTCTTGCTTTGGCTGGCACAGACTCCAAAGGTAACTGAGTAATGCAAAAATTTAAGTAATAGTAATGTAAAATACTGTCCATTTAGATTTAGTTTTTTTCAACCAAGGTATAAAGTTATTTTAAAATTTTAAGTGTGTGTGTGTTTTTTGAAACATTTAATTCATTATTAAATTTTTAGTGGTTTTATATTTTGTTTTGTATTTTAAATATAGGACAGCAGATCTCATTTTGCAAACTTTCTGGCAGCCCAGTGGTTAAGGCGCTTGCTTTAAAAAAAAATTCTCGTACCAGCCCTGAGTCCAAATCACACTGGCAGAATATTGACCACATTAGCTATGTTAGATCTTTCTGTGGTCCCAAAGGAAAGGAACTGGCCATCCTACCTGTAAAACAATGGCTTAGTATACTCCATCTGGCAGATCCAACCACCCTGTGGATTGTGAACTAAGTTAGTTTAATAATAAACATGCAACAAAGCTAAGATATTGAGTTCATTTACCTCTTGAATAGCTTGCAGGTTGGTGAATTAATGACGACTCAGCTGGAGTTGTTATGTGAATGGCAACTTGTAACTTTGCCACGTATTTTGTTGATGGTGATCTTAACAAAGTAGGTCAAATTGAGACCTAATTTTAAATTGGCTAAATATATCCCCGAATCAAGGACTGATTTTTCAATTTTTATATGTGCCTCTTATATATGCACTAGCAGAGTACTCCCATTTCTGGTCAAAATTGAATTGATTTACCCATACTCTGATGATATATTTCCTATGCATACCGTGTATACCAAGTTTCATTACCTTCGCACCAGTCATTTCCATAAGTAGACTAAACATTGACATACCCCAACAATTCTCAGAACCAGGTGAATAGGATGCTATGATAAGGAATGTCAGTTTACATTATGATCCAGGCTGCATTTCAACCTAATCGCAATATCTGTTAAAGTTGCCACTCGATAATCGAAACATGTACCATCTGGACATTAATACATACCACATTAAAAAATTTGTATCTGGAAAATATCTGTTTGTTCCAGCATGATGCAGAAAATATAGAATATTAATGGTTTTTGCAGTGTGAAAGCTTGGGGTCCAAGTTGAAATCTGACATACATGTTGAGACATCAGGACACATTTATTTTATGAATATTCTGTCGTAACTTAAAAACAGCTGAATTGATTTTGACGGGATTTTAAACTGGAGGAAATTAAAAGGGGTGGAGGTAAGGGGGGGAAAGGGATTTGGCTTTTGTATACCAAATGTAGGCAGTATTTTTTGTGTTTGATTTAAAGTGTGTGTGTGCAAATTTGCATTGATATTAGAAATTAAGAGGGGTTGGTGTAGAAGGAGGGAGGGGTTGAGCTTTTTCAAACCAAATTTAAACAGAATTGTTCTGTATGTTTTAAAGCATATGTGTGCAATGTTCCTTTAGAATCAGATAGAAACTGTAACTATTTATAAAGAAGTTGACAAAAATTTAAGGAGAAGAAAGGTTTGGTTTCTGTTAACCAATTGTAGACAGTCTTTTTCTGTTTGTTTTAAAGTATTCATGTGCATCCTTCCTTCGAAATTAGATAGAAAAAGTAACTTTGTTTAAAGGATATTGAAAATAATTGAGGCAAAGGTGGGTCTAGATGTAGTGACACTGTGACATGGCACCGCCTCCTAATCACGAATAAACAAATTAAATAATAAATGTAGTGAAAGAAAAATAAATATGTATAAATGTGACATTACATACTCTACCATAAATTATTACAGCTAGGGAAAATATTGAACACCATCTGTTGGCAACATCAGTGAACTGTTTCGCTGTTGAGAAGACAGGTGTCACAAAAGCGTTTTCGCAGAAATTTTCAAGGTTAGTGGCGAATGGAGACAACTTTGATCTGTCACATGCTGCCCCAAGCAGTACGTAGGCACATGGGCTGTGGAGCATTAAGGAGCTTGAAAAAGTTAGTAACACTGTCGGTGGAGCGCAACAACAGCTGCCATTTTTGAAGCATCCCTATAACAGTGCTTCTCAACCCGTACCACCAGTGAGTGGTCCATGAAGATAGTACTGGCAGAATATCATAAATTTTGATACCATATTCATAATGTATGAGGCCATAAGCCCAACTTATGAAAGCCTTTATTATTTCAATTACCAGGCAAAAATTTGGCATGAGGATAGAACAGCATTGTTTTACAATAGTCTGTTTATTTCCTTATGGAATCAGAAAGAGCGCCATCATCTAGGGATTTAGTAAATGGCCATTTACTAAGGGTTTAAACAGGTATAAGGAAATGCAGTACTTGGTAGGATTGATAACATAAGTGTGATAAAGTAAACAGAAAAAAAGGGGTACGGCCTAGCGTTTTTTATTTTATTTTGTGCATCCAGCCTGTAGTAACATCATACGCCTATATATTATTTCTAGAAGGTTTTTTTTTTTTTTTTTTTTTTTTTTTTTTTTTTGTCATCAGCCATTATCTTCCTTCATACTTAACTGAAATCAATGAATGAGGTGTCATTTTAAAGCTTATGGTCTACACTTTGGTCACATCATATTTTAAGAAAGAAATTTTTCAGAATTCAACCCTTAAAGGGCAAAAATGTCGATATTTCTAAAATGCTGATTTTTGTGTTACAAGTCATATATATCCCTGGATACCTGTCTGAAATCATTTAATTAGTATAATTTTCAAGATTAAGTTCTCCGCTTTGGTGACATCATATATTAAGACAGGAATTTTTCGGAATTCGACCCTTAAAGGGAAAAGTATCAATATTTGTGCCACGAGCAATTTATCTACCTTCATAATTAACCGATATAGATAAATGAGGTATCATTTTAAAGATTAAGGTATTCGCTGTGCTCACATTATATTTTAAGAAAGGAATTTTTAGTAATTCAATATTTCTGAAATCCGTTTTTTGTCTCTCATGGCATCTATCTCCCTGGACATCTAACCGAAATCAATAAATGAATTAGGAGTGTGAAGAGTAATCTCATCTATGGTGACATCATATATTAAGAAATACATATATATACATATCGAATTCAACCCTTAAGGGAAAAAGTGTCAATGGTTTTACAACGCATTTTTGTGTCACGCGCCATTTATAGCTAACTGAAATAGATAAATGAGGTATCGTTCTAAAGAGTAAGGTCTCCACCGTGGTTACATCGTATTTTAAAAATGGATTTTTTTCTGTGATAAACCCTTAAAGGGCAAAAATTTCGGTATTTCTAAACTTTTTTTGTGTCGCGAGTCATTTATCCCCTTGATAATTAAACAAAATTGATAAAGGAGGTATCATTTTAAAGACTTCAGTCTTAGTAAAGTCTTCAGTTTCATTGCACTATATTTAAAGAAAGGATTTTTTCAAAATTCGACCCTTAAAGGGTAAAAGTATTAATATTTCTACAACACATTTTTCTGTCACGAGCCATTTATCTCCCTTGATACCTAACCTAAAATGATAAATGAGGTGTCATTTTAGAGACCGAAGGTGTCCACTTTGGTCACATCATATTTTATAAAAGGAATATTTTGGAATTCGACCCTTAGGCCGCGTCCTACGTAAGCTACAAAAGCCGAGCGACAGAGCGCGACATCTGGCTGCGCTACTTTCAGCTACAGCAGTCCGAACGCTTGGGTGTCCTGCGTGCAAGCGACAGATTCGCGCTACAAGTTGAGCCGGTCAGCTGAATAAAAATGTCGCCGAGAAGCCGTAAAATGTTATTGCTGGACAGTGCCTTAACTAAACTAGCTCTGATTAGGAAAATCAGGCGAAAGAGGAACGCTGTAAATGAAATATATCGAGAGAGGCACATTCATGGAGAATTCCACCACTTATATTCACAGCTAAGAAGATCACCACCAAAATTCTTCGAATATACGAGAATGACTACAGATACGTTCGATTATCTGATAAATGGATTGCAGAGTCATGTTTCGTATGCAGCCACAAACTTTCAGCAGCCAATAAGCCTTGAAGAAAGGTTAATTATTGCATTAAGGTAAGATGCATCTTTTATACCGTGTGTGTGTGCATTTCAATTTTTAAACTTGCAACCTGATCAACATTATAATTATTTTCTGTGCCCCCTTTATAATTTGTAATTTCAATCAGTGATAGAGTAGTATTCAGCTAAGTCAGTATGAATGAACAATTTTCCACCCGTGATTGGTTGTAAATGTAGGTTATGTGCTACATAAATTCATAAAAGCGAATAGCTAATGTACTTAATGTCGAAAACTTCAATTTTTTGCCTCCATAAATAGCATAATTGGTTGGCATGGAACTGAAAGTGGATAATATAGATTACATTCTTCAAATTAAAACATGTCTTTCTAGTAAATCCAATTTTTTGCATATAACGTTTTTTTCTATTTCTTCTTCAGGTATTTTGCTACAGGAGCATCGTTCCGCCAGCTCTCATTTTCATTTAGAGTTGGAAAAACAACAGTTGCAAATATAGTGCGTGAAATGTCAAGGGCGTTGTGGAAATGTTTTCAACCAATTCATATGCCACAACCTACAAAGGAATATTTCTTGCAAGTTGCTGAGGACTTTGATGAGAAATGGCAGTTTCCAAACTGCATTGGTAGTATTGATGGGAAGCACATTAGAATTCGGTGTCCCCCTAATTCTGGTAGTCAGTACTACAATTACAAAAACTATTTTTCAGTTGTTTTTCTATCAGTGACAGACGCAAGATACAGATTTGCGATGATTGATTGTGGAGCTTATGGAAAAGACAGTGATGCTGGTGTATTCAGCAATTCTATCTTTTACAAAAACATTGAATCAAATCAGTCTGTTTTGCCTGGTTATTCCTGTCTGCCAAATTCAGATGTGAGAGTGCCACATGTGTTTGTTGGTGATGAAGCATTTCCGTTAAGGACATATCTAATGCGTCCTTTTCCTGGAAGAAATATGACATCTGAAAAAGCAGTTTTCAACGAAAGACTATCTGCAGCAAGAAGAGTTGTGGAATGTTCATTTGGCATCCTGTCATCAAAGTGGAGAATTTTGTTAAAAGCAATTGAAACCGATGTGGAGAATGCAGTAGCTATAGTAAAGGCGACTGCAATTCTACATAACATAATCATTGATAGGGAGGGTGTTGGCCTCACATTGCCAGCAGACAAAAACAATTTAACTGTTGGAACACACTTAAGCCCATCAGTAACACAAAATTCTTCCCAGCGAGAAGCAATAAAATAAGAAATACATTTTGTAATTATTTTAATAATGTAAAAGCAGCAGAATTGTAATAAAAAAAACTCTAATGAACCTACTGTTTTATTCATACAATTTGTATAGGTTGGCCCTCAGTAACAATATAAATTTCTGTCACTTATTTGATCTGATTTTATTATCTGTTAAACCAGAATGTTATATTTAGTTATACTGCAATCCATGACTGACTCACAGGAATTGTGATATAAAAGTTCATCATATTTAGAAAAGAGGAAGTTATTGCACTGCACAACATCCATAAAATGTTTGCTTATACTTACTTTCATGCCTATTTCATATTTTTTGTTGTGTACATGTAAAGCTTACATTCTTGTGTAGCTGGTAAACAATATAGAAGCTGACAACTACTTGATGGACTGAATCTGTCACAAAACTTATGGTCCTTGAACCAATTTTTTTTTTTTTTTTTTTTTTTTGCCATGATGCAAAATGCCTGTCAATGACTAGTACCTATTCTCAAAATATTCTTTAAATTGAGTCTGGATACTTGCTACTTACCACAGGACTGGAAAAGTGTAATAGTAGAACCGGTACATAAAGGAGGGGTGAGAAATAGAGTTGAGGATTACAGGCCAATCAGTTTGACATCAGTGGTAGGGTAAATTAATGGAAAGATTGATATGCAACCAAATCAGAAATGTATGTGAGGAATGTAAGTGGTTTTCAAGCAGGCAACATGGGTTCACACAAGGATATCCATGTGAATCTCAGTTGGAGGGATATATGCAAGATATTTCAGATGAAATGGACAAGGGAGGACAAATTGATAGTGTAGCACTAGATCTGTCAAAGGCGTTTGACAGTGTGAGCCATCAAATGGCAGTAAATGGGGTAAAAACTATTGTAGTAGATGAGAAAGTGATTTGCTGGGTAGAAGAATTTTTAAAAGGTAGAAAACAAAGTTAGGTTAGGAAATTTAGTATCAAAAGAAGTGGAAGAAAAAATGGGAGTGCCGCAGGGTAGCGTATTGCTACCATTGCTATTAATTATTCTAATGACTAATTGTGTTGATTGTTTACTATCTGAAATTAGATTGTTTGCAAATGACATAATGCTATATAAAATAATGAAAACGATAGAGGATTGTAAACAGTTGCAGGGTGATCTAGACAGGATATCTAATTGGGTTGGTAAACATGGAATGAAGATAAAAGCAAAGAAGAGTCAACTTATTAGATACACAAATAAAAAACAAAAGGTTGAATTATGATTATAAGGTGCTTGCTGAAGACTTGAAATGTAAATATCTTGGAATTACTTTTGATAACAAACTTAACTGGGCAGGACACATAGGACAGGTGGTAGGAAAAGGTTTCAAAGTTCTGCACTTGTTGGAGAGAGTGATGAGGGGATGTATGAGCGAAGTAAAGGAATTGGGTTACAAAACTTTGATCAGACCATTGCTCGAATATGGTAGTATGGTATGGGACCCTCATTTTGCATATCAAATACAGGAGTTGGAGAGGGTGCAAAAAAGGGCTGCTAGATTTGTTTCTGGAAGTTATCGCAGAATGCAATCAGTGACGGATATGATAAAGGAGCTGGAATGGGACTCATTGCAAGACAGGAGGATGAGGGTCATGGGAGTGTACAGGGCATATACTGATGATGAGGCATGGAAAGATATTGCAACAGGTATGGAAAGTAGTGCATGGAAGGGAAAAGATGACCATGACCACAAGCTGGCACTCGATTTCAGGCACAAGGGTGTGGGAAGATTCTCTTTTTTAGGTAAGTGTGTCAGGGATTGGAATGAGTTACCAAGAAAAATTATTAATCTACCGACAACGTTGAAAGAATCTAAAGATAATATTTGTAGATGGCAAATGTTGGTGGGGGCAGGATAGGGGGAAGATGGGGGTGTAGGGAAATTGCCACCAGAGCCTGTGCTCAATTGCAATTAAATTAAAAACAATGACAATCCCATCACCTATATTGTGTACTTAACTTCTATTGAAACTAAAGATCAAACTCAGAAAGTATGTAGAACCAAAAATCGTGCAACATTGGCAGAGCAGGGTACAATATATGGTTAGAAATATGAAAAAAAAACTAAATGAACTCCATTTTTGCATTATTTTTTATTTGCAATTTTATTTTTTAAAACTCCAATAATTTGTCCCATCACATCTAGTTTATCTAATTGGTCCAGCTGCTTCATGTATGGTACTAGTGACAGCAAGAATCTGGTGTCTTCACACTGCTGCTCTGATTCCAGCATTTCAATTTTTCTTGCCTCCATTTGAAGAAGTTGTTCTTCGAAGTTGAAGTTTAAGTTTTTCCTCTTCTTTGGTGGCTGTTGTGTTGGAGGTGTCTGAAGAGAAGCAATGTAGTCCTCTGAGTTTCCCGATATTTCCTCACTATCACTGCAGTCTAAAAGTACTGCATCCACAAATACTGAATTATCAGCGACAACTTCCTCAGAGTTGCTGTTGCTTGCACCTGAGGATTGAGGAATTGATAAGCTGTCCTCAACTGAAATATTAGATTCAGTTTCTCTGGGCAACATCACATCCCTGAGAAACATCATGGATTTAAAGTGGCACCAATTGCTCTGCCTAGCCACAGCTGCACTCCCTGATGATGGAATTGGTGTCTTCTTCAGCTCTCTCCGAAACCCATCCCTCAAAGATTTCCACTTATTTTTGGCCTCATCCTCTGAAAGCAGACATACAAACAAACAACTTAAAATTTTGTTTATGGCTCTGGACTTGAAAACTCTTACATTGCTTTAATCTGAACTACCCAATTTAAAAAATTATGTCCTATCCCATCAATGTAAGTAATAGCAAGTACTCAATTATAGACTTTTACAATGAAATATAAAAAACTCTGCTTTTGGTGAATGAAAACAATCTTTTAGGAGTAGGTTTTGCTAAATTTGATTATTGCATATTTAGAAAGCTACAATATACATACATGCAACTTCAAGATACATACTGTTAAGAAATGAAACTTCAGTTTGAGCAGAGCTTATGTAATCTGTCAGATTACAATCATATTGGTCAGAACTTATTCAGCAACTGCAGTCACTATAAACCATAGGACCAGTTACTTATGCTAAGATGAAAGCTGATAGAGGTAAACTATTACCAAAGCATAGCTGTAAATTAGGTTCTTGGTTGAAAAATATTTACAAGCTATTAAATAACACTGAGTGATACTGTATTGCATGTAAGATATACCACAGTTGCCCACACATCATAAGCCAATAGTCAAGAATATGAAATGTAGCTGCACTACATCAGTTGAAACCATAGAAAAGAACATTGTGCCAAGCACACCACATTTTGGGGATTTTATTTGAATCTTCAAGTGCTGCATTCTTCCATTTGTATGCAAGTTCGACAATATGTGTGCTTACCTGAAGCTTGGTTTAGTGTTTTATACTTTTCTTACCTGTGAATGTGTGCAGCTATTTGGTATGTCAGTTGTGGATGGAGGCAATTTAGTGTGTTCATAGTATGTTTTTCCAAAAACCCTACCTGTTTGTCCTATAATTGACCATGGAAGCACTTGCTTCATGTTATTTTATAAATTTATGCTTCTACATATGGGTCTTGTTTACTGTATGGCTTTTATTCACAGTAATGAGTCATGTAGAAAAATAAATTTCCTCAAGTCTGATTCATTGCTCTTCAGTATTTGCTGTTAAGACAGAGTAATTATGCCAGAAACAAGTAAGCTGCACTGACTCATGAAGGCATATATGACTTCATCTACTGTAATTTAGCATAAATCTTTTATGCTTTTAAATGAAAACTGTGTGCCCTCAAGAATGGGGATGTCAATTTCTCTTTTATAAGTTCCCTCATCCGTAGGTTAATCACTTTATGCCATATTGCTATCATTCTGTTGTCAGTTTTTTCTGCATTAATTTCATTTGTTTGTTAGCTACTATTACTGATTATCTTGTTCTGCTGAACACACCAAACTTTGAAACATGTTGAAGAGCTATTATATTCCTTGGTTAGTTACAGACACTTTTACAGTGTACAGCCAGAAATTGTTCACCTTTCAGAATAATTTTCAATCTGTTCACATACACTTTAATAAAATGACATTATAATCAGTAATAGTAGCTAACAAACAAATGAAGTTTATGCAGAAAAACCTTACAACAGAATAATAGTCATATGCTATAAAGTGATTAAACTACTAGTGAAGGAACTTAATAAAAGAGAAATTGACATCCAGATTTCACATCTGTATAGAACCACACTCCCCATTCCTGAGGGCACACAATTTTCATTTACAGGCATAAAATATTTATGCTAAATTACAGTAGAAGAGCCATATATGCCTACATGAGTCAGTGTATCTTACTTGTTTCTGACATAATTCTGTCTTAACAGCAAATACTGAAGAGCAATGAATCAGACTTGAGTAAATTAGTTTACTACATCACATTACTGTGAATAAAAGCCATACAGCAAACAAGATCCATATGTAGAAGCATTAAATCATAAAATAATATGAAGAAAGTGCTTCCGTGGTCAATACAAATAGGCAGGGTTTTTGGAAACACAATTGTGCAAGCTTCAGATAAACACACATATCTTCCAACATACATACAAATGAAAGAACGAAGCACTTTACGATTTGGATAAAAATCCAAAAATGTGGCGTACTTACCACAGTAATTAAAATGTGACTCGTAACCAAATTGTGAATATGACCAGAAACATTAGTTGAAAAATAATACATCACGGTATTTTTCTACATCTGTGAAATAAAAGCAGTAAAAAACTTTCAATAAGTTACATGTAACAAGCGTGTGAAACTGAGAGAAACTTTTCTAATGTAGTTAAAAGAAAAAAAAAAAATGTACTTACTTGTTGAGCCCACTGCCTTGGCCACATCCATCAACTCTTTGTCAGAAATATACCGGTTGTGGTAGTTTTTTTGCGTCATGTCCCACAACGAACGCCTCTTCGACACTTCTGATATTAAAATTTCGGCAAAATCTTGCGACATCGTGCACGAAACTTTACAACCTAACCTAATCTCGTTGTAGCAGACGCTTCTCGCCAATGCCTGTCGCACGTGCTACAGCGACAAGATACAAACAGGTTTGAAATTCAAACGTCGCCCGTTGTAATGGCAGGCAGGCAGCGCTGCAGATGTAGCTCACGTAGGACAGAATCGTAACTATACCTGCGTTTGTATTTTGTCGCTCGCTTTTGTAGCTTACGTAGGACGCGGCCTTAAAGGGCAACGTGTTTTTTTTTTTAATTACAAACCATATATCTGCTTCAATACCTAACTGAAATTGATAAATGACATATTGTTTTAAAGATTAAGGTGTCCAATTAGGTAAAATCATAAATTAACCAAGAATTTTGTGGAATTTAATATTTAAAGAGGTCGCGCGTATGAGACAGTTCCGGGCCAAATCCCTAGATAGCAGCAGCAGATATCACAGAGATTTCAATAATTGTTTTTTATACAATAAGTAGCTTTTCGGATATTTTTTTCTGTTACAGAAACATTTTTGTTTTGCTATACTATTCCAATGTAATCATTTTATTCGCACAGCAACACATATCACAGAGATGTTGATATGCTGTGTGCATTTCCTTCAGGTTGGTTGTGTTCTGTTAAGGTCAGTGACACTTTGTCGTACATAGTGTTTTAAATTTTCCTAACTGTTTCGTAATATGTTGTAAGTATTTTGATGCGTACCTATTACACTAAACAAATAAATATTTGCTACAAAAGTGCAGTTCTACTTTTCATTATATTATAAACATTCAAACCGAGCGGGGCGGTGTAACGGTTAGCGTTCTCGCCTCGCATTCGGGAGGATGGCGGTTCGAATCCCCGTCCGGGCATCCAGATTTGGGTTTTCCATGGTTTCCCCAAATCACTCCAGGCAAATGCCGGGATGCTTCCTTCAAAAGGCCATGGCCGAATTCCTTCCCATTCCTTGCCCCCCATCCTTTCCCGTCTCTAAAAGACCTCGATGTTAAAAAGAGACGTAAAGCAGTTACAAAAAAATAATAAATAAATAAATAAAAAAAATAAGCATTCAACCATTTATTCGTTACATTTTCGCACGAGTTGTTTAGTTATTATTTATTTGATTTGGTAAATATTAAGAGTCTGATTAACACGCAATTAACTTTTAATATTTCACATCCAGTTTCATAAAAATGTTTTCATAGCAATTCAAAAAATTGTTTTAGATTTATTCTTTTATAGTGGTGCATGTCCCAGATGTTAATAATAATATGGATAATAAAATTAAGCCCATGTAAGTTAGTGGTCTGCAGCATTATTTTTGACAATTTACTGGTCCTTGGGTTGAAAACGGTTTAGAAACACTGCCGTAGAAGCTCTGTCAATGCAGTATGGCTTCTGTTTCTTTGAAGGAAAATTACATAAGTTTGACGGCACCTAACAGGAAATAATTCTCAATCGAAATGTGTGACACTGTCATTGAAGGCAGTGTCGGATGGGGCCCTAGGCACTCAAAAATTTTGCCCCCCTCTTTTTTTAAATAACTATATGACTTTTATAAGCATAAAGAAAAGGTTATGCAGATGACTAATTGAATTTATCACATTTTCTGTTCAATTAAACAAACGAATTTTATGAATTTATAACTTACTAGTGTAAGCCCGTTACCATTTTTTGCTTATCGTCACGGGTTTAGAATAGTTCTAGTTTTTAAGGTCAAAGATTATGATAGGTTACTTGATCTGGCGAAATACGAACTTTACCTGTGTTTCACCATTAGAATGAATGAAATGTATTTTGCGTGAAGAACTCAGAAGTATAATAATAGATGTATTAAACATGGACAAAGACGATCACGCTTTCGTACAATTGTTTCAAACGTCGAGGTCTCTTGACTGGAACTGGATGAAATACAGTTTTTTTACTCCATAAGTTCACTTTGCTAAATTTGAAAAATGTCTTTTTAATGTGAATGGTGTTAGATCGGTAAAGACAGATTTCTGCCGACAGTTGCGGCCTGACTATATGATGCATTTCCAGTGTGTTACTACATGATAACATGTTATTTAACCGATGTTACTTAACCCCATTACTATAGCGGTGGTTTAGTTAACTACAATCAAAGTGAATACATTATGGATTACCAACCTTGTAGAAATTTATTGTCCTGTGGAAATTGTCATTTATTTGGTACAGAGGTAGCTCGATTAGTCACTTATTGATGCTCCAGTACCTCCCTGTAGACAATATTCTTTGTAAAAACTGTTACAATTTTTTAGAAGTTTACTGTGGCGATCATTATTGATGATTTGTACTTTAACATCACCTGACTGTCGCACTCTGGAAAAACCCACATAAAGTTATCCATGAATGGAAACAGACTCAGAGAGTTAAAGTCCAACCTTGTCGAATGTTTGACCTTGTGAATTGTTTATAGTCATAGGAAAGGCAAGTATGACAGGAAACTGCCTTCGTTTCAGAATGAATGGGAGGTCAGAATTGCTTGGAGCAAGATTAATACATGGAATGAATACTGAATTTCCTTTTGCAGATCCAGTAAGAACTTTAGCAAAAATCAAATTTGCTTTCAAGTCTTTGACAATCAAGCGAGTGCCATTGCACACTTCACAGGCCTTGTTTTGTGTTAAGATTCCGCAATAGCATGACAATTGCCCCAAGTTTTAGTCTCAGTTGATGTAGTGGCATTCCTGAAGGCCTTAGATTATTAAAAAACTCTATGAGATAAATTTCTGTGTCTTGGTTCTTTGGATCTTCGATAGAGTCTAAACTGAAGCATGGAGGAAGGAATTATATGGAGGAGAAGTGACGTTAAATCGGTGAAGCAAGCACTAAACTCTCCCGCATGGTGGCAGCACCGGCAGCGACCATATGGCGCTTCCCAACAATTAAGGTGTTCACATTGTGGTAGATGCAGTGATTATTTCATTTAGTATTGTGTATAAGTGTTTTAAAATGCCAGCTTGTGTTGCGTACGGTTGCACAAATAGGCCAGACAGGAAAGAACCTGGAATATCATTTCATAAGTAAGTTGAATTATAATTATCGTTGTTGAAGTGAGCGGTAGACACCGCAAACTTTGCAGCACGTCTATAAATATTTAGTCATAGCTCTCAATGGGAAGACTTTGTTCTCAAATTTTTCTTGGTGTAGTGTAGAAAATCAGCAAACTTGCTATTTTGCACATAATAGACTAGCATTATTTTTTAACGAGTGTTTAAAATGAGATTTAAAGGGGCGTGTTTTACTTCGCGATTCAGTGAATTTACTATTACGATTTCTTTCGTCACGTTGCTGATTATACTGACAATGGATGATGAAATTAACTGTTATGTGAGAAGCTGTGAGTTTTATTAATTTTTTAAATAGCTATTTCAGGCTATTGACTTAGGTTATTTTTAAAGCTTCATATAAGACTTGTTTCTGTTTGTAAATACGTCTATACCTATTTTTACCGATTTTGAAATCTATTTATGTCGAAACAGGTTCATGCAGAAATAAAAATGGGCTTCATAAATAAAGAAGTTATTGGCCTTTGAACAAAATCAATTTGGGGAATGTGTTTCTAATTTAGTCTCTTTTTTTTGTACAACATTCTCCCCCCCCCCCCCCGTATCTAAATCTAACTGAGAGATAATTTTTTTACAATTGTCCTAATAAGTAGGGCTGTGAAATTAGACAACACATCTTGATCAAGAGAATGTTCATTAAGGTGACTGAATAAACATTTTATTTCTGGTACCAGCCAACAAAATGTCTGGGTTGCTCATCCCTAGAGTGGGTCCTCTTACTTTTTTTCTGGTCTAGGACACATTTCAGACTAACCACAAGTGGTAGTAATAAAACTGAAATATCCATTCTGCATGTCAACCATGTAATCATTGTGGCTTTGACAGAATTAATTTTTGGTCCAGCCTGCATCCAAACCTAAACCCCTCAATTTGGATGTTGTATATCCCCCAAACTAAGCAAGATATCGAAAACATTTATTCCTTATTATCGAGTTTTTTCGTCGTGTTACATAAGAATCCATCATTAAATTTGACTTTTGCGAAATTTTTGTTCTGCATTTCAACTCAAGACACCTCACTTTTGAGACAGTATATCTCGAGAACTAGGTGAAATATCGAAAAATTTTACTCTTTATTTTTTATTTGTCTCGTCTTTTTAAATAAAAATTCATCATAAAATTTGACTTTGAATAATTTTTTCTTCTGAATTTCAACCAAAACCATTTCACATTTGAGACAGAATATCTAGAAAACTAAGCAGGATATCAAAAAATTTTATTCTTCATTTTTTATTTGTCTCATCGAATTACATAATAATCCATCACCAGATTGCGGCGTCACGTTTATCCTAGAGTCCCCTTGAGGTGTTTGTACATATTCCCCGTGTTTGTTGGGAAGCGGTCAAGCCCCCACCACTCCGGCCATGCCCCCCCACTCCTCCGCCGGCCTGCTTCACTCCCATGCGTGGTAAAGGTCTCTTGCGTCGTCTCCATATTATTCCTTCCTCCATGAACTGAAGTAGGTAACGCATTCACCTTCAAGAATGTCCAAAATTCATTCATTAATTTCATAACTATAATCATTCTTTGGACATAAAATGGCCCTTTCAGAAAAATGAAAGATAGCTTCTGGTGTCTATATTTCCCCAAATTATGGTAAATAAATGAAAAGCTGTTTTTTATGTTTTAAATTGGGTATGTCCTGTATTTTCTTCAAATAAGAAGAAGAAGAAAATATTTTATTTACGTGTTGTTAATACTAAATTCTATAGCTAAGAAGCTAAAAAATTAACTGAATTAAAGAGTTTCGCATCGCGTATAAATAGTCATATCCTCAATGATTTAAATGTATATTAAAATCTAAGTTGAATGCTTGCTCATTTCATAGTAATTCAAGTTTCTTCAAGTCGACATGTTACTGAAATGTAGTCCCACGTTTTCAGTTGCTTAGGTATTAAACACTGCATATTCTATAATTTCTGCTTGCTGTTCATTAATGGCAGGAATATTGTTGTTAAAAATGTTGTCTTTACTTCAAATAAGTAGAGGGAGAAAATATTTTATTCGCGTGTTTTAAGGGCAAAAATCAAGTGAATTAATGTGTTTCACATTGCATTTATATAGTCAATATCCTTTAAATCTACGTAAAAAGTAAGCTTAGTGCTCATTTAATAGCTAGCACGTGTTCAAACTTTGGTTATAAAGTCGACATCTTCCTGGAAAGTAGTTCCATGTTTTTTTAACAGTAAAGTTTATCGGTATGTTTTTTTTAACTATGAAATGCTATCAAAATCAAACTTAATTTGGTGCTTAGGTATTAAATTGTGGACATAACCTCGAATTTCTTATAATGGTATCTCTGGTCGCTGTTTTGCGAGCGAAGGCTGGCTCATGACGTCACCAGTTTTCACCCAATAACTATTGAGGTGAGTGGATGAGCTTACAAAATTATATAGTAGATTTATCGTACATTACATTGAAAGCAAAAATAAATAAATAAATAAATTTTATGCTTTACATGTAACTTTGTTTTATTTTGAATGGCTTTATTTTTTATTACTTTTTTTTTTAAGAAAAAAGTTTAACTCTCTGGCAGCTTTAAAAAAATCGGGGGCTCTAGGCTCTGTGTAGTCATGCCTGTTTGGTAATCCAGCACTGCGTGAGTCAATGTTTACCATCTGGTTAATTTTAAAACATTTATCATTGGTTAATTTCAAAATCATTTCTTAAATCTGGCAGTACACGCAGGTAATGAGACATGTTACAAACCTTTATGTTGCGAGAAATTTCAGTGTTATCACTACCTGAGCAAATCACTTTGGCCGCCACTGAAGTAAGGGGATTGGGTTTTGGTAAAACTAATGTGGACCATGTTTTTCTTTTTCTCTCTGTTTTAAAGTATGTGCATGCAAAGTTCCTTCAAAATAGGATTAAAATTGTGATTATATAAAAATTAGGTGGAGAGAGTTGTGGTTTTTGTATTTGTTTTGGTCAGAAAACTTCTCCATGAAATATGTGCCAATATTCATCCTAATCATTCAAACGGTGATGACTGTAACTTTGTGTAAAGAACATTGACAAATATTTTGGGGATGAAAAGAGGCAGAGGATTGGCTTCCTGCAAACCAAATGTTGACAGTATTTTTCTATTTATTTTAGAGTATACGTGTGCAAAGTTCTATCGAAATCAAATAAAATAATGTTGGTTTGTATAAAAATTAAAAGGTAGAGAGGGTGGTTTCTCTTTGAAATTTATAGGAGACCACTTTGTAAATATACCCTATCCACTTAAAAAAAAACTCATTATAATTGGTTCACAATTGACAAAGATATCACTCAACATACATCCAAAAAAGAACATGCACATGAATTGAGAACCTCCTCCTCCTCAACTGTCTTAGTAAAATTAATGGATCACGTGAAGAATATTGGTGTACCAGGCTGAAATTTCTGCGAAAGGCTATAGAAAAAAGACTAAGTGCTAGCCACAAGGTTCCATACATGGAGGAAGGAATTCCTTCCTCCATGGTTCCATATGCATTTCTGGAGTATCATCTTTGAGATGACAGTACTATGGATGGGGCCAATCTCCTTCGCTGATGACTTCCTACTATCGATGGACGGTCATTTGAGACTAACCCGACAATTTAGATATTCAATGGAGCATTCAAGTAATTGTTGGTCAGGGGTGAAGCTCGAAGTAGCAACACACAAAAAGCAATTTATGGTTCTTAGTGAAAAATTCCCGAGAGATGTTACAGAAGCGAATGACATATTAGTAAGTTTAATACTAAAGTTCAGAGACCTTGGCATCAACCTTGACGAGCGTCTAACCATTGCTGCTCGCAGTTTTCATCAAATTGATCGGTATGGAGCAAAGGAGGTTCGAACTCTTTAATGAGAAGATACCATGTGGGCTATTCGTTATTTGGCTAATTAATTACAGCAAGGAAAAAAACTACTTAAAGCAGAAGAGTGCAGATAGGAATCTCGATATGCCTCAGTAGTGCACACACAATGGTGGCAACAGACACTCTAATATTGGTAACGGGAAATAACATTGGCGTCCCGAGGGGGGGTTGCAATGTACGTGCACCCCTCTGCTATGAAAGTAAATACACAGAAAAAGATTAAGTAAAACACATTTTATTGTTAAATTCACTGTTTGACTAATAACTTAAGGCGCTTAGGTTGTTGTCCAAATTTGTTCAACACCCTGTCAATAAATTCAGTATCCTTAGTTAATCTTATATCTTTAAACGAGCAATTCTTGTATATATATATATATATATATTTCGGATCTCGGAAACGGCTATGACGATTTGGATGAAATTTGATATTTAGATAATGTTTTGACTTTTAAGATTACCTAAATAGTTGTCTTCCTTACAAAAAAGCGAGTTTGCAAAATACAAACAATTTTTTCACTTGATATCTCGAAAACGGCACTAGCGCCATCTCGTAGACAATTCAGGTACCAGAAAGCCTACAAATAGATTCTCTCTGATTTCAAAGAATATTTAAGCGAACAGTTCTTGTATACTGGCTGAGGCGTGGAAATAGTAACATTGCAAGTTTAATTGTAAAACATTTAAAAAGGAAGATAATTAAAAATTTATGATTGGTTTTGTCAGAGGTGATAAACTTCTTTGAAAATAATATTACCGGTACCAGTTATAAACTAATCGCCGTTTACTTTTTGACCGTAAAAAGTGGTTGTTAGTTTGTTATTAAATACTACCACGCGAGGTATGAGCATAGTTTTAGCGGAGTGAATTGATTTAGCACTGATGATGTTCTATCATTACCGTGACGTCACAATCTGATGATGAATTCTTATAGAACGCGACGAAACATATCGAAAATAAAGAATAAATGTTCTTCATATCTCGCTTGGTTTACGAGATATAACATGTCAAAAATCAGTTATAGGTATAGTTCCTTGTGCTTTTGGCGACGTTTCTTCTGGTCCATGCTGTATTTCAACCTAACAACAACCATTTGGAACAAAATAAAACATTAAAAGTACATTTCCACCGTATCGACATAGTGCTTTTGGTGGATTCTTTTTCTGGTCCAGGTCGGATCTAATCCTAACCTCTTCACTTGAGGTATCAGAAAAATAAATTCTTTATTTTCGATTTTTCTCGACGAGTTTCATCTGAATTCATCATCAAACTTGGCTGTGACGAAATTTATCTTTTGGTCCAGGTCGCATTTCAACCAACCACGTCAATTTTGCGATATGATATCTCGAGAACTAAGCGAGATATATAAATTTAAAAATATTTTGTACTTTAAATTTTTCTCGTCGAGGTACATAAGAATCCATTATCAAGGGTTTTCGTAGAATGCCCTGAATTAACACAAATCTCGCAGCGTTAATCAATCCCTGACTGGCATTAAGATTTCTGTTTAACATAATAATAGCATTTTTCTTTGAAAGCAATTTATGAGGCGGTCTCGCAAATGGATCTAACGATTTGGATGAAATTTCATATGTAGATAACGTTTTGCTATTCAAGTTTTTAACACGATTAAAAAAAAAATTGCAATTTTTGTATTTGGTTTCTCGAAAACGGCTCTAACCTCATTACGTAGAAGGTTCAGGTACCAGTAAGCCTAATGATGTTAGTGAAGTTTCTCTTTGGTTAACTGTGCACCTCAAAACGCCTAGGAAGTCTTCAAGCCTTTTACTTTAATCAAACTTTACTCGAAATCTTGGATACTAAATAGAAATCGAAAGATGCCGAACGAAGATCGGTCACCCAGGTACTAAGTGTTATATATAATACATAAAAAAAGATACAAATGCATCTCCCTTAAGGTAATCCTATCGGCGCCCATGGGAAATAATAACAAAATTCAGGAAAAGTTTGGGATTAATTTGGAAGACCAGCATTGGCAGCCAAGGATATTAATAATGCTTTATTATAAGAAATGCAAGAACAACTGATGAATAGTTCATCTGAATTGATTACAAAATATTTTACTAAATAAGCAGACTTTTCTGTTGCGTCTGTCTTAGTCTTTTGCCACTGACATTTCACTCCCCATCAGGAATCTTCTGGGTTTCTTCCACATGATGCATCTGGACAGGTTGACAATAGTTCGCAAGTTGCATCATTTTTCAACGGTGTGTGTATGCTCCTTCAGTGATGATATGAATACATTTTGTCCTGTTAAAGCAACCTTGTTTTGATTATGTATTGTGTGACACCACGAACGCAAATCTGACTCAGTTCGTAGCTCCCAGTTTTTTTTTTTTTAAAAAAGAAGATATTTGGGGTGTTTAAAATTTGAACTGATTACCTAATTTTAAGTCTAAAAAGCTCTCTGGTTTGGCTGTGATATTGGTTTTCTCCTGCTGAATCTGGGGACCACCTCCTCTTAACTATTGTTCTGCCACTGCAGTTTAGATGATCTGTTCCAGTCTTGTGTTGTGAGAATATTATTTTAATCTAATGGCAACAGCCCAGGTTCTATCACCAATATATCTGATATATCCCATTGCTCTGCGGTCTTTCTCTGACCTTAAATTACTATTTGAATATTATCTTTGGTCATCGTTCTAGCTATTCTGTCAGTGACTCCTACTATAGAAAAGGAGTTGGTCACAATTCTCAGTTGTTGTTTTGTCATTAGCGCGCAGGCTATCTTCCAATCATTGTAAACATATTTATTGTAGAGCTTAGTTGTTATGTTTTATGGCTTCAGCTCATTATCTGCTACCGTCTCAGCTTTACAGAATAACATTTTGATCAAAGTCCTTTTCTGAACATGGCGCATTTAAATAAAAATTTGAACATGTAACTTTTATAAAAACAAAATGTGTTAATTTGCCTTCCTGGTATATTTTAATCAGTACATCCAAAATAACCAATTAACAATTTGTTTATTAATCTAACGTGAACTTTATCTTTGGATGGTAACTCGATTTCATGTGATCCAAAGAGATCCATTGACTCGGCCACACCACAAAAGTATCGTCAAATGTATGTATACCAAACTAAATGTTTTCTTTAAGCTGTTGAGTTCACATTGCATTCAGATTTATCAATAAACAAATTAGCTACATCTACATCATCTTGCAGTTTGTAATAATTATTGCTACTGGAAATAAGTAGTTTGCTGAAACAGGACGCTCCATTCATGATTAAATTCTTGATTTATTATTCCCACAAATCACTCGACAAGGACATTGGAATTTAACAAAATTGCATCAAAACTGATAAGTATGTTGTGTTTCCTGTTCTCATAGAAATCAGGGAGACAACTCCATCACAGGTAACGACTAATCAATATCTCTGAGCGGTCCAAAATCTGCTAACTACAGCTATTATTAGCAGCCTTCACATGCAAATGATATTCAGCTTGAGTTTACCTTAGCAAAGTTCTCTCTATTGAATAGTACAATAGGTTTTTGCTTACTGCATAATAGTGCAGAGCGGTTCCGTGGCTGTTAATAACCCAGTGTCTTGATCTACTTCTTGCTGGAACCTTTTCGGCCACTGACAACGAGTGGTCATTAATACATTCTCTATCGGCATTGACTAAGTAAAGACTTGTGCATACGGGGATTGCTGAAATTGGGCACGCGAAAAGCAGTGGCATAGCTAGGTTATCAAGGGCCCCAGTGCAAAAAAATATTTTGGGTCCTCAGGCCAGATGGGCGACCTTGTTTTTAGCGCTACTGAGTTTTAAGAGGTCCCCTGAGCTGAGCTTGGGGTCCCCGGTGCACGGTACCCGCCTAGCCCTCTGATAGCTACGCCCCTGGCGACAAGTAGATCTGCTAAAAGCGAGTAGAAAGTATATGAGGCCGGTGCTTCTCAAAAGGAATTATAATAAAACAATTTGACAGGTGATTTATTGCTTTTTAGTTATTGTAACTTGTGTATCTCCCTCCTAGGTCATAAAGTATTTTTCTTCAATGGATGCCCCACTTGTTCCATTTAGGATGGAGATGAAATGTGATTATCAATCTCCTCCATCTCCCTACCCTCTTGTTAACACCTACCTTTAAATGACGCCGCTTCCATTTTCTGGCTCTATTATAACCTAACTAATCAGTGGATTCCTGTCATGTATATTGGGATTGTTTCTTTTTTGGCCAAACAGAAAAACATAATAAGCATACATGTGTGTTATAATAATATAAGTGTAAAGTTTATTAATGTTTGATTAGATTAAAGCGTATATGTCCTGCAGTAAGGAACTTATAAATCCTATATTCATATGTCGCCAAAAGAAAGCAAAATAAGTGAATGATGGTAGAGAAAAAAGACGATGGTTTCCGCTGCTGCCAAATAATGCCAGGTGTAACAGCCCTCAAACCTAAAATTAAATGTAATTGTATTTTATAAAGTATTGGTAGTAAGTTAGAGTTTGGTTGAATATGATCTGGTATGTTTTCTTTGCAATTTGCTGTAAATCAGTGTATATAGACTTTATTTTATGAAAATAAATTATTTAGAGTTCATTTAATATGTTTAAGAACAGAATTGTGCAAGATAATTGCTTAAATATTCATAATTCCAAGTGTTAATGCAAGTTACAATGTACAGCATGATCGTATAAAAATTGCACTAACTGCTGAAAATTTTCTGTTACTATTTTAAGAGAACTGATTCTCACTAACTATCAGTAAAAAAAATGAATAAATATTTTTTGAAAATGGATTAAACATGTAATCTTTATAAATACCATGTAGGACAATAAGCTGCAAGAGAAGACAAATAATCATTGGTTTCTTTTTCTATTCTGATTTACCATTTCTTAGACTGTCCAAGTTGTTTCTATGAGTCTTGCACAAAGTTTATCATATTTTTAATAATTCCAATTAATTTTCTTGCTGTTATCACTCTTTCAAATCCATCTCGTACAAGATTGAGGTTATGAGCACTACAGTTCACAAATAAAATTAAAGCTCTTCTTTGCGTATTCGTGATTGTAATCTCATTATTTTTCCAGAAATGTTGCAAGCCCCATGGTAGCACTGGCCTCTCAGTTTTGAGAGTCCTATCTTGTGCTTGGCGAAAATGTCAATGACCCGGTAAAATAAGGTTTCTGCCTTGGTGTTCGCAGATGAAAACAATCCAATAAAATATTCAATTGCAATGAAATTTTCCAAAACGATTCTCTGACAAATGGACACTTGTTCCGTTCTGGAAATATCAGAAGTTTCACATACAGAAATAGAAACAAAATCAGCTGCTCTTATTTTTTCCATGATTCCAAACAGTAATGTAGTAGCCATCGAATCAAGAATTTTACTGTGACAGTCATGATGAAATCATTTGTAAGCATTTCTTTGCAGCCATGATCAGTCACATCTTAAACTTTAGCCTATAAAAGTGCCATGAAATTTGAATTTTCGTCGTTGTTGGCTCCCTCACGGAAAAACTTTTTCTCCCCATGGCCCTCAAGGTAATAAATATTTTTGACAACTCTGTATGGTTATCCAACATGCTTAAAATGAGCCACTGAAATTGATTGTTGGATTTTATCCCTTTTTTTAAAACACTTTAGTGCAGTTTGTATGAAGAGAACTAATGGTGTATGTATTTTATAATATTGTATAACCAGTACTGTGTCTCAAAATTGGGGGGGGGGGGGAAGATACCAAGTCTGATCTGGAGATTTTTTATAGAAAAAATGGAATCTTCGGCAAAGTGTAAAAAAATATCTACCATTGTTTTTTAAAAGTCGTTTGAAATCTATGCATCGATAAGTGTGTGTGAAAAACTAAATGCAGGAAGAAGAAGAAGAAAAAAAAATCTTCAGCCTAGTCCAGTAATTTAAGCAAATAAGACTTCCACTAAAAGAAAAGCCTCCTAAGTGGTATAACATGAATGCTCACAATTATTTCATATTAGTAATTAGTAGTATTATCATTACTCCGTAGGTTTTTTTCGGCTTTGCCTATTAGTGTTACTACGGAAAAATTGTTGAGTGAAGCATCCTTAATTCATGATGAAAAAAGAAGCAATCTTTTGTTTTTAAAATTTAAGTTGTCATTTCTAACTTCCAAATATTAATGACTCTAATTAGAAATTAATATTATTATTTATTTAAAATTGTTTTCATTATTTAAAAAAAAACTATGTTTCACTTGAAATAAAATAGAATTAACTAAACGGTAAATGAAGATCTGTGACACCAAATGACATTTTCATATGATTTCTGCTTCTGTTTCCACTTCCATAATGTAAGGGAGCGTCCATGAACTATGTGGCTCAGTCTAAGGGGGGAGAGGGAGTTGTGAAGAAAGCTACATTGGGCTGCTTGGTTGGAGGGGAGGGCAGTCCGAGCCAAGCCATGTAGCTTTCTCAATCATATTATTTACACAGTTAAGATAAGGTACAGAACACACAACAGCATATCATTTGATTGTTTCCGTATGTAACTTAGATGCAATATATACTAATAGTGCTGCACATGCATGTGACTAGTGCAGGGCTGCACACAGCTGGTGCATATGGACTAATCAAAACGTGATGACGCATGACTGTTCGAAAAAACATTGGACATGCCGTACCTACATTCAGCTGCATTTTTCCAAAGCAGTGGAAATCATATTGATGGTTTGAAGTAAAGCTGTTTTGATTTGGACATCTCCCGACACGACACCACTAGTTGATAAAATAATTTTAATTTTGTTCTGTCAAGTGCAACTTTAATTATAGTGCTCACTGAAGTGTTATTTCAAGTTCAAAGAGGGATGTGAAGTGGCACTGTACAAAAACTTTCCAAGGCTTATCATAAATGTTTTTCCGAGTTTTCAATATCCAATGAGTTATAAGAATCTTTTAAGGCGGCCAAAGAATCATTCCCTGTTGATGTAGAAAGAAGGGTGACACAACTGCAGAAAATAAAACAAAAAATGCAGCTCTTCTTAGTTTATATATAATGTAAACTGTGAGATGAAATGTGCCTCATCTGACATCCAGAAATCTGTTGTACTCTTTAATGTTTGCCATAATCATTTGAAGGAATTCTAATAGCAACTTATAGTCATTCTACTTGTGTTCTGTATGGCCTGGAGCTTGTAGGAATGCAATTTTAAGTCTTGATGAACACTTTAAGGAAACTACCTTACTGCAGCTGCTTATTTACGAACAGAACGCAATGGGCTCTGTGCGAATGAAACGGGCACAAATACGATATTCTGTAGTGTAAAAATACTTCTTGGTCATCCTGTTGGATTCTTTTTCACTTTTTAAAGCTTTCAATTCATGTTTGTGTCAAGTGTTTTGATAGAAACTCCCCATGGTTACCCTAAATTGTAAATCTGTCAGAACTCCCTCTGCGCACCTTTTTTTTATGGCTTAAGTATTCTGTTAAACAATCCACTGATCCATGGCTATTAAATGCAAGGTTATTATAGTACTAAATGGCAACCAGAGATAATGGTGCCCAATGTCCCTCAGTGCTGCCAACTGCAAATGGCTGCCACAATGCGTTTCAAAAGTTCCCTTTTTGTTGGTGACGTGTATGAAAAGCATAAGAACATGTTTAAATAGAGCAAGATTTCAGCTACTTACAGTTATCTTATGAGCTCCAAAGAGATGTCATTAGTTGAATTGGGGCTATGACATGGATGTGGTATGATAGTCTTTACAAATTTCATATGTAATGGTTTTCAGCTAAGGTCTTGCGTTATCATGTGGTAAGCGAAAGGTTGTCTGCAACCCATACCTGATACTTAAAATATAAGCTTAGTCAATGTTGTCTTGGAGTGTTCAGAATGAGAACCAACGGATAATGTGAGTATGGTGGGTAGCAGTACCCACCCACGAAATTCCGGGTGTGTATTTTACCCACCCGGAATTTAAGAGCAACTGAGCGTGCTAGAGGAAAGAAAGAAAGAGTTCAGATCTGTTAAGCATATTAATTTCATCATCCGAAATGCATGTAAAATAGACTGTGTACCCACAACAATGCCATGAGTGAAGAGCAGAATTCCTTTGATGTTTCAACAGAGACTGCCACACCAGTTATCGCCATTGAGCTCAATTGACGGCAATCATTCTGTGTGAAAACAAAAATGCTCAGATAAAATAACGGTCTTCCAAAACTGTTGTGCATGAAATGTGCCTTAGTATATTTTGAAGGTGCTTTGACTGAAACTGTGTGTATTATCAACAAAAAAAGTTCAAATGGATAAATTCATAGCCAAGTTGTAGAGCAGAAATGAATTAAATAATACCAGAAAACAGCAGGACGTGGAGGATAAATTTTAATCGTACTCTCAAGGATAGGTCTTCAGTGTGGAAATCGCTATTGTAGAACAAATAAGTCTGATAAATAGTACGTAACCTCTGGTTTCTTGCCCTAAAGAAGTTCTGCCAGTTGGGCCTCCATTTAAGAGAAATCATGGATTAAAAAGTGTAAAAATTGTATCTAAATTACTTATACCACTATGGAAGGCCAATTGTTAATAACGTTGGTTTAGCCATGCGTGTTGGGTGTATTTCATCTGTCTTTCCGTACAAAATTTTACATTAACAAGCAACACTATTGTGCAAGTGCAACTTTCCTGACGTACTGACTCAATTTAAGCTTCACAGGTGTTCAGCCAGATAGTGTCATATAAACACAACGTTTCTACAGCTGCCTCCGCTGTCATCACCAGAGTAAGCTGGAAGTCACTGCCTAGTCTAGGCAACAATAAATAAATTAAACTGTTGCATTGTCATTATTTATTCAATTAGTAATTAACTAAGTAACTGTGGAAAAATGGCCTGCAACAATATTGAATTTTTTAAAATCTGTTTCTAAAGCTTTCATAAATTTGCAATTCAAAAGCTGCCCTCCATTTTTGGCATGCTCTGTCAGTCCTATGTATTCCTCCAATGACAACTTAATACCTGTAGCCCTGCCTACTCATTGCCGGATGTGAGTGTCGGAGAGAGCTGTTGGCCTATTTAAGGAGGTGCGGCACATGGGCTGTCTCAGTATCCGACGGTCAGCCGACCTGTGCAGACGTCTCGACGCCTGATGAAGACGACAGAGCTAGTCGTCGAAATATCGTGTTTTCAAAACGCTATCCGGCATTACACCCATGAAGACTTCATTGCAAGCATATACCGGGAAAGTCACCATTCTGATAACTGAAAAAAGTTCGTGATTTCTTTTGCTGTATTTCTGGCTTATTCTTATGTTCCATTTCATTCCTTTTCATTCTTGGAGTAACCTTGATGGGTTATGGAAACAAAAATTAGAAATAGATTCTGGATTATTTGAAAGTATTTGCTTGTAATATCCTATGGAATAGAATGACAATGATAACCCTTAAATTAATATCAATGAATATTGATAAATAATTTGGCATATAAACTATATAATAGATTTATAATGAAACTAAGGAAAAAGGAAATGGTTTTAGGCACTATAAATTACAACGGAAGAGAAAATGACTCATCACTCACCAAAGTTGAAGGTTGTGACGAGTGAAAAACATATATGATGAACACTAAAATACACAATATTTCATACTGTAGGAAATGAGTTATGTGGTTTGGGAGGTGTGCACATGCTAAAGCATAACACACGACAGTGCATTATCGGGAGAAACTGAGATGTTATATATAAATACGTAAATCACAGAGGGTGGTAGAGTACGGAATGTTAAAACAAAAAATAGACAAATTTTGAAAAAAATTGTAACTAGTTAAATGATAATAATTATAATAATAATGATTGATGGGTAAAAAAAATATAAAAAATGAATTTTATTGGTGGTTGAGACCAGGGGGGGTGTCTGGTATCCAGGATATTTTGGTTTTCAAATTCCCATGTCCTAAGTTCCGAAGTGGCAATGGTTTCAGGGAAAACTTTGATTGCTCTCCCAGTGAAACAGTCATTGAGGTTGTTAGAATTGTGGTGGTTAGCATATTCTGGTATTGGAAGATATAAATTGCAGGTGTGGACTGTTTGTCTGTGGCCATTCATTCTGACAGAGTTATTGTGTAGTGAGGCCTGTATCGGAACTAGTGCAGTGGCGGCAAGTTAGCTGGTATATGATATGTGTTGTGGAGCATGTGGCATGTCCAATGAGGCATAAGGTTTCCTTCCCCATCATTGGACATGCCACATGCATATCATATACCAGCTAACTTGCCGCCACTGCACTAGTTCCTATATAGGCCTGACTACACAACAACTCTCATTTAGAATAAATGGCCACAGACAAACAGTCCACACCCAGAATTTATATCTTCTGATACCAGAACCTGCTTACTGCCACAATTCTAACAACATCAATGACTGTTTCACTGTGAGAGCATTCAGAGTTTTCCCCGAAACCACCGCTGCTTCGGAATTTAGGTAATGGGAACTTGCATACCAAAATATCCTAGATACCAGACACCCCCCCCCCCCCCGGCCTCAACCACCGATAAAACTCCATTTTTTTTTACCCATCACTCATTATTATTAGTATTATCATTATTATTACTTAACTAGTTACACATTTTTTCAAAAACTGTCTATTTTTTAACATTCCGTACTCTTTTTTTATATTACTAATTCTATCAATCTCTGCGATATATATAAATACGTATAACATCTCAGTTCTTCCCAATAATGCACTCAGTCATGTGTTAAACTTTAGCATGCGCACACTTCACGAACCACGTGACTCACTGCCTATAGCATGAATAAGGTGTAAAACCGAAATATCATGTATTCTAGTGTTTGTCATTTATTGCAGCCTTCACTTATTGCAACTTTGGTTAGTGGTGAGTCATTTTCCCTTTCCTTGTAAAAAATAATAGAATTATAATCAGGTATGATATTGTGAACTGAATCCTTCAATATATTGTATATATGATTTTGTCAATATAATAAAATAAAAAAAGGAATAAACTAAACAGTTATTCCTATAGAAAGAGAATATTATTCTAGCAAAATATGCTAGAGTTTCACACAATTCTAATGTTACAAGTAAGAAATTACATTTTCCTTTCTGTAAGTCGTAACATTATCACTACTGATCCTGATTGGAAGCCATTTGTTCCATTAAATCATGGTTGTATGTGGAATGCAACATAAGACCCAGGACACCAGCTCTGCTTGCCATGAGATGTCGTAGTTGGCGCTCTTGCTCAAGCAGTTCATCAATTTTCAGCCACTGTTCATGAAGAGAAAAAAAATGTTATTGTTTTTTTAAAAAAAAGAAAGCTGTTTGCAGTTTAGTATTTTTAACATTCTTCACTCCCCATAAAGACTAGGAACACTAATGGAATTTACAAACAATGATGAAGTTATGAAACCCAAGCAATATTAACAAAACCGTGAATTTTTAGCAGCAGGCTTCATCCTCAAAATAGCAAAGAAGAAAAGAAGCTAGTGTTATATGAAATAAAGAAGTGTCTCCTGATGACTAGATTATTCCTGTAGAGTCATGTTTGTGTTTCATCAAAGCATTACCTATATTTGGAGTTGTTTTCCACTCCCCTACCCTCCATCCCCCTCCCCCTTTTTGGTCAGCCTTAGTACCAATTCATTTCTCCCCAAAGTGAAACTATAACCATATTATTACATAAACAGAAAAATTAAAAATAAAGTTTATTAAGTCTGAGTTAGCACTTAATTAAGCATAAATTAAGTATCTGTTATGAGGACATTAATGTTCCAGCAATGTCTAACAATTACAAAATATCACAGGAGATGTTTACCAAACAACCAAGAGACTTGAATAGATTTTTAAAGAGCAATATTTTACAGCTGTACTCTGATGCAGTTCCTGTAACTGTCCCTCACTTCCAGTCCTGATCTACTTTCTACATTTCCATATCCTTTAGTAGTACTAGCAAATTAAATGGTCTTTTATTTTAAAAGAAGACTCACCATCCTTTTTCTCTCTCTTGGTTCTTAAAATGAGAACTTTCACATAAATAATTTTCATGAACGAGCTACAGGGTGGCAATTATTAAACTATATGAAATAAAACATAAATTATTTAAAAACAACTGAGTGCACAAACTTTGGTCAACATGTAAACGTCACTACAGATATTCAGATTTAGGTTATCACATGTTTGATATGGCTGCTTCCATTGGCCATGATGTGGCGAAGACGAATAGCAAAATTCTTCATGACCCGCTGAAGTGTCAGAACTTCGATGCTGTCAAAGACTTCCTGAATGGCAGTTTTCAGCTCAGCAATGGTTTTGGGGTTATTTCTGTACACATTGTCTTTAATGTAGGCCCACAAAAATGAGTCACATGCGTTCAGATCCGGAGAATATAGTGGCCAAGTGAGTCCCATTCCAGTGCTCTGGTTACCCAGAGCCAGAATGCGGTACCCAAAGTGCTCCTCCAGGACGTCAAACACTTTCTTGGCCCAATGGGGTCGAGTCCCATCTTGCATGAACCACATCTTGTCAAAATCAGGGTCACTTTGGATAATGGGGATGAAACCATTTTCCAAAACATGCATATATCATTCAGTAGTCACCATGCCGTGAACGAATATAGAACCGATTATTCTGTGGCTGGACATTGTACACCACACAGTCACCCGTTGAGGGTGGAGAGACTTCTTGATTATGAAATGCGGATTCTCAGTCCCCCAAACACACCAATTTTGCTTATGATGCACCCATCCAAATGAAAGTGGGCTTCGTCGCTAAACCAAACCAAATTCGCATCAAATTCCTGTTCATCAATTCTCTTGACTATAGTGTTGGCAAAATGCAACTGCTGTTCCATGACTATGGGGCTAAATGGCTGATGGGTTTGAATTTTGTATGGGAAAAGATACAGGTCTTCAACAACAACTTGTCACAGGGCCGACAAGTTGTGGCCGATTCCCACCTGTTGTGTAGCTTGTCTGGTTGATTTCCTTGAGCTGGTTTGAAACACAGAGTGTCTTCCGGATGTTTTCAGGCATTCTCAAATTTTTTTCCAGCCAACATTATCAACACAAACACTACCAGTTCTCTCAAACTTGCAAATCAAATTCCGCAAGCACATTTGGAACAGTTGTCTTAAGCTTCAACTCGGTTGCAAACTTCCTTTGAGCCACAATCAGGCTGTTATTGTTTGCATAGTAGGCCTTCACTAGCAATATACACTCAGGCATGCTGTACTATGACATTTTCACTTGCAAATGGCCAACAAAAAGAAGTTGCGTGCACATGCACATACTAATTGCCATCATGCCCTGCAGTCAACCATGAAGTTTGAACTTCATCACGCAAACCATTTAGAAGTTATGATGATTTCATTTAATATAGTTCAATAATTGTCACCCTGTATTTTCTTTATAAGATTTGTCCAATATAACATATATACTGAACAACAGATCAATTGATCCTTTCCTTCAAAATAATTTCTTATGCATTATTGTGATAATTAGAAACAGCATCAACATGAGAGATGGAAATTAGTGTCAACACCTCTCCACATACAATGTAATTTATATCAGGATTTGTAAGCAGCCCAGTTGCTCTATGTTAAAGTCATATGTTGATAACTGAAAACCCTTGTTCTATATCCCTGTCAAATATGGAATTTTTATGACTAGTTAATATAACCTTCACAAATGGGAAAGTTTTATTTATATACCAACATCTGCCCACCACTTTACGCATGTTTTCCTTGGTGTTTACAGAAATGCTTTACTCTTTCTTTTCTGGTACCAAATATTATCATGGAGAAGCTAAAAATATCACAATTCTATGTAGTTGAACAATACAGATAAGATCTATTTAAAGATAGCAAACAGAAATGTGTACTTATTATAACAAACACACAAAAAAGGAAAAAGCACAATCTATGGCGCTGATCCATCCAGATTATGTAACCTTCGTGGTGAACTAAGAATGGGTAAACATAACAATAAACACCAATGAATAAAGACTATTTTGGTAGGAATGGAAAGCAGACATTATACAGAGAAACGTATTTTTTAATTTTGTATGAACCATCCATGAATTTGATTAGCACTAGTAATTTTTGTTGCCACTATTTAGCCAGGTGTAGTCGTATTTATTAGTAATGGCTTCTTAAGATTGGTTGCCGATCTTCTGTGCCTGTGGCTGCACAATTTTATTTCCTAATACATATTTTTTATTTATTAATCATTGACTGCTTAATGAAATTAGATGGAAAAGGCAGATCATTTAATAGTAATAGTCACAGAAATTATTCTCCTAATCGACTGTTAGTCCCCTATGCACTGAATAATATTTGATGCTGTTTTCCTGTATTTCCTCACATTGAAAGAATAACTACTGACAACATGCATACAAAATGAAATAATTTCTCAGTAAAGGAGCCTGTGCTTACGTTGTAATGCACCTCGGACAATTATGTATAAAATGTAATTTCATAATAAATGGTTGTGTAGCTAGGTTGTAATGTAGAACATACAATTTGTTTAGTACAATTAGTCCAGGGATGAAACTGCTCCCCATACAATGTTAACATAAATGTAATTTGTTTGTATTAGGTTATAATGCAGCCTGGAACATTGTAATAGTAACACATACGTTAGTAGGGCATCCGAAATATTATGGCCTATAGTAAAGTTTTACAATGTACAGGCTGAATTTCAACTTACATGGAAACAAATTAAAAAATTATAGTCTCCAACAGTGAACTGCAATTACCCTCAAATAGGACTGCGCCCCACTTAATACTGTCAACAAAAAAATTACAACCACTAATCCAGTTTATATAAAACATTTTACTTTTGGCTTTACGCCTCATCGATGTTGAGGTCATCAGAGGATGGAGGGAACTGGGGACAAGGAACTGGTAGGAATTTGGCCATGGAATTTTGAAGGAAGCATCCTGGCATTTGCCTGGAGTGATTTGTGGAAACCATGTAAAACCCAAATCTAAGATGCCCGGACGGGGTTTTGAAACGGCGTCCTCCCAAATGAGAGGCCAAAGTATTAACAGTTCACCCACCGTGTTCGGTATATATAAAAGAAAATAAAAATATGTTTCTTGGTGTAACGACTGCTTTCCATTGCTACCAAAAAAAAAAGTAATCCATGGGTATTATTGTACTAATATGTATCTACATTAAGCACCAAGTTGATTACCTTAAATTAAGTCCACAATTTAGTTACACTTTCTGGAGTGCATCTATAAAATAGTGGGATGCTTAATGTATTCTGTTTATTTTAACTTACTGTATGTCAGAAACTGAAGAAATAAATAACCAGTTAAAGCTGCATTAACAGAATCCAAGCAGTACTGTACTAACATGATCTTTGGTGGCTGTTTATATAAAAAGATTTTAATCTAATTTAAATATTACCTACACTTATTATATTTTATTAATGTATTCCATTTATTTTAATGTTCTAGATTTCAGAGAACTAAATAACCAAAATAAAAAATCCAAAGGATAACATGGTGATTTTTTTAAAAATATTTCTTGAATGGACTGCTAATCTAAGGGAGTGAGTGATCTGTTAAACCTATTTTTATTATTTAGAAATTATCATCATTTCTTGCTCTGTTCCTTGTTAGCATTAAGTGGTAAGAAGGCTTGGATCTATAGGCAGTTAAAACTCCTAAAATATGCACTTATCAAATGATTTATTTTATTTTAACTCACCGATATACATACTTCATTCCTTACAAAATGATGAATCACAGTATGTTACCAAGAGTTTTTCAATGTTTTTAGTGGTCAAAGATTTCCTATTGTCAGAGAGAATTAGTTTACAAGCCCAAAATTACTGTTCCATGTCAACAGAAGTGATTGGGCAATACTTGTACGAGGTGCATTCAAGTTCTAAGGCCTCCGATTTTTTTTTTTTTGTCCAGACTGGAAAGAAATAGAAACATCTACATTGTTTAAAAATGAGCGTGCACTCGTTGTCAATATGTAACAGAGATGGCAGCACTGTACAGCAGATGGAACTCTAGCGACAGCGTCGAGAATGAGAACTGTTTTACATACTTAAACATGGCAACTTTTTCCTTACTTGAAGAGCGTGCAATCATTTGTTTTCATAATTTGCGTGGTGTGATTCCAATTGAAATTCGTCGACATATGGTGATGGAGTTATGGATGTGTCGAAGGTGCGTTCGTGGATGCAACAGTTTAATGGAGGCAGAACATCGTGTGACAACAAACCAAAACAACCTCGGCCTCGCACGAGCCGGTCTGACGATGTGATCGAGCCAGTGGAGAGACTTGTTTTGGGGGATCACCGAATGACTGTTAGCATTTCTGTAAGTTCTGTGCACACAGTCCTGCATGACGACCTGAAAATGTGAAAAGTGTCCTCCAGCTGGGTGCCACGAATGCTGATGGACTACTACAAGGCTTCTCGTGAGGCATGTTTCCAAGCATTGTTGACGCGCAACAAAGGCATGATGGGACTTTCTTTTTGCTGATTGTGACAATGGACGAGACGTTGATGCCATTTTTCAATCCAGAAACAAAACGCCAGTCAACTCAATGAAAGCACACAGATTCACCACCGCCACAAAATATTCGGGTAACCGCCAGAGAAGAAAAAATTATGGTGGCATTGTTCTGGGACAGCAAGGGCGTAATCCTTATCCATTGCATTCCAAAGGGCACTACGGTGACAGGTGCATGCTATGAACATGTTTTGAAGAACAAGTTCCTTCCTGCACTGCAACAAAAACGTCCGGGAAAGGCTGCGCGTGTGCTGTTTCACCAAGAAAAACGCACCCGCACATCGGTCTAACGATACGCAACAGTTTCTTTGTGAAAACAAGTTTGAAGTGATTTCTCATGCCCCCTATTCACCTGACCTGGCTCCTAGTATTTTTCGCTGTTTCCAACAATGAAAGACACTCTCCGTGGCCGCACATTCACCAGCTGTGCTCCTATTGCTTCAGTGATTTTCCAGTGGTCAAAACAGACTCCTAAAGAAGCCTTCGCCGTGGCCGTGGAATCATGGCATCCTTCTTGTGAAAAACGTGTAGGTCTGCTGGGAGATTACATAAAGAAGTAAAAACATTTTCATAATTTTGGGGTGAGTAGTTAGTTAGAAAAAAAATTGGAGGCCTTAGAACTTGAATGCACCTCGTACAATGGTACTGACTGCTCAGAACATTCATCTGACAAATATTGTGTGAATCCACTTAAAATACTTGTCAATTGATTGAATCTTTTCCAGTCCAGGGCTTGAGTCCAACACCCTATTGAGTTTACTTTTCCAATTTCATCAAGGACTGCATTTAAAGAAGAAAATGTGTTGTGAATCAACTGAATAGACTCGTGAAGGGGCACACCATGAGTGTCTAGACCCTTAAAAGCTTTCGAAAGTGATGAATACATGGATGAAACTGATATCTCAATACACAGTATCACAATCAAATGCACACTTTGCTTCATGAACACACACAGTATGATCATCATCATCAATACTTGTGATTACATATTTTACTTGATGGAAGTTCTCCTTGATAGAACAGCACTACAGACAACCAAGTTCCCCATCCAGTGAGATCAGGTTCCGGCGGAAAGGAATGTCAGGTAACCTAAAATTTCGTTACTTCATAGCCAAATTTTTCATAGAGCAACGAGTTCATTTAAATAACATTACAGATCAGGTTTAAAGGTGTTTACTTAGATAATTCAAGTCATATTTCAGAGTAAACAAGTATATAGAATCAGAATGTAGGATTAAAATATCTGGTATATTGGATTCAGACTATTTTAGAGAAGAAAACGTTACCTTTAGTTTGAGAGCTATTTCAGATTAAACTAGTAAAATGAGATTAGTAACCTTCCAGCAAGGAATTTTCACTGAAGAGAGATGAGACTTTTACATTTGGAACTAGTAGGAAAATTTTATGCCGCAATAATGCATTTAAAATTCTAGAAGCCACAATTTTAAAAACAGGAAGACAGTGTATAGCTTAAAAGAAGTGCGATTTTTGCCTGCATATCATATTAAATTTTGAGAAAGGTATCTATAGGTTAAAGGCTGTTTGGAGAAGATTTGGAAAATTGGGTATCAACAGGTTTTGAAAGACAAAACTTTCATCAAGGGTTTTATGTTTAAATGAAAGAGGAATATTTTCTAGGCATGAAAATACAATTGATTTTTGGATTTATGCAATAGTTAGGCAGATATCTGAAAAAGAGATAATTACAATTCATACCACGATGGTGGTTGCCGCCAGAGGTTGTGAAAGAATTCAAATGATCGAGGGTAAGGGATGTAATTGTAAAACAATGAAAAAATTATTAAAGAACTGTTGTTACAGTTAAAGAGTTACGGTTTCTTATAGAAAATGGTTTGTAGAATTGTTCAAAGAATATTCCAGAGCTGTAAGTTAAATATTTCAAAAGATATCAATTTTCGAAATTACAAGTCATATAACAATTTTTTCAGCTTCATAGTTTTAAAACTTTGAGAGTTATGAACATTTTCAGAAATTTTAGAAAATAATTTTTTATGGCTAAAGTAGGATAGCTACAAACATTTTCTTTAGTATTGAATTTAACGCTTGCAAGTTTGACTATCTACTGCAAAAATTTCAGACTGATATGAATTTATTTAGTGACTGAAGATTTTGGTTGTCGCAATAAAAACACAGGGGGGGGGGGGGGGGGTATTTTTTCCATACTCTGGTGAGCCACATTGCATGAGAATGCAGACATTTTCCCATGGATTGTTGTATATATAGGAGGGCCTCGGACTAGGTTGTGGCAGTTCGTGAAAATCAATTGGACAGTAACCACGCACCTTTGTGGCATGGCTGCGCCTACTGGGCTAGGCAGGCGGTAGCAAACAATACCAGATTGCAATAGTTAGAGGAGGCTATCTTTGAAACTTATCAGCATGTGGAGGGTATAGTTGCTAAGCCTCATACGACTAAATACGAGGTAGGTCCGATAAGTACTTAGCCTCTCTTCCCGATGGCACCACTGTCACCAGATAAATTTATTATCGTGCAGTACATTATCTTAGATGGCTGTTGTTAAAATTTCAGCCAAATCGGTCTCATAGTTTTGTTGTGAAAGTGGGTGTTTCCGCGGATTTTAGAAAAATGGAAAAAGAGCAATATTGGTTGGTGATTTGATTCTTGATTTTGGAAGGAAAATCGCGCAGCAAAATCAAAGAGCGCTTGGATGCTGTGTACAGTGACTCTTCTCCTTTGATGGCGACTGATGCGCGAGATTGCTGGGACAGTAGGCATCTCGAAAGACCGCATGAAATTTTGGGTATGAGAAAGCTGTCAGCGCAACGGGTGCCACGTTTGCTCACTCACTCCAGATAACAAGCACAACCATGAGACCACTTCACAGCAGTGTTTGATGCTGTTTAAGCACAATCCGAAGGAGTTTCTGTGTCATTACGTGACCATCAATGAAGGAACAGTCAAAACAGTGGATTTTACCTGGAGAACGTGCTACAAAAAAGGCGAAGACTGTCCCATCGGCCGGAAAGGTGATGGCCAACATTTTCTGGGATTCACAAGATGTGATCTACACGACTACCTGGAGAAGGGCAAAACAATCACAGGGCTTTACTATGCCGAATTATTGGGCCAATTCGATGCCGAATTGCAGCAAAAATGGCCCTATTTGGCGAAGAAAAAAGTGCTCTTCCACCATGACAACGCACTGGCTCAGACCTCCGCCGTTGCCACGGCCAAATTCATTGAATTGGGCTACGAACTGCTGCCCCATCCACCATATTCTCCAGATTTGGCCCTGTGCGACTTCTTTTTGTTTCCAAACTTGAAGAAGACACGTGCTGGGCAGAAATTTGAGTTGAATGAGGAGGTTATTTCCGCCACAGAGGCCTACTTTGCAGATCTCCAGAAAACATATTTTTTCAGACGGGTTAAAGGAGAATCGCTGAGTGAAGTGTATCGAGTTAAAAGGAGACTATGTTGAGAAATAAATAGCCACTTTTCCAAAATTTTCATTTTTTCTTTTGTAGGCTAAGTACTTATCGTACCGCCCTCGTAGTTAATGAGGTTGGTCTGTCTCGATTGAGTTTGTAGTACTTTCAATCATTTATTTTGCAAAGTTAGGTTGATGCCTACATTTGTGACTTTGTAAAAATTTTGAAGAATACAGTGATGATTTGATTTTTCTATGGCAACAGTGAATTTATTTTCATCTTACCTTTCCTAAGTAAAGTTCTCTAGTCAGGTGGTGACTGAGTTTCAAGCACAAATGAACCATCCAAAGGCGACATGACATGGTTAAAGTTGAGGTCTAACTGTTTATTACTAACCCCGATAAACATTTATCCCTCAAAAGGATCCTCAGGCAGATGATCCTTATAAAACTGTACATGAACTGATACTTTAGGAACATTTTTTCCCACTTGAAATTACTTTGTTATCAGACAGAAACAGAGAACATATCTCTTTTGCATTGCTATGTAATCCATGTGCCATACATTTGACATGGATAAGATTGGGGAAAAATACTTGAAGTGACTAACAAGCTTTTAACATATATGAAGCTACATCTGTGATTAAAAGCTGCATCTTGTAACAATCATGCTCCGATTCAGCAGGCCACAGAAGTCACAGAGAATCGTTTACTAATCTTGCAAATGTACTGTGGTTGGCTTTCTCTAAAATTTTGCATGAACATAAATGAGGTTTTCTGGGTTATTCTTGACATAATTTTCCCACTATGAAGTTTGCTACTTATCAGCCACACGAATTGGTTGTTTCATCTACCATTATCCAGACATAGTTCCCCCCTATGTCAGACTGAATTGAATCCAGGTCAGAAGTGTGTACAGAAAGCATATAATTTTTCCTAAAAGTAGCTTCATCCAGTATCTATTGACTAACACAATACTTTTGAAGAAATTCCTGTGGATTATTTAATTTATGCAGTGGAATGTTGCTTCATACAAAAACCTTAGAAAGGTCAACTGAAATGTACTGATTTCAGATCATGATTTCACCTGAGTTAAAAGTAGTTGTTGCATGTTCCTACTCTTTTCTTTTGACCTGAGATGTAAAGCTGTTTTAGAATGCTGTTCAAGTTTAAATTTTTCTTGTATTTTACATTCTTTTCACATATTTGACAATACACAACATTACCATCAATAGTATAGTTACTATTATCTGAAATTCACTGCTTAATTAAAAACGATCTTGTGCACTTTTCTTTAGGAATTTTTGTTGTCAGATTAAACAAAACTATGCATTACAGACAATCACTTCCATCAACACAAACTTAAAGAGGATACTGCTTTGGGAAAGAAATGTACACTTGCCCTTAAAAGTAAAGAACCCTGAGGTCTGGAAGCCATGAATCTATTCTCAGGCAAACTGGCTCATGCTGCAATTAGGGGAATGTTCAGGCAAAGTCTTAGAAAGACAACAGCTGGACTTCCCAGAAGTTATTGCAAGGGCAAACATCTCAAAAAACCTGTCTAATGTGCATGTTTGAGTCAGACAGAAAGTTCTCTATCTGTGAATGCAAGTATAAGAATAACCCTGCTCACTCCAAGAATTTGACAGACTTATTGCGGTGCCCAGGGATGTCCAACATACAGAAAATCAATGCCGAAATATGCACATAGCCTTAGAATATGCACTATACCTCAAAATCTGTATCTGCATATGCTTTAAAAAAAAAAAAAAATCCGGGCCCTAGTGATAAATTATTTCGTATATTTTAAGTTCAGCATTAAGATTTAAAAACATCATCCAAATTGCTATAGTAGTTTTTGTGTGAAGCCATTTCACACACACACAGCTCATTAACAGATTTATATTTTTTATATAGATGTGAAGTATGCTATGAACGCTCTGTTCTTCAGATTTCATAATAAACTGTGGAGCCAGTCATGACAGGCAAAATTTGCCACAACTTGAAACTCTGTCACCCATTTGTTAAGATCAAACAAATTTACTTTCCATTAAGATTTGTTACTTCATTTTCTTCAAGAAATGTTTTCTGCATAAACACTGAATAATACAGGAATTAACAGTGATTATAAAAGAAAGACAGTTGTAAAAAGAATTACTACTATTAATTGGTGAAATAGTATTTTGTCCAACACTGATTGCACAGTGTAAACATGTTGAATAACACTTCCAAGTTGTTAAAAAATTAAATCTAGAAATACACTTAAAACAAAGTGATTATATAAGAAAGTTAAACTGATGATGTATAACTAACACAGCAATGCACAACCCTGTGTGCAAGTATGTTTTTGTGTGACAGCTAACAATTAGGCTGCCTGTAATAGATAGCAATTTATAAGTTTTTACAAGTACAGATTTAGAATGTGAGAACTCACCTGCCGAACCCTTTCCATATCAATTTCTGCTCTTCTTAGTTTTTCCCAATGATAGTGTTTGACACAACTTTTCTTAGGTGCACGACAAAATTCACCAGTCATATTGAATACATTTGTCACAAGAGGGCAACCACAGACCTATAAAAATTATAATATTCATTATATAAATCTGCGAAGTATCAACCATAGAGTGTTATGAAACAAACAATTAAAATTGCCAAAATACTAGAATAAGAGACACAAATTTCAGATATAAGACCAAGCAGAAAACTGTAATTTTTCCTTTCTTTAAAGAAAAAAAAAAGAGAGTATGCAAGAAATATAAATTCAAAATTAAGATATTTCAAGGCTCTTCATACTTCAGAATTGTGAATATATAATGAGAAATATCAACAACTATGTTCATCTATTGTAATCTATAGTCAATCTCTGCTTCTATGGTGTAGCCTGTTGTACAGATGAGATTCTGGATACTGAACAATGTCAAACACAATTGCTGACCAAACAGCCTTCTCATATTAAGGCAAAGGAGTGTGGAATGGTGCAGAGCACACTTGCCGCTGGTATTAGAAGTAACCCCCAAAGATGGATGAATCAGAAATAATCAATGGGAAATTACTTCATTAAATCACTAAAATGGTATCCTCACTAAATGTAATCCTCTCAATTTACTGAATGATTAATTTTTCTTGTTTAAAATATTCCAGAGCCAAATAATCTCCTAACCTGATTTCAGGGAAGGAATGAGCCATCAGAATTAATATAAATATTCTAAAAGTTTGAGTATATGGAATTTTAGCAGTTTGGTCAAGACATGGAGATCACAGAACAAAAAAAGGGAAGTTTAACAATTTTGCTATGATGTAGCTGGAATTAGTGAAGTTAGATGGAAGATTCACAGGATTAAGCTATGAATGGGGTTGGTGGGAAGGCATCTGAAGAATTTACAGGTAATAAGATGAGTTATTTAGTTTTTTAGTGACTGACTCATTCTGATTATGAAGGAAATTATGCCTTCATCAAATACTTCAATAGAATACTCATTCCAATTTCACAGGAAGGCAGTGATGTACAAGGGGGTACCCAAAAATAAACCAGAATTACTTTTTAAAAGCTATAAATTTTCAAATAATTTTCAAATTTTTTACAAGACAATATTATCCCCTTCAAAACACTCTCCATTACAACTAATACATTTGTCCCACCTGTGCTTCCACTGTTCGAAACATTTTCTGTAGTCATCTTTAGAAATGGTTTACAGCTCCTTCCTCGTTTTTTTCTTGACCTCTTCAATGTTGTCAAATCAGTGTCCTTTCATGCCCCTTTTCATGTGTTGAAATAATGAAACGTCACAGGAGCAGCAGAAACATGCCGTTTTTAGCCAAAAACTGACTAACAGAGACAGCTGAGTGTGCAGGTGCATTGCCGTGGTGGAAGAACCAGTCTCCTGTCTGCCACAAATCGGGTCTTTTCTGACGAAAACTGTTGCGTAAGTTTCTTAAAACTTCCAAATAAAAGGTTTGATGTGGCGGAACAAACTCTGAATGAACTACACACTTGGCATCAAAAAAGCAAATGAGCATTTTATTATTATCAATTTTTTTTATGTTTGATTTGACTTGATATTTTTTTGGACAGGATGACAATGATTTCTTCCATTGGCTTGACTGTTGCTTTGTTGCTGGGTCATAACCATAGCACCATGACTCATCACCAGTAATGACCTTCCTGACAGAAAATCTGGATTAATTTTGAGCTATTGTTTCAAAGCACATGTTTCAACTCGAAGTTCTTTTTGATTGTCAGTCAGAGCCCGAGGAACAAACTTAACAGCAACCCTTTTCATTCCCAAATCGTCGGGTACAATTCATTGAACTGAACTCCAAGATAACCCACTAATCTGTGATAGTTGATTAATTGTCTGTCAATAGTCTGAGAGCACAAGCTCTCAAAATTTTTCAACATTTTTGTCGATTCTGGCAGTTGATGGTTGTCCAGAACGAGGTTTGTCATTAATCAACATGTGAACCAGCGAACCACTCTTACACTTGAGTTTTTCCAATAACATCATCTTTGTAAGCTGTTTTCAACATTAAAACAGTTTCAGCAACATTTTTACAGAGTAGAAAACAAAATTTCACAGCTGCACAGTGTTCACTTAAACTTGTCATCGTCAAAAACAAAACAATAACAAAACAGTGCTAGATTATTGCAGATTAACAGAACAAGCCAGGTCGACAACACAGGTGGCACTGAAATGACAATGAGTTATGCTATAAACGCCTAGCGGCAGAAACGCGTACTACATGAGCTCCACCCACAGCATTGCTATTCCGGTTAAAGGAATTGGGTTACAAAACTTTGGTCAGACCATTACTTGAATATAGTGGTGTAGTATGGGACCCACATTTTGATTATCAAATATAGGAGTGGGTGCAAAACAGGGCTACTAGATTTGTTTCTGAAATTACTCCAGAATGCAATTAGTGACAGATGTGATAAAAGAGCTAGAATGGGATTCATTGGAAAACAGGAGGAGGGTGAAGAGGGTCATGGGAGTGTACAAGGCGTGTATTGGTGATGAGGCATGGAAAGAGATTGGTGTAAGAATTAAAAGTAATGCATGGAAGGGAAGATGACCATGGACATGAGCTATCACTCGATTTCAGGCACAAGGGTGTAGGATGGAATAAGGTACCAAGAGGTATAATGGAAAATATATCAAAAAAGTTGAATGAATTTAAAGTTGAAATTTGTAGAGGGCCATTGTAGGTGAGTACAGGAAAGGGAGAAATGGGTGTGTAGGAAAATTTACGCAGGAGTGTCCACTTCACTGCAGTTAAATTAAAATAAATTTATGTTCCTGGGCAATGCTGGAGTGTCTAACTTTCGGACAAAGGTGTCAGTCTTTTCTATGCTGCCATTTACCCTTCATGTGATCTGATGCAACTCAATCACTTACTGAGCTTATTGGCAACACCCAACATGAAAAAAAGAGATAGCCACTAGTTTAACCATACAACTGGGATAGACATAACAAAAGCCTAATATACTACATATTATTTAGCAAATATGTATGCCAAAAATTAATGGATATAAAAGTCATACATATGTGATCATCAGTTGGCAGTAGCAACCTTTAAGGAACTCGGCCTGGGAAAAGCAGTAAATAAAAGGATCAAGTGTTGCAAGCTGGTAGATGGAAAGCATTTAAGGAAAGAGTAAAGGCTAATTTTCCCAAGGATGAAATAAGAGTAACAAAAGACGAATTGAGAAGATTTAGAACAATAAAAGTAAAGGCAGCAAAATAAAAAGTGGAAGAACATCAAATAAGAGGAAGAAGAAGCAATCACCTTGGTGGAACAATTGGCTAGTTGACTAAATTTGAAAAATAGATTAATAATTTACCTTAGTGTCTCTATTTCTCAAAAAACGTACTATTTTTAAAAAAAATCAAACATTTACATTAAGTATTTTGCAATTTAAAAAAAAAAAAAAAAAAAAAAAAAAAAAAAAACAATTTAAATTTACCGCGAAAATGCTCAATAATGTCATGGCTTTTTGAATGACGTCACACCTCGCGAACGTAAACAAAGCAGTCATGTATGTATATGGTAGGTGACAAGTGTTCTTTAAACATGAATTCCTCATTTTGTAAGTACTGTGCAGTGCCCCAGTGTAAAAGTACAACAATAAAAACGCCAAACAAGTTATTTATATATGTTACAAACAATGAACAAATCTATATATTAATATGCTAAGTGAAAACTTCGGATCCCTTTTTAAGAATATTGCATGCATGGAGGAGTGTGAGATTTGGCATGGTTAAAGTTTATATGGAGAAGAAGTGCAGAAAGCTAAAATTTAAATATAATACATGTTACAAATTCATTAAATTAAATAAAACATTCATTTTTCACGTTCAGTTGTTTTATTAATGGCAATGACGCTTAGCGATTCTGCCAATGTCTGTGGTATTTGGTCAAAGAGTAAAGAAAAAATTATACTAAGCATAGTTAATATATATGTTACAAATACATTATTAAATAAAAAATTAATTCCCACGTGCGTGAAATCGGAGCCAAGTATCTGACATGTATTCCCAGCATCTATATACTCTGTGGTCATTGGTCGAACAAAGCAGTCGTGTACAGTAGAGGCTAATCTTTGAACTTACAAAAGGAACATTTCGAAAAGGAATATTTTGTGTATTATAGAGAATTCAATATCCTAATGGATAATTTGAATTGACTTTAGTATTGCCTAAGGTTACTGTTAAAAAAAAAAATAAATAAAAAAAAAGCAACTTGGATTTATAGTTAAAAAAAAGTGAGTATACATTATTATTCAGAAGGTTAAGCTTTGGTTTTGAATTTCAGTAACATTGACAGATCCGAGTGAGAGACAAAGAAGAAGGAATAGCTATTTGCGTGAAATTCAAAAGACAATAGACCAAATTTAAATAGTGAAAATGAAATTATTTTGATACTTGCATTTAAATGAGCACTAAATGTCATTCCAAGAAATTTTTATAGTTTCGATTGTGGATTAATACATTTGCAATGCAGGTTTTGCAACGCAAAACATTTCGAATCAGAAGTCACTTTAGATGAAAGGAGTGCATTCACTTCATTTTGGCAGTATTACCGACCTTAAATCAAAATGAGTATGCTATTTGAAATCATTGTATGATGGACTAAATTCAAATGAACCGTCGATAAAAAGAAAGTAAAACATTCGTAAATACAATTCATCATTCTCTATGATTAGGTCAGAAGCTAAAATTTCGGATACAGTCATGCGTGGAGTGTATCATTTTGAAATACATTGTGTTTATTTATTTTTTTTATCGTAGATCAAGTCTGATGACTACTGCATACTGCACGAGACATATTAATCCTTTTGTTCAGTCATTCATTGCGATAAAAGATTGTTGTCTCAGAGTTGAAAATCAAAATAAAGAAATTTATAATGCTCGCAAAACGCAATAGAACATTTTAAAAAAATATGAAATGATAATTTTTTACAACAGAAACTAATAACTTAATGAATTACGGTCGAATTTCGACCACTGGGCGATCACTAGTATGGAAAAAGTGGTTAAAACTTGCAAGGAGAGAGGATGCTCATAGGTTATCTGCAGATTCAAGTATCTATTTTTGTGAAGATCATTTTGATGTAAGTGTTTGTGTGCTATATATTTCTAAATCTAAAGAAAAACTGATGAATTTTGCAAAACCACTACTTTTCTAGTATTGATAACATAGTATGAGTTGACATTGTTTTGATTTTATGATTTAAAATCTTTCTTTAGTGTTATGTTTAATATAATAAACACACTCTGGCAGCACTATCATTACCATGGGGCCACAATCTGATGATAGATTCTTATACAATTCGATGAAACAAATCGAAAATAAAGAATATATTTTTTTTAATATCTCTCATGGTTCTCAAGATACCATAACTGAAAGGTAATGTTGTTAGGCTGATACAAAGCTTATAGTAGACGGAAAATTGGCAGTGCCATAGCTTTAAATTTGCCACACCTGTTTCTTGGGGATATACTTTTCTAGAAAAGATGTATATAAACGCAAAAAAGAAAGGCTCTGATGCAATGACAGGGTCCGAAGAAGGAAATGTGCTGTCGGTCTGAAATTTACTACACACATTCCTAAAGACATTTTATTTCATAATGCAGCCATCAAACATATGAAATATGTATCAAGTTGTTTGAAATCCAATGAGGATAATAACACATTATCTGGAACACCTAACCGATACGAATATAAAAATGTCTGTGCAATATGCCTGTCAAAATGAATATTTCGTATTATTACCTGTGTCGTTATTTCTTCTTTACGCTTTATAAGGATGTGGAATGCAGTTTTCTCTGCAACAATAAATTGTAAGATACATATGCGATGAACAGAAACAGGTAATAACACATATTTATCGCGTGATAACTTGTAACGATCTGTTTGTGATTTCGAGAAGCAACATCTAAATAGACCTGATGAAGATAACCGAGCAGGTTGTCGAAACGTCATCATTTTATGACACCATCCGGCTGGACACCCATGAAACTTTCATTGAATCAATACACCGGAAAAGTCTCCATTTGCATATCGAATTAAACTTGTCTTTCAGCGTATAACTGAGAATAACTGTATTAACGTGACAAAAGTTCCTACAAACGAATAATTTACCAAGTAACCTGTTCTGTTGCATGAAAATGTCAATAACAACTTTGGCGTCTCGCGAGGTGTAACGTAATGCTTCCTCATTGGGGTTCACATTCACGTGAGTGAATACCTGATTTTTCCAAATTTATTTTCTAAAAATAATACTAATCTTTATCTTTTATAATAAATAATTCAGTTTTTTTTGTTATCTCCTTAGCATGATTAATCATTAAAAACTGATAGGTGTCTGATTTATTCTTAGTGGACACAAGCAAATTGTATAGCAGAAGCAGTAAAGAAGAAAACCAGAGGATGGAAAGAGTGGTTTTTGATACAGAACTCAGGAGGAAAGGAAAGAGCTAAATAAAAGATTAGCAAAAGCCTCAGAAAAAAATTATGAAAATAACAAAGGTAAAATCTTATGTTAAATTCACAGAAAAAACTGAAAATTAGCTACAAGGTAAATAAGAAAATATTGTATGGGTTGGTAAGAAACAAAACAAAATCTAAAGATATTTTGGCAAAAGTATTGGACATATCAGGTGAAGGATGTTAGAAAGAGTACTTCAAACTTCAGATGGGAAGTAATGGAAGGAAACCAAGGAATAATAGAAGAAAGTGCCAACAAACAAGAGAGTGATACAACAGCCTTTGAAAAGTAAATTAAAGACTAATAGCAGTAAAAGAAATACCAGACAGGAAATTGTTAGGATTAGATGAACTGACTGCAAAAATGGTAAAAGCAGGAACAATGGTTGTATAGAGTCGTACAGGCAGTGAGTCATAGTGCTCATTCATTAAAAAGAAAGGAAAACAAAATATGAGAACTAAAAGGGTATTACATTAGTGAGTGAAAATATATAGGGCTAGTCAAAATGATTGCAGTGATTTCAGGAAATTACTACAGATTTATTATTTGACATATACTTACAAGATTGCACAGATATATAAACAAACTGTGAAAGTTTTTTTGAGTGTCTACAGATGCTCAATATGTGCACCTTTAGTGACTCTGCACACAGCAAGTCTATAATCGAGTTCTTCCCATACCCGATGCAGCATGTCTCTGTCGATGAGAGCAAATGTATTGGTGATGCAAACCTGCAGGTCTGGCAGATCAACTGGTACTGGTGGCACCAACACTGTATCTTTTACGAAACCCCAAACAAAGACCAGACCTGCGGGTTCGCATCACCAATGCATTTGCTCTCATTGACAGAGACATGCTGCATCGGGTATGGAAAGAACTCGATTATAGACTTGATGTGTACAGTGTCACTAAAGATGCACATATTGAGCATCTGTAGACACCCAAAAAAAACTTTCACAGTTTGTTTATATATCTGTGTAATCTTGTAAGTATACATCATATAATAAATCTGTAGTAATTTTCTGAAATCACTGCAATCATTTTGACTAAATTAACCTAAATAAAACCAAGCGAAGAATAGAGGAAACAGCTAAAGAAGAACAGTATGAATTTAAGCAAAGACGATCAGATAAATAATAGAGAAATGATGGGACTATGGCAATGACGCAATAATAGGATCCATAGACATTAAAAAAACTATGATGAAGTACAGGTGGAAAACATATGATTAAGCTTTAAAAAGACAAGAAGCAAATAATCCATGAACAACAGACCCAGCAGTAAACAAAATATGAAAAGGTTTACAGTTGGGATACAAGTGACCAGTTGAAAAAGAATTAAAGAACATCAATGATATATAACAAAATTGACTGTTTTAGAACATATCTTGCAAGAACAACACTATGTGCTATTGACAGAAATGAAGGTATTGGCTAACCCAGAAGGGTATTTGCCACTCATTGAGAAGTGGTGAAAATATTTTAACATCAATTGAACATAAACAGAGATTGTTAAACAAATTTGTTGCTTGGGGATATGCAACAAGATATGCTTAACCTGTAACCATGAATGTTATTTAATCTGATATCTAAGTCAAAGTTTACACAAGTTTGTAGACTGCTATTAGGTTGCCAATATGTTTTACTACTACTGAAAAAGATAACGGATAAAAGATTCCATAGAAATAAAATTCACTCATGAAACTGCTTCAATATATTTTTAAAATTCTTAAGTTAAATGGGTATCAAATTATAAAGCCCTACGATATCATCAGATTATTTGAAATCTTTTATGAAGAAAGCACGTATATAAGGAGTATGTAAGGAAATATTTTGGAGTACTAAATAGTATCCGACCGGATATATTCTATGTTTCACCCCTACTTGTTTAAAAATTTATAAGCCTCCAACCAAACCATTGATCTGACTGACACAGAGAGTCCTCCATTTCAAACTGTATACAAATGCGGAAATCGAGGGGTTTAAATAGATTTAATCAATGGAACAACATTTCCTGATTTCTAATTTTGCTTCAATCATTTTATAGACCTTAATTTTCTGAATTCTTTATGTAGTTATAAATTTTGAGAATGGTCTGGTGGCTCAGTGGTTTTAAGGTGTTCAACTGGGGATTGAAAGGAACCCTGTTGAATCCCTGTATCAACGGGGATTTCCATAGGCCCTAAACCTGACTTCATCTCTGGTAATGGGAAGTATGCCAGAATGCTTCTGTAGTTTTGATTCCACATTAAACTGTAGGTCCCTGTACCTGGCAGGATTGGTGGGTTAGGTTAAGGTGGCTATGACAGCTGCGAAATGCACAGCCAATAGAAACCCTGTCACCAGGTCATTATGACCACGCAGAATTATTATAAATTTTGTCTCAAATAGGGTATATGCATGAATTATTTTTATATTTTAAATCAATTATTTAACTTGTTATATAATCATAAAAAATGTAATTTTGATGAATATATTAAAATTTAACATAAATTTTTTTTTTTGAACGGCAATCCAGTTCCAATGATTTAAAAGCTCCCAGCTTGGCGCGCTGTACTGTGACATCATTGTACATGACTACATTGAGTATGTTGTGGAGTGTTATATCTCAAAAGTTTTATGTTTTATAACAAATTTTATATGGGAGGAGGTCGAAAATCATTTTATAAATACTGTATTGTACGTATGTGCAAAAATACCATAAGAAATGTACCTGATAAAGTGTATTTTTATGTCCCACGAGATCTGAATGTAAGAAAAAAGTGGTGTGTAGCTATGAGAAGACGTAAAGAATCTTCAACTAGTTGTTTATACTGTCGTGAAGATCATTTTAATGTAAGTATATAATGTTTAATGTCATTATTCTAAATTTGTTATAATACTTGTACTTGACTTTAAGAGACCACATCATTTAATCACTGAACTGGCTGATAATAATATGTCTGTGGTGCCGTCGTTTCTTCAAATGTGCCTGCCAAAAAAATCCAAATGTCCGCACCCTAATTTCACAAACCGCAGTATCAGATATTTCTATTTATTTTCATCTGCAGAAATTGTCGAGCATGAATTTCAACTTTAAAACGAATCTCATTACTTCTAACTGACACAACAAATGCAATTTAGGCCAATGACTTCCTAATATGCCATGCCAATAGCCATTGAAATTTGGTTAGGAGGCGAATCTGTTTTTGTCACGTACATTATTTTATTTTCAACCATTTACACCCAACCACTTCCAGGAATTAAACATACTGAACATAGAAAAAAGATGTTATGTATTACGTTTAAAATACTTCTTGATGACATACAAGTATACAAAAGACGAGAATGAATTAAAGTAAACACTAATACCCATTTCAATTGAAAATACAATAAACTTACTAACAAAAACTGAAAAAATTTATAATATTGTAGACTTTTCTGGCATATGTTTGCAGTGAAGTCCTTATGTGTGTTCCTCCAGATTGTGCTGTGAAAACAGAATCCGATAGTAAAACCGTGAGGACTTCATTTCGAATCAAAATGCTTTTCTGCTACATTGTTAGGCTACTAGCTTCAAAGCTCATCAATAATAACAGCCCGAATGTTCTGGCAAGTAATTTCTTTGGAATTGATTAAATTAGTAAAATTTTTATAAAACAACATGCAATGTAATTCCTTGTGTCTTACCTGTAACAAAAAACTAACAGTTGTCACACTGGTCGGGAGTGCATTTAAACTTTATCACAAACTCCGCTAATTCATCAGACCTATATTTCATCATCGGTTACTCCAGTGTGTCCCTTGATTCACATTACATTTATCTAATACGTAGCTATTTTTCTAAAAGGGAAAAAAAATTATTAATTCAAATATCTAACAATTAATTACCTTGCAGCTTTCACTCCTCCATTGTCAGTGACTGTAAAATCTGGATGTAATGCAAAATACGTTTTCGTCATGAAAACATGTTTTTTTTTTTTTGGTAGATTATTTTTACAGAACTGCTTCCATTCAATTTTTATCATATGAGTATTCTCGCAAGAATGCAACATTTCACCAATTATGCTGATTTAATTACCATAAAACCTTAACACAATGATAAAATTATAAAAACGACCAGCAACTACGCATTCGTTTACAATATGAACGTGTACTTTGATGTCATGATTCGATTTGATAAAAACCGTAGTGTTTTAGCGAAGTTACATTTCCCTTGATATTCATTGATTAAAATCAATAAATAAAAAGCAAATAAATAGGAAAAAATGTGGTAGCAGTAATTCTACAGTAATAAAGCTTCCAAATAAAAATACTAGCCGTATCTTTGAATTTCATGCATACTCTCTATTGGGTTAATTAGCCACTATTCATATTAGAAATTTCATTTTAGGGTTTGAAGTTATATTTTACAATGTTTTGTTTTTTTGCAAAGATTTTTACATCCTGGGATTCCTTTTAATTCCCTCCTTCAGTTGATATTTATCTCAACTCTGTAACTATTTTTTATTTGGATGAAATATTTTGATTTTTCATTTTAAATTCAACTGTAATGCCATTTTCCTCGCATGTTGTGCTCTTAAAAATTAATCTCTCTCTTATTACATCATAATTTTTAATAAAATTTTCTCCACTCCCTTAGAATCATTTGCTCTAACTTTTGACTTCTGTCTTTCTTTTTGTAAATCCTTCCTTTTCACTCTTAATTTTTGGCATGTGGCAGGTTTATGACATACATTTCTGCGACATTTATCTGACATCATCCACAACTTCAGATAAGAATATCTTACTTTTCACCCTTAAATTTCAAACTGAAACTGTTGTTATATTATTATTATTATCTGGAATTTTATCTACTGTTTGAGTGTATTTTCAGCTTCCTAACTATTTTATTTTCTTTCTTCCTCTAAAAATATACTTGAAATTTACTAATGGCCACAAATTTTGGTCAAAAAGTATCTTCCTATTCTGACAACATACTATCATAATTAAATTTAAATTATCTTTAAAAATGAGTGACTTTTTATTGTTTCATCTGTTTTATACTGAGCACTTGGTGAAACAAGACTTTTGAATCGCTCTGTTTTCTTTAATAAAATTGCTAGACTATACAACCCATGTATCAAAATGCTTGTTTTCTCCTATATTCTTTGTGAAAATGAATGAGGCAAAATCCCTATATTCTGAAATTCTGACTTTTAATTTTCGTGTTTCCTTATCCGTTTGCTTTAGTTTCAAGTTTAAAGTTCTTGTATTATTTATATTATGCTTCTGTTATCAATATACTGTAATATGGGCTTCAAATTAAACACTTTATATTAGCTTTGAAAAGTTTGTTCAGTCATAACAAGACGGAGGTTACAAACTCAGTGAAGCATGTAAATGTCTTTTGTATCACTAAGCAAAATGCTGCTTTAAAAACTCAAAGAGGGAAAAATAACATCCACAGTCTGGACCCAAAAAGGTACTATCTCTGGTATATGGTTAGCTGGTTTGGTTTAAACGACAATCAAAATATTTGTTCACAAATTAACTGCAATCTGTGCTAGAAGATTCTCGTAGGCTTCAGGCAAAACAATGACACAATTAAACAACTAAAAAACACATCTCAGCACCTAAATAAAGGAACAATGTGTGAATTTGCAGCTGCTACTGAAGAAATGCTTTTGTATCAGGCAAAAGCTCTTAATGCCCCCTCCCCCCCCCCCCACACACACAAAAAGAAATCAAGAATTGCACAATATTCTTACCTCAGTGTCAGATATTTTTGGTTCCTTCGAATGTTCTGGACACAGCACTCTCAGTCTCTTGCAATAGGTTTGATTTGCTGGGTTGTAATAATCACAGAACATATTATTGCCTTCGATACGCGTCTTGTATATAGATCCAAAAGATGACTGGCTCTCATACTAGGAATATCAAGAGAAATTTATGTATTTATTTATTTTAAAAAATTACAAGCACTTTATGAAGTAATGAGAAATATAAATATTAATAAATTTAGGAAGATGTAATTGTAACAGCCCTCATACCTGAACTTGAAATAGAACTGTATTTAATGAAGTATCTGTAGTGAGCTTAAGTTTGTTTGAATATGATCTGGTATGTTTGTTTTGCAATGTCTTGTAAATCAGTGTATATAGACTTTATTTTATGAAAGCAAATTATTTAAAGGCCATTTAATATGTTTAATAATCGAATTGTGCAAGAGAATTGCTTAAATGTGTGTAATTCCAAGTATTAATGCAAGTTACAATGTCTACAGGACAATTTTCTACAGTTTAAAATGATTTCTGTAAATAATTTTGTGTTTAAGTATCTTTAATTTCAATTTCTGACCATTTTGTAATGATGTTAAGTGATTATGTATTGATTCTGATTGTTTTTAATATGTTTAATTGTTTGAGTAAATGTTAATGTTCGAGAAATATCTGGCGGATGCTTTTGAAGAATTCCAGAAATTTCGATAGAGCCTATATAAAGAAATCAGCAGAAGGACAGAGTTTAGTTTTATAGTTAGTTTACAGTCAGTTTATACAGATTTTCTTTGCAACTGCATCAGTAGTATCTCTGGATTGTATCTATGCATGTGAAAAATATCGCTGACTTGTTGTTTTGAAAATAAATAAAAATCTTAACCTGAGTCTTATAATGAACTATTTAATTAATTACTATATTAATTAAAACCACCGAAGACCCTAATAGTAATAAAATAAGTACCTTATATATATGAAACAAGGCATTACTTAGTTACAAAGCAAGTCAGAAAATAAAAACTTAATTAAGTAACACAAACCTAATTTTCTGGAGCAGTAAATTTAAAGAACAAACCTTATTAAAACACTTCTCCATATGTTTTATAGCAGTACGTGAATGTATTTCATGGCCACATGTGATGCAATACATGCTGGCCTCACACTCGTCCTCTGCTTCTTCTTTCCAGTTTGGATCAGCAACAGCCGCTGCAGCACGTTCAACCATGGCATCAAGCTCTCGATGTCGCTTGTCGAGCTCCTGAAGGATGGATCGAACTTCAAGCTGCTGCCGACGCACGCGTTCCAGCTGCCGTTTGTTGTTTTCCTCAGCAACACATGGCGACAATGACCATTCTTGGATGCGTTGTGGAAGCACCTGCAAAATTAAAGCTGTGTAACAAATATTTGTTTTCAGGAAATACACTGCAGCAAAAGGAGGGAAACTGATTTGAAAATATGAGGTTTGATCACAAAATATGGAGGATTTTTTATTTTTTTATTTTGTGGTAATGTATGTCTAATTATCACAATTTTTTGTTGTGTGCTGCTACACTTGTACTTGGAATAGCTGGTATTGTTAGTCTTACCAGATGCTTACTTTATCGTTTGTTGTTGGAAAGTATACACACAGTTTGGCGAGCTCTGCAAATTTTTACTTGTGGAAGAAATGTTGAATAAACATTTTTAACAGGGCTGTGATGATGTTGAAGATAAGTAGTGTTCTGGGTGGCCCAGCACGTCAATAACCAATGACAATATTGGAAAAGTGAATAAAATGAGTGTGGAAAAAATCCTGAATAATTATTAAAAATGCCACTGATAATGTTGACATGTAATTTAGCTTATGCCAAGATGTGTTTATACATATATATTTTCTGAGTTTTACATGTATGGAATAGAATCGCTCAGGAGTTGCTGAATAAGGTCAGCTATGATCCAAAAGTGCTCATGTCAGTAATAGCTGGCAACTGTTAAGGTTCTTTGGTGGGTTAATTACTGCATTAATTACTTTAAAAAAGTCCACCAAAAACAAGGTTATGTTGAGATGTTCGTTTATTTTGAACAAATCAAAACAAGTCTGCGACATTCACAAGCATAGTTGTTACAATCCAAAGATGCAATACTGACTTGCATGAATGTCTCTGTAACACTGAATGAATACTTAATGCAAACTAAAACTCTCTGTCCAGGCGATCTGTTTATATAGAGTCTATCGAAATTACGAGAATTCTTCAAAGGCATCCGCCCGATATTTCTCGATCATTAACAATCACTCAAACAATCAAACATATTAAAAACAATCGGAATTGATACAAAATTAATTAATAACATTACAAAATGATTAGAAATGGTAATTAGAGATACTTAAATACAAAATTATTTACAGAAATCTTTCAAATGGTGGGAAAATTGTCCTGTAGACATCGTAACTTACAGTAATACATGGAAATACAAACTTTTAAGAAATACTCTTGCACCATTCGGTTATTAATCATATTAAATCGTCTTTAAATAATTTCTTACCTAAAACAAAGTCTATATACACTTATTTACAAGAATTTACAAAATAAACATATCAAATCACTTTCAAGCAAACTTTGGCTCACTACAAATATTTCACACAGTACAATATTATTCAAATTCAGGTATTAGGGCTGTTACAACCCCTCCCCAGGATTCACTTAATTTTACACAGATAAAAGTGATTGAATCCGTCATGAATCTAAGCAGGTTGAATGTACACATAATACAGACACGAACAGATTACAATCAATCAACCATAATGACTTTTACAATGAACAAACACAATTCTTCATACAACATCTGCACATAGTCCATGACACTGATTTTGTTTACAATAATTGTCTTTTCTCAGGTCCAATCATTTTAACATTTACTGTTTTTACACAACAAACGTTCAATGCCATCACCTTAAGTTACAATTATTTTCACACACTTGATGTCTGCTTGTTTATGACAACAGTCTATTTACATTTTACAGCTGATAATTTGTCATCACAATGTAGAAAGTAACAACATCATGAAAACACTAAATTTTCTACACAAAACTGTCACAAATTATACATTGAAATGCTTACATCTGCATCTGAACTTAAGTACTCACACCAAGCTATTTACATGCATCAATTGACTTACTTATTTACAAAACTAGATATTTACAGGTATTGACCCCTCCCCAAACCATGCATTTCAATTAATTCTCATAAGTGGGTTCCAGGATTTCCCTGGAAACCCAGAACCATGTAAGTTATTTTTCCTAACCTTCCAGTTTTTCTTCAACTTTGTATACACATTTAATATTACATTTCTATTTTCACAAGGCTTCATTATATACATACAGAAACACAAACTTCCAATCATCTCAGACAACAGATTTTGGTACAACCACACAACAGCTGAGACATACAATGGTTCTGTTTTAGCAAATTGATTGTCACTTAAAAGCAATGCTGTTGACTCAACTGGTAATACAAATTTATTATTCTCACTACTACAGTTTTGTCCATCATTACTCCCAACCCCACTCTTCATCATCTGATTACTACTTAAACTTACCAAATTATCTGAATCAGTACCTAAAACTGTTTTAACATCTGGCTTACTGACTTCATCCACCAAATAATTATTTTTCTCAGCAACTACTACTTCACTATTAGCTTCCACATCAAAGAGAGTACAAAACATAGTGTCATCTAAGTCACATTCTGTACAATTTTCCAAATTAGAAACTGGTTCAAATAAATCCTTACTCCCACCCATTTCTTCAATGTCATCATCTACACCAAATAAAGAGCTAAATAACGTATCAGCTAGGTCAAAATTAGGACATTTTTCCAACTTAGGGATTGGTACATAAGGCTTTTCAACCTCTCTCTCCTTTCAGAAGACAAATACTTTGACTTACAATTCTCCTCCTCATCTGGGTCTCCTATCCACCCACTGTATCACCTTCATCTTCAAGATATTTGAGAAACTCCTCGATTTCAGCACTTCTACAAACTTCATTACCACCCTAGCACACATAGTCCCAACTATGCCATTCTGGACCTTACAAGTTTCTGATAGCCACACTGTAGTATGCACTATAAATTCTGCACCCCTTTTTGTAATTAAGCAGTGACCATTTCGAAAATCTTCTACATGAAAATTATTACTTTCGCACACTGATTCTAGTGATAAGGTACTATGGTGGTCCCCTTCCCGCTTTATCTTATTATCAGACCTTTAATCATCAACATCATTAATTACATCTATCATAACCTTATCCTGAAATTCACTTGCTGCTACCCCCACCTCTTCCAATAAATCTTCTCGGGGATTATTCATAAAAATGGAATTAACGCTATAGCAGTTGGTACCTGGACCCACCTTCTTGTCCACCACTGCGGGGCCCATACAGGGGTGGTCTTTAGTTTGCCTGCCCCCCATGCTGCCTTTCCCTTTCAGATTGAGGGTTCTGTTCTCTCACTTCCCCATTATCATTCCTTCTTGCATAATTATTACGATCCCGTCCCCTGATCTACCATCCCTTGACCCATTACCCCTTCTAGGGGGACTCCTGCTGCCCCTCCTATGGTGTTGATGGTGGTAATGTTGTTCATTGAATGACTCCTGGGCATCCAAGCGTCTCAACAATTCAGAAACTCTATCCACATTTACTACATCCAAAGTGGCAATTAAATTTCTTGTTTGCTGAGGTAGCCTAGCTCCTATCAAATCAATAAATTCCTCCTCTCCATAAGGATGGTCTAAATACTTACAACGGATCCAACATTTATGAAAAAAATCATGTTGAGTTTCCCTACCAGGTTTATAGGGCCTTCCAGTCATCAACTCTCTCTTTTCTTGAATCTGCCTGCTTGTCGACCAAAAATGTTTCAAAAAGTTTTCTTTAAACAGCTTGTAGTCAGTCACTTCCCTAGCTTGTCTATCACCCCATGCCCTAGCATAAGACTTTAGATGTTTACCCACAAGTGCAATTTTCTTACTATCGGGTAACAAATTAAAATAGTCTGATCTTTCAAAATTATCTATAAATTCAATAGGGTGAAGCCTCCCACTATCATCATAGAATTCAAATTCTTCTTTTACATCGACACTGAAATTTGGATTACCTGTTAAGGGAATCTGACTTAACTGAACCTGTAACCCTTTTTTCTAACTGATTTACATTACTTTCTAATCCACGCGCTAACTGTTCCTGTTGATTTACCAATGCGTTAACATTTTTCCCTATACCAACACTTCCTGTCTTAACTCATTAGCTTTAACATCATTAGCTTGGAATAAAGCAACATATTCCTCCCTCATTTATCACAATTTTCACTGACTTCCTTCACCTCTTTATAAATTAAATTTTCACATTCAGCCTTATTCTGTTCACAAAATTTTGTAACTTTCTCAAATTTCTCCTGACATTCTGTTACTACCTTCCCCAATTTAGAATCTAAATTGTTAATATCTTCCTTGAATTGAGAGCTAAAACCCTGAAATTGCTCTGTGATTTTAACATCAAAACATTTAGTCAATTCAGAGAATTTGCTCTCAAAATCAAATTCATTTTTAAACTCAGAAAACTTACTGTCAAACTTACTATCAATTTCGGAAAACTGAGACTTAATTTCAGAAAATTTGTTATCGAATTTACCATTGATTTCTGCAAACTGAGAATTAATTTCAGAAAATTTGCTATCGAATCTGGCTACAAAAGACTCTAGAATTGCTTGTAGGTTCTGACTATCAGCCATTTTTAGTAATTAGCCAAATCAATATAAAAAACAAAATCAAGGAAAATTAAAATCTTTCCAATCTGCCACACATTAACATGCAAAATAAATCACTTGAATATTCAGTGCCGTACTTACAGTTATTCCTCACTTTTGTATCACATTAAATTTCCCTTAGAAGCACTTATTTAACTATTAAACACCACACTGACTTCAAACACTTAACCACACTTTTCACAATTCACTGTAGGAAGACGATTTTGAGGCCGAAGGAAATCCACTCGTCGTCGGAAGATTACATCCGATTCCCGATGGAAAAATCTCCGCCTTAGGCCGAAGTAGGTCAGCTTGCCGTCAAATCCGTGTCGTCTGTACAACCTCTACGTGTCTAGCCGGTCGAAATTTCCTCGCAATTTTCTGCAGATTCTTTTTAGAAGATAAACATCCCACAGATGTTTAAGAACTTCTCGTCATGTCAACGGTCGCCATGTTAAGGTTCTTTGGTGGTTAATTACTGCATTAATTACTTTAAAAAGTCCACCAAAAACAAGGTTATGTTGAGATGTTCGTTTATTTTGAACAAATCAAAACAAGTCTGCGACATTCACAAGCATAGTTGTTACAATCCAAAGATGCAATACTGACTTGCATGAATGTCTCTGTAACACGAATGAATACTTAATGCAAACTAAACTCTCTGTCCAGGCGATCTGTTTATATAGAGTCTATCGAATTACAGAATTCTTCAAAGGCATCCGCCCGATATTTCTCGATCATTAACAATCACTCAAACAATCAAACATATTAAAAACAATCGGAATTGATACAAAATTAATTAATAACATTACAAAATGATTAGAAATGGTAATTAGAGATACTTAAATACAAAATTATTTACAGAAATCTTTTCAAATGGTGGAAAATTGTCCTGTAGACATCGTAACTTACAGTAATACATGGAAATACAAACTTTTAAGAAATACTCTTGCACCATTCGGTTATTAATCATATTAAATCGTCTTTAAATAATTTTCTTACCTAAAACAAAGTCTATATACACTTATTTACAAGAATTTACAAAATAAACATATCAAATCACTTTCAAGCAAACTTTGGCTCACTACAAATATTTCACACAGTACAATATTATTCAAAATTCAGGTATTAGGGCTGTTACACAACGAAACATTATATAGAAACTAAGGCCCAACTGTCCCAATGAAACTCTCCTGAAGAGCCGAGACCAAAAAAAAAAAACTCATCAAGTTCAATCAAATGAGAAGGTTCTGGTCTCTCTTTTTATTAGAACAGCATAGTGTGCAATGAGTTCTTGCAAACAGATTGTACAGTAAATAAAGAGTAGTACTTGGAAGTTCTAAGCCACTTGCATGTAGCCATCCAAAGAAATTTCCCAGATTTGTGCTGAAACTCATGGAAACAAAAACAACACTGTTATGATACCTCAGCTTCTGTATTTGACTATTCAAGAAGTTTAAAAAAAATTAAGTCATTTAAAGGTTGGTGTTCTAAGGATATAAAGATGGAATCAATTAAGCAGCTTAAAGCCGAACCAAAAATAATTTTCTAGATTGAAAATAGCTCTGGCACATGTGTATTATTTCTTGTAACAATAATAAAATTTTTATATGGTCTTAATAACTTGGCAGAGACTACTTTTAAGAGGCACAAGATTAAAATTGATGTATAAATAAAAATTGGAAAAAAATGAAAACTTTTGTTTTGTTTATTTTTAATCAGCTCTAGTATATTGAACATGGAAAGTAGCAAGCTGGGTTCCAAAAGACAAGGTTGTGTGCTGAACAGATCCTAAATCTTAAAACCATTCTCACCTACAAGAACCTCAATGATTTGATTGTATTGTTAAAGTTTAAGAAATATCTGTCAGAAGCCTTTGTAATATTCTGGAACTTTCTATGGAACTTATATAAAGCGAGCGGCAGTGACCCAGTGAACAAAGTTTTACGTCGTCAAACACTCTCAGTTGAAACAGTACTGTCTATAATCGCTGGAGCTTGTGACCAGTATCTTTGAAGTCTGATGTTTTACGAGAAATAATAACAAGTTAAATTTGAAAGTGAGTCTGGAACTAATTACTTCATATATAATAAACCACGAGACAACTAATACACTGTAAACCCTCTTTTCCTGTTTTAGTAACTTCAAATATTTATTTGGTACTATCTGATGCCCATGACTTTGTTCGTGATTATAAAGAATTTTGACTAACGGCTACCAACATGTAACCACCATAGTGCACGATGGGAGACTCGAGGCTAATACCACACATAAACATCGGTGATCTGTGCAGGACATTTATGGCTGCAAAGTGAAAAATAGGGACACACTTGTATTTGGTCGAAATATGAAAACGCCCTTCGTCAACCAATTTCAACCATCAAATCTCCCACACCTCCACAGTTACCGACAGGCAATTAACACATAGCGTACGATGAAAGACTCCAGGCAACTACCACCCACAAACAACCATGGTCTTCACTCAGTAGCTATGACTGCAAGTTGAAATATAGGGACACACACATTTTGGCAGAAATAGAAAAATGACCTACATCGACCACAATCAACCACCATATCTCCCACAATGCTATAGTTACCAACATCCAACTACCATAGTGCAGACTCAAGCCAGTGGTCTGCGCTATGCAGTTGAGGCAGCGAAATATATGGACACACGTCTTTGGTTGAAATACGAAAATGTCCATGGTCAACCACTATAAACCTCCATATCTCCCACAACCCCACAGCTACTGAAATTCAGGCAATGCTGTGCACGATGCTATTAACACACACAAAACACCCGCGATCTGCGCCAGATAGTTTTGGCTGAAAAGTGATACATACGTCTTTGGTCGAAATACAAAAGTGCCCCAGGGTGACCACTTTCAACCACCATATCTCCCATAGCTACCAATATCTAACCACTATGGCACATGATGGGAGACTTGATGCTACTACCACACACAAACACCTATGGTCTACGCTATATAGTTGTGGCAGGAAAGAGAAGTAAAGGGACACACAAGTCTATGGTCAAAATATGAAAAACCGCTACATCGACCACCTTTAACCGCCACATCTCAAAAAACCCCAACAGCTAACAGCATGTTGTGCATGATAGGAAACTACCATATATTAACACCAGTTGTAAAGTACCTTTTAGTTCACCAAAAGCACTCCCACTAGCGATCCCCAGTAGTAAAATATTCTATAAATCGATTGTAAAGTTGTTTATGTTGGACTTACAAATTTCGAGAAGAGTAATTGTCAACTTGAAGGAATTTTCCTGTAATCTTTCCTACAGTGACAATCCACCATAAAAATCATTTTAAAGTGTATTTATCATATCGAGAAACGTTTATTTTAAGAGATATTTTGGTTTGTTCACGTTTTGAAACACGCGATCAGAAAAGTAAAATTCTAAGATTTGAAATATCTTCAAATTGAGTAAAGCTACAGCTGAACTTTTATCGCCAGCTATAGTCAGAATTGTTCCTGATATCTTGGTAGTAAAATTAAGTAATTTGGCAAAGTCTAATTAGCAATTTTAATTAAGAGAAAAAATGAACTCTTTAACTAAAAGGAATACAAATTTGAAATTTATATCAGTAGATAGCCCAAATTAAGGCGAGAACGAATATATAATGGTTTCAGTAAAAAGTTTAAACATTTTGCCTGGTAATTAAGTTTTTGAAAAATAGATTGTCGCTGATTGTTGTTGAAGCGCGTAAAAATTCCACCAAGTTGGTCATGTGATGACTTTAGTTTTAAGACTATACAAACCCTTTGGAATGTTAAATTAAATTAAAACAGATAGAACATGACAATAGAAAGTCCCTGTGAAAATTTCAAGTTAAACCATTATCTACCTTTGGAGATATTAATTAAAGAAAGATTCGTCAAGGCACAGGTTCGGAGAAGTCTATAAAAGACCTTGCAGTAAGCTCACGTTGTCTCATTCTTACGCCGGAAAGTGATCGCGCAACTTCGCGCTAGTTAGCGGCGCAAATTAGGGTAGCGGTTTAGGCAAGTTCTAACATGTCTTAATACTCACTAACGTTAGGGGGACTTTGTGAGTTTTTGTCTTCTCGTAGAATCGTACGTAATCTGCAATCATCAAAGAAACTGTTGTTCGATGCTTTATTCACGTTTCTGGTACCGACAATGTACAAGTGAACTATTATCAAGAATATATGTACTGTGTTATTCTCAAGCGGTGTTAAATGACTTTATCTTGTTTACCCTTTGCATTTGGGGTTTACTAATACGAATGCGTGGCGGCAGATCTATTTAATATTATAGGTACCAGAGGGCTATACATTGTCACGAACTTAATTGTTCATAGTTCAGGTGAAGGTGTTGCATAATCTCCGTGCAGCCTTTCTGCCTGACACAGTGATCTGTGCTAGGTAGTGGCAGCTGAAAAGTGAAATATAGGGAAACACACGTCTATTTTATATATATATTTGTGCGATCTTGTATCTGGATTTGGTATTCCTTTGATCACCTATTTTTATTGACTTACCAGCAACCTATAACTTAAAAACAAAAAGAGACAGTCCTAACCCTAACATAAGTGGGAAGTGAGCTTCCTTCCAGGATTTCTTAGTGTTGGGTGAGATAAAGATGAGATAATACAGAAGATGTGATGATAGTGTCAAACTGTTTGGTGGAAGATTCTGTCAGAGGCAGTCAATTACAAAGCTACATAACAATTTCATATCTGTGAAAAGAGAGACTTCACTATTATTTCTATAGTTTTATAAAAAAAAAAAATAAGATACCGGTAGGGAAAATAACACATCACTGACCACAGATGAAGGCAGGAGGGCAAGATGAACACAATCACAGTTCACAATATTTTAGTTAATAGTCTTACTCATGTAGGAGGCAAGATATATGGCAGGGAGAAATATGTGTACAAAGATATTTGACTCTCCTGTCTTCATCCGTTGTAAGTGATAGGTTATTTTCAGCATCCTAATTTCATTGTCACCATTATCCAACTGTTTTTTTTTTTTTTTAGTAATTACTAATTACAGTTACTCTCAGTTCCATGAACCTTCAGTACTATGCACAACACTGAAATATACACAACAGTTTTTTGTAAAACATACTTGCCTCCACTCCGAAATGTAATTTTTTCTCACTGCAATTGAATGCTTGAACTTTTACTTATTTATTTCTTCCCACATATCTGGCCAAAAAGGTATAGCTGCTTTTTTCGTAGTGCCTAGAAACATTTGACTGATATTCTACAAAATTTTAATTTTGGAACTGAAAATTGTTTATACACATCTTTGAGCTTAAATTCAGAGTTGAAGGAAAGAGGGAGGGAAGAAATTAAATTAAAAAAAAAGAGACAAACACAACAAATAAGCAAGTCATTGGGCAAACCCTTAATCCCATAGCACTATACATTCGTTATACCTAATCCATTCATCTCTACTGAAGGCTATCATATAGATACAACTGCTAAGTACTTGCTGTGTGTATGATTTATCTTAAAGTGATTAAATAGTTACCCAAAATATTATTTATTTGTTACATTTTTTGTTGCAATCCTCCTCTCTTTTAGCTTTGTTAAATGATGGGTTTAAACGTTATATCCTTGACCGAATTGCCCTGTGTCAATATTTCCAATTCCACTATTATGGTTTTCACTAAGTTGTGCAGTAATTACTGTATGATTTAATAAAGGGTCTCCACTGCATTAACATCATAACAATATCAACATTTTGAATTACTGCAGTAACTAATACACTTTTTTTATTCAACAGCGGTAGTGGAGATATTTCTTTAAAAATGAAATAGCAGTCAAAGCCTGCTTGCCAAAAGCTATGAAATAGACAGTCAGTTATAAGAACAGTAAGACATCAAGGAAGAGACCTGATAGATGCGGTTGGTAGCCAGCTTTAATCCACAACTGTCACTGCAGTACTTGCTGGAGGGTCTCGCTGCTTGTGTACAACCTGGACCATAGCATTGACGTGCACTTCCACCCTTTTCCAGCACGACAGGTGGTAGAGGCCCTCCACCATCAGAACTGGAATCACGTGTACGTGGTCGGTGCCGTGACGTGTTAGAGGGACGTAGCACACCTGTACACAGCCTGTTGAAGCAGCGGGGCATCTGCCGTCCTGGGCGAAAGTTATCTACATCACGGCAGCCATCGCAATGTCCACAATCTTCAGTCCGAAAGCAACCCTTGCAGCGCCCACAGCGTTTAGGCATTTTTAGTTTTTCATCAGCTGATGGCAAATAAAAGTTAACTGTAAGGTGCTGAAGCTATATGAATCCTGAGTTTAATAGAATACAATTTAAGGTGACCACATTAATTTTATCAATACTAATCTTGTACATGCAACAATAATTAATTCTGTAAGTGTACCAAAAAATTTAAATACTAACATGAACCAACTTTTTCCTTTCTTTTTCTTGACTGACGATCAACAGCATTTGAAGAAGAATGATCACTCTCTCTCTTCCTTGGTTTATACCTAGTTACCAAAGTGGGGTCTTCTTCACGACATCTCTATGGAAAAGAAACATACCAATAATTGCACAAAGTAATAATATTTACAATATACATGAAGGAGCTGAGAAACCAGAAATAATCCAGTGAAATACTAACAGCAGAAACTACTAGACATGATGAGATACAATTCACAGTCAGAAATTGTTAGCTTTATTTCACAGGAAGGGGCAACAAGGATTTAGAAATCTAATTTTGAAATCTCTGGAGCTTACCACACAGAAGAACTGTTTGATGTATTTTGCTTCCTTCTCAGAGATGCGTATGCAGTCTCCATGATACCATTCTTCACAGTTGTCACATGCACTGAAAATAATTACACATAAGTGAGGTAACCATGGCTACTGAATCATCCCTAACTATAACTTTTATACCAAGTAAGACTAGGGACTATAATTTATTTGATATATCTTATCTATTATTTCATAACTATCACTGATTATGATTGAGAAGTAAGTATATGTTGAATAAAGTGAACAACAATACTTCTTACTCAACACTTTTTAGTTTTTGTTGGTTTGGAGTTTGTTAGTGAAATAAATTAACTATTATTCGTCACATGATTAAATTATGGAAACTGAAGATCTAGAAACTGTTAGTGAAATCAGAAATGCTAGCAATAGCAACGAGGAGATTAAAAATTCTTGGCCATATTTTTGCAATTATATTGCATGGAAATAAAAATTGGGAGAACAATTGTTTAATGAATTCAAAATATGTTTGTTTAAACTTTCTACAGTCAAGACTCACGTTTCTAGCTTTAATAATCTTAGACAACATATGAAAAGGCTGCATAGATCTAAATATTTACGGTTAGAAGAAACAGTAGAAGTACGGTCAACTAGTGGGATCAGAAAAACAATTCAAAGCCTTACTGTGGCAGCAAAAGTATTTTTATTTCCATCTGCACATAAAAGGTTACATCAACAAAGCATTGGTGAATTTTTTGGCAACGTAGTCACAGACAGCGGAGTATCTCACGCTGGTGTGGAGCAATGCATTGTAAACTTTTTCATTGCCAACACGATTGCTACATGTTGTAACATCCAATACACTTGAGAAACTGATCAAAATGTTGAATCCCTCTAAGAACTCAATTTCCAGAGGGACATTGGTTAAACATGTTTTTGATGGTTAACTTTTAACGGATAACTGTAACTTGCATTAAATTTGCGAAAATGTACACACTTTGACAATAAATTTGGCCGCTGCTGAAAAATTCTATCACTCTTATTTTGCACAATCTGGCAAGCCAGTATTGCGTTACTGTTTCTTAGGGTGACATTGATGTCAGATTGTGCAAAATAAGAGTGATAGAATTTTTCAGAGGCGGCCAAATTTATTGTCAAAGTGTGTACCAGTTTAACGATTATTGAAGTTAACTTTTTGATTAACTGCGCCCAACTGTGGTTATATATTATGTGATTACAGCAAGCAGACCTCTTGCCAATGAGATGAGACATTGGGATACACATGACTAAAAACTGTGGGTTTTCTGTTCTGCATGTACGTTTGAGATCACAAGAAGGTGTGGCCAGAGTTTTCCTGAGTGTGCAACAACCAACAATCAACACTTCGTGGCTGATAACAATGAAGAGAGGGCTGGGGGCTCTTGAATTAGGCATAGGGGCCCTTTGAGTAGTGGTTGGGGGTCCCTGAGCAGTGAGGGCCCTTAGTGAGGGGCTTCCTGTGTCACAGGGGCACCCCTTAACCGACAGTAGAGCTAAAAAAAATGATCTTCAGTTTGCCGTGAAGGCTCGTGGGCCCTCTGAACTGCACTTGGGGGCCCCCAGAGGTGCACTTTGGAGCCCCCTGAGGTATGCTTGGGGGGCCCCCTGATTGTAGGGGCCCCAGTGCACTGGACCGCCTAGCCCCATAGTAGCTACGTCCCTGCTCAGTGACCAAAGATTTCTGCTCCAATTTCGTAAAGTTCCCACTGAGCTAACAGCACTCAATCCAGACACTTTGTATTATTACAAAGTCACCTTGTTCTTCAAACTGTTTTAATAATTCTGAATGGTAATTGTTTCCATTCATGGCACCCGAGATAATTCTTTTGATTGTTTAAAGACACAACATCATAATGACGATTTTCATTGTAATTATCTATAATGTGTGTTTTGGAAATTGCATTCCATCATTTAATTTTGATCCTTTGAGCTGAAATAAAGTTAAATTCAACCACTGGTGCTTTGCTCATCTGGCTAATTGTAAACCTAGGCATTGCTTTGATATTTTGCATTATTATGTATTCACATTAATGTAAAATACGCCTAGAATTGAAATAGCCAAAAGAACTAATAAATACTAATTATAATTTTACCTGTAAACCTGCAGAGGTCAAGAGTCTTGCTAGTTAAATTTCTTACATCCATGCATATTAATGAAAGTAATGAATAATTACCAATTTTAGTAAGAGAAGTAGTGAGCTATAAACACCCCACAATAATATGGCACCAACTCTGGGGCTAGATAAGACAACCACTACAAGATCCCTCTACCAATCCTCTCCCACACCTCTTCCAAAGTAAAATTCAACTTGCAACACTAACAGTGAAATAAGGGGGTTTAGGAATAGTTACATATCTGTATATAAAATTTGTAATATCAGGTAAGTTTGTAAGATCAGAAAGTAAAGGAAATCAAATTTTAATATAGATAGGGATCTGTTAACTGAAATAAATGATTTCCCAATTATTTTATGTGTTAACAAAAATGAAATACTATCTAGGGATGCTGTTCTCATTAAAGAATTTGTGTAAATAACTATTTAGTGGGAAATAGACACTTAACAACAGGTAAATAAAATGAAGATTGACTCTAATATGATGTATAAGGAGGATAACATGGAATTTATATCACCTTTCTGCTCTAATTCTAGCTTGGTTTTATTTATTTATTGCTTTACAGCTTGTCAACATTGAGGTCATTAAGTATGGAGAGGACTGGGTTAAAGAACGGGAAGGAATTTGACTATAACCATTTAGAGCAACTATCCTGGCATTTATATGTAGTGATTTGTGGAAATTATAGAATACTAAAATCTGTATGGAACGACAAGGATTTGAACTCGTGTCCTCCTGAATGCTAGGCCTTTGCATTACAGCCCACCTGCCAATTTTAGCAGAAACTAAAAAATTCAAGAAATTCACTACAAGTTTGAATTAACATTCTAATTCTGAATAATATCTAAATTAGATGATTTGGAATGGGGGTGTTAACTTGGTTGTTCGGGTGGAACCGTGTCAGTTTATCAATACCTAATGTTTCAGCAATCATTCTGAGGCTTTCTTCAGAGAATAGTCCTCTGAAGTGTTGCACCATGAGGAGATGCTTCCGGATGACAAGTGGGAGCTCACCAGTATCTGGACAAATGCTGGTAATTAGGCTGGTGTGATAAGCACTGGTTGCAAGACAAATTTCAGCATGGATGACACTGTCCAACATCGGCAGATAACTATCCCATGTGAATGATATATGATGCAGCCGTCTTCCAGCCCGTACAAAAGCTCTATAAAATTGTAGTTGGCAGGAGCAGTTGTCGCCCCCTGACCTTTCCACATAAACATTTTTAAAACATTAAGAACATTTTGGGCTCTGACTTTCACATCTTTAAGATGTGGCAGCCTACTATCAAAAATGAGGCCCAGAAACTGAACAGATTTACTAAAATTTGAAACGCTGTTCCTCAAGGTAAGGTGAGGTTCAGCTAACATGCTACAAGATAGTATAGATAAGAAAAGAAAGGGAAATTAACCCACCACATACCAAAGTGGACGGATGCGATGATAGGGAACACTTATGCTGACAAACAACTACACAATATTTCGGCATCTGCCTTGTTCATAAGTAGAAAAACGGGCCATTAGGCTCGGAACATGTGTACACAACGAACGTTACCTAATGAATAACCGTGTAGTGGGGGAAGGGGGCGGCTAAGGAGTAGACTATCGATATCGGTATGCAATGTCTGAGATAAAATATTTAATATATTGCAGGCTATGGTAAAATGAGCATATGTAGTAAGGGTACTGTATAAACACGGAGGGGGGGGGGAGGTAGTGATGGGTTAATTGGATTTTAACGGTGGTTAAGTCCAGGTGGGTGTCTCATATCCAGGATATTCTGGTACGCTAGTTCCCATCTCCGGAGTTCTGCTGCAGTCATGCTGTCAGGGAAAACTCTGACTGCTCTCACAGTAAAACAGTCATTGAGGTTGTTGGAATCATGGCTATTGGCATGTTCTGGAACTGGAAGGTACAGGTTGCGAGTGTGGACTGTTTGTCTGTGGCCATTCATTCTAACAGAGAGTTGCTGTGTGGTGAGGCCTATGTAAGAACTGGTGCAATAGCAGCAAGTTAGTTGGTATATAAGATGAGTGGTTGAACAGGTGGCATGTCCAATAATGGGAAAAGTTTCTCCTGTGGTGGGATTGGAATATGTAGTGGTGGGTGGAAGCATGCTGCAGGTTTTACAGCGGGGTCTATTCCAAGGATAAGATCCATATGGTGCTTTTGGAGTGTCTAGCGGAGGGTATTTGTGGACTAAGATGTTCTTAAGATTGGGTGGTCTGCTAAAACACACACGAGGGACATTGCGTAGAATTTTGGGTAGGAAAGTACGCATTTCCGGAAATGAGCGAAGGAGGTCATACCCCTGTCGCAAGATATGGTTGATGGACTCGAGGCCAGGAGAGAACTGAGAGACAAAGGCAGGGCTATGGTTGGTTTTTGTAGGAGACAAGTGAGAGTGGAGGGTGGAGGGTGGTTGATCGCGCGGGAGATCTGTTTATGTACAAGATCCCTGGGGTAACAACGGGAAATAAGGGCTTGGGATAGGTTTTGTGAGTATTGATGGAGAGAATGAGCATCAGAGCAAATGCGACTTCCACGGATGGCATGACTGTATGGGAGGGAACGTTTGGTATGGAATGGATGGCAGCTATCAAAGTGTAGATACTGCTGTAAATTAGTGGGTTTGATGTGGACTGCGGTATGAAGGACACCGTGCCTAAGCATGATGTCAACATTGAGGAATGTGATGTGTGAGCGGGAGTAAGTCTAGGTGAAATTGATGGAATTGTTGCTGTTGTTAAGGGAGTGGAGGAGTTCAAGGAGGTGGTTTTCGCTGTGGGTCCAGATCATAAATATGTCATCTATGTATCTTAACCACACAGTGGGTTTAAAGGGAGTGTTGTTCAGGAAACGTTCCTCCTGATGACCAAGGAATAAGTTGGCATAGGATGGGGCCATGCGGGTGCCCATGGCAGTACCGCGGATTTGGTGATATACTATAGAATTAAAGGTAAAGAAATTTTTGGAGAGAACTATATGGACCAAGGTTGAAATGAAGTATGTACTAGGCAGGCTATGTGGTGGCCGTAGGTCTAGGTAGTATTCTAGGGCACTGAGGCCCTGACTATGTGGAATGTTGGTATAAAGGGAAGTTACATCAATTGAGGCCAGGAAGGAGTCTGGAGGTAGAGGTGTGTGAATTGTGGATAGGCGTTCAAGGAAACGTGGAGTGTCTTTCACGTATGAGGGAAGATTTTGGACAAAGGGTTGGAGATGTTGATCCACAAAAGCTGAAATCCTTTCAGTGGGGGATCCATATGCCGCAACTATAGGTTGCCCAGGATTACCAGTCTTGTGGATCTTAGGAAGAAGATACAGTGTGGAAGTACGGGGATTCCTTAACTCCATCCCACACTCTAAAAACCTCAGCAATATGGAAACTCGAGCTATGAGAGAACTGTCCAAAAACCAGAACATCATCATCCTCCCTCCCGACAAAGGCCCAACCACAGTAGTGATGGACCGCAATGACTATGTGGCTGAGGACCTACGGCAACTGTCTGACACTAACACCTACCTTCCACAAGCTACAGATCCCTCTACCTCCATATGTGAGGAAATAAAAAATCTGCTTGACCTACAAGGCCCCCTGCAAGGCTTCTCTCCTCAGTCCATCTCCCTCCACAATCCACACACCTCTACCTCCAGACTCCTTCCTGGTCTCAATTGATGTAACTTCCTTTTATACCAACATTCCACATAGTCAGGGCCTCAGTGCCCTAGAATACTACCTAGACCTTCACTCTTTCCACCATCTCGTTCTTTATAATTTTTCTCTCATTGTTTTCCACACTCTATTTCTGTTGAGGCTGTCAAATGCCTTTTCAATGTCTAGATAGGCCATCAGATACTTGCCATACTCATAGTGGCACTCTTGTAGTTTCCTTACTGCAAATATGAGGTCAGTGGTTGAACTTCCTTGTATAAATCCATATTGTTCTTTCCTTAGTTGCCTTTCAACTTCTTTTATTAGTCTGTTCTCCAAACCTTCTCATAAATCTTGGGACAGTAGCACATAAGAGTAATACCATGGTAGTATTGGCAGATAGTCCTGTCCCCTTTCTTGATTATTGGTATTACACTGGTAATAACAATCAATTTCTCTTACAGATTAAATAGCCTTTCTTCTAATTCATTCCTGCTCTCCCATCCTTCTGTTTCTAATACCCCTGCCTTCATATTAGGAAAATAATTTTTCTGATAGCAGTAAAACTAAGAACTATGGAACATATTAAACCAAAAGCTTGAAACATGAACTACAAATCTGTAGCTCTCCTGATGACATGTGAAGACATGATAAGTAAATGTGTGGTTCATTATAAGAATTACACCCTTCTATGTCCTAGACTTCAAATGCATAACTTAGGATATCCAACAAAATAAGCAATATCTATCTCAAACTTGAAGTTTCCGTTCTTTATGTCAATTGAAAATCATATCTAAATTATGCCGATACCACAAAGGGATGGTGAAAGTAGATCTGTCACCCACCACAGATGAAGGCAAATGGGCTGAGACAAACTCCTGAACACAAAAAGACTTAACAATATTTTGATATAAACCTTAATCATGATGAGTTTGTTACAGCTCTTCTCCCATCATCTGTGATGACCTAACGGCCTTTTTATCATTATTGTTAATTGAATTTGACTAATACCAATTATTCACGTGTCTTTGATAAAAGGGTTTAATTGCCTTTACATTGGCTAATGTAAAAAATTGAATAGTTTAACTGGACGATACCATTAGTAAATTAAGATAAATCAATTATATTTTAATGAAATTAGTTAGACTTTTAACTAATATTCAGTAGTGCAGTATATGAAGCTAATGCCATCCCAAGCAATAAGAATTAAGGTCAACAATGTTAATGGCTACATTATAAGTATAAATGTAACTCACATCATGAATCTTGAGGAATCAGACGACCGGCAGATACAGTAGGCCTGACCATCTTGTTTAAGAAGTGTTGCTATCTTCGACTTCCTTTCTGGAAGCATAAACTGTCGAGCAATCTCCTCTTTCTAGTGGGCAAAAGAAATTTTTAAATCAGAAGCAGTTTATAAAATATTTAAATCAGGGGAAACATGAACATGTCACAAAAATTTCATCTAGAAAGTAAGATTTTAACCAAATTTTCAAATAAAAAAAATCAGTAAAGATCTCAGGTAATAATACCAAAGCTTTCACTTATAAATGACCCAACTGGAAAACACTTTCTGGATATGAGCTTTTCATAGGAATTTAAGTGATTAAGGGTAACTAAATAAGATGTATTAATCCTCCGTGTATCATAGCTGGACCATGTGGAGATACTGACAAGAAATAAACAGAAAACAAGCATTCTGAATTCAAAGATCACTACTAAAATTTTGAGATATAGAAAAGTGAAATATATCCTACGTAAATTGAATGCAATACAGGGTAGCCCCATTCCCTCTGAGTAAACTGGTAGCAGCAGGTAGATGACCTCTTCCTCACTCCATTCATTTCAGCATAATGAGGGAAAACAGCAAACATGTCAACTGCCATTATCTACAATGGAGCTCAAACGGGAACACTTTCATATCATCATCTTCTGCAATTTTAAAGATGCCCAAAGTTTTTAACATTTGCAACAGACTTTCAGGGTCCTGGCATCTTTCCTTAACACAGTTTTTTGGTGCTTCAAAAGTTTAAAAGTGGCTGACTATACTGAAAGATGAGGAGATGATTTGCCATCTAACTACAGCAGTGACCAAGGAAAACATGGCTACTGTGGAAAAAGGGTCTGTATAAACAGTAATGTGACTTTTAAGGAAACCATAAAGGATCCCCAGAAGTTTCACAAATGTATTTGAGTCAGAAAAGTTTCATCTCTTTGAGTTCCTACAACCTGATACATGTACAGAAGCACACAAGTGACGAAAGGTGCAAAGAAATGCTAGTTACACTTGAGGCTGAAGCTCCACACGTGTTTTTAACAGTATCACTGGTGATGAACTTGGTTTTACGAGTTCAACCTGGAGACTAAATTAAAGTCAGTAGTATGAATCTTTTCTCATGACAATCTGCCAACAAAAGTGAAGCATCCCCAGAGTATCGGAAAAAAGAATAATGACCACTGTTGTCTCCAAAAGTAGCCAAGTAAATACAATTCCTTTGGGAGCGTGCACAAACCACGTGGCTCGGTCCGGGGGGGGGGGGGGGTTAGCTGGAAGGCTACGTGGGGGGAGGGGGGGGGTTCCGAGCCAGGCCATGTAGCTTTCCTTTCATAACATTTTTCACAGTTAAAATGAGGAACAGAACACACAACAGCATGTGAGTATTTATTTCCCTCAGTTAATTATCTCCTTATGTAATTTACAATCGTCTGAAAAGAGAAAACAGTACAAAATGTCTTCTGGAATCAAAAGGGAAAAAAGCTACGTGCTACGTGGGGGAGGGGGTTCATAGGAGGCCAAAATGGAGCTAAGTGGTTTATGCACGCTGCCTTTGGAGGAACAAGGCACTGTCACTGCTCAGTGGTATGTAACACCATAATTTGCCTTCCTAAAGTCATCCAGATACTTAGAGAATGGCAAAAAGTGATAAGGCTACAAGTAAGCTTTCTCTCACCTATCAATATGTTTACCAACACAACCAACCTCGCCATCCAGAGGTTAAATTGGTGACTTTTCATCTTTAAAATTCCGATATGGCTCTATGCCATAATGAAAGTTATTGATGCAGGTTCACAAGTTGATGCAATTTTCTTGGACTTTCAAAAAGCTTTTGACCCTGTGCCACACAACCAACTTTTAGCGAAAATTTGAACGTATGGCATATCAGATCAGATTTGTGAATGGTTGCAAGATTTTCTAACTAGTCGGTCACAGTATGTCATTGTTGATGGGGAAGCCTCTTCTGATCTAGATATTATTTCGGGCGTACTTCAAGGCAGTGTAATAGGACCACTTCTTTTCTTAATTTTTATAAGCAACCTCAGTGATAACATTAATAGCAGGTTGCTATTGTTTGCTGATGATGCAGTTATCTAAAGGGAAGTAAGGTGCTCTGATGATTGCTTAGAAATTCAGCGCAATCTAGTGTCATAAATGGCAACTTATACTAAACTGCAAAAAGTGGACAGCAATGTGCATAACTAACAAAAAGAATTTGTCTGTTCATGAGCACACAGTGAACAGCTCATTTATTGACATGGTTGATTCTCTGCTTATAACTTTCGTTGTGGGTAAAGCTAATTCTAAGTTAAGATTCATAGGTTGTATTTTGAAATATTGCAACACATATACTTTGAAAATAGCTTATAAAAGTCTCATGCAACAACATTTGGGTTACTGTTGTAGAATTTGGGATTCTTATCCCAAGGGATTGATTGATGTGTTAGAAAAATTCAGAGGAGAGCCACTTGATTTGTAACTGCTTGATACAGCCCTCACGAAAGAGTCACAGAACTGACACATAGATTGGGCTGGGATTGTTTGCCAGACAGATGATGTCAATTTCGCCTGAATTTGATGGTGAATATGCAAATTCTTCTTTCATTTAAGAGTGCAACAACATACTTTGTCCATTAACCTGTATATGTCGTAATGACAGGAGAGATAAGGGTTAGAGAAATAAGATGCTGTACTGATGCTTATATGTATTCTTTCTTTCCTCAGACTATTCGAGATTGAAATGCCCAGAGTTAGTTTTGGGGCAAGGCAACATCTGCCAAACACAATATTTGTGAATTGCAAAGTATGGACGTAGATGTAATTCTTTCCCAGTCCCAGACATAAATAAATTTTATGCGTGCTATGCAGATTTTTATTCCTGAAGAAGCAGTTGCTACCAATGACAGAGAGGTTTCAAATGTTAAAGAAAATGAGTAGCAGGTATGTTTTGTGGTTTCTGAAGATGTTATGGTATGTACCATACAGTGGTGACTACTCTGGAGAGAGGAAAAAAAATGCAGGCCACTAAGTGATTTTGTTTAAATTAGTTTGGCTGCTCTCTCAAAACTTTTGTAAGGACCAAGATAGTAATTTCACCTAAGTAAGGCCAGATATCATGAATTATTATCAAGACAAAGAATTACAATACATGCACATGAACTGTAATCTAGCTATCACATAACTTAGTTCCTAAAAGACTGGTACATGTGTGCGTGTGAATTATAATCAGTATCATCACACCAAACTTTCATTATAATTTTCCATTGGTTATTATAAAGCAAAAAATACATTTTTCTGTTTTCTGGTTATAATGTTTATTATAAATTACATTTTAATAATAATGATAAAAAAGTAAAAGGCATTATGCAAAACCAAACATTTTGATATTTTGATAATGACTGCAAAGTTTATCAAAAACAGAAGTTGCAGATTGTGGTTGTTGGTTAACGTCTACTAAATGTAACTGTTAAAATAAGTATTGTTCAGTGTAGCTTCTTCAAATCTAAAATGAATATATTTATTTGCACACTCTACCAATGAACAGATTTTATCAAAAACTGGTATTTAGAAAGATTCCTTTAAGACATGGGTAGTCAACATTTTTATACCTACAACCCACTTTTGTATCTCTATTAGTAGTAAAATTTTCTAACCACCCACCAGTTCTGCAGTAATGGTGATTTATAAAGTAGGGAACTAATTTTATAAAATTTATAAAGCAGTGTTACAGCAAGTTCACATTTAATTAATTAAATCATTTATGAAACCCCCAAGGCTGATGCTGCAAAACTAAATACTGGTTAACTGAATCATTTTTAAGGAAATTTTCTTAAATAATGCTACGATTTTTTTAAAAAAAGAGTCAATATTTAAAAAAAAAGGAGATTGGAGAAAACCCTTACCACCCACCATGAAAACTGGAATGCCCACTATTGGGTGGTAGAGACCAAGTTGTCTACCATTGCTTTAAGGTCCCAGCTCATTGTTTTACCCTTTTGTGATTCTGTATAATACCTCTGCTTGAAGTTAAAACAATTTTTACAAACATAATTTTCATAGCAGTCACACAAAGAAAGCTTAATTTATTTAAGGCCATACTTGAGATCACTACATGCCATGGAAGTTAACATAGTCGAAACTGTGTATCACCCAAATACCATTACAAATAATAATAATAGATTGGAGGGAAATTGAAACACTAATGTAATTCAATTATATTTCTAAAGTTACGGGATTATTTTTTTATTTTATTTATTTATTTTACTGTGATAAATTTAAAGGTTATTATTGGCGTAAGTCTGCCATTAGGTACACAATTTTGGAAAATTTAAGTTATATTTGCATACAAATTAAGCCTTATCAACATCTTTGTACATGGAAAGTTAGTCTCTCTATGTTCAGTACCTAGCTCAAAATAGTTCCCGAGATGATAAACTCAAATGTTAAAAATAAAGTATTTTATTTTATTTAATCACATAATTCATATCATCCATTTAATAATTTCTACATAATTTTATAAGTACATAAAGCAGAAGTTGTACATAAAACCTCTAAAATCTACAGGCATTATGAAGGGGGGGGGGGGGGAACACTGATCTATATTATTTAAAAATGACATTACAAATTCATACCTATATACAGTTTCGATTTATAATAACTCAACAACCTTCTGAAGTAATAAAATAGAATTGGAATAACATAAAGCCAACAGCCAAGGCACTGGATTCTCATATTACAGATGAACTTGAAAACTAATCTGCCTGATAGTTACTGTTCTAGGGTGCATATATTTCCAAAATTACAAATACTAGAATATTCCTTTAATACAAGCAAAAATTTTTCCAAATTTTGTTCAATCAAACATAATGTATCCTCCACTGCCCCCTAAAATGATCACAACGTAATTTACAAATTTTACTCTTCTCTTCAAAAACTACACAAAAATATTTACATATAGGTTTAAGAATATATTTTTTTCAATTCAATAGGTTATGATTTTTACAACCAAATGTGAAAGTAATTTCATATTTAGTTAGATGTACTGACATCTATATATATAAAGATGAATGTTTGTTTGTTCTTCATCCAAATCCACAGTTTTCATCTCGATGAAACTTTGCACACTTATCCTTTGAAACGAGGAGAAAAATACTTTCTACATTTGGTTGAAAAATTATCTGTATAAATAATACATGTTGTCTCATAATTTCGAAATACTACTGAATGACGATAGACAGACGCGTTGGATATGGACGTCTGTATACTGCTTTTCCATGTATCGGTCAGACAGCACAGTGGTTAAAGCGCTTGCTTACAAATGATCGGATCGTGGTCTCCGGTTCAAATCTCCATGGAGGCTAAGATTTTTGAAAATTGTTTTTGATCGTAAGAGTCACGACTGGGCCGTAGGTTATTCGGAATCAATGTTAAACTGTAGATATCACAAAGTTAGGGGTGCAACGCAAGGCAAATTGTAGGTAGTCTTGCAATGCTGTATGTGTACAGTTTTTTACGTTATAATGATTCCTCAGGGGTTGTTCGCAGTCAGAGAGAGAGAGAGAGAGAGAGAGTGTGTGTGTGAACCGCAGTAATAATATTATAAATACGGAAGTAAGTCTCTGTCTTTTTGTTACGTTTTGACAACCAACTGTCTATATCGATGTTGATGGAATCTGACAAAAAAATCTGTATGAAGAGCACCGGACATTTTCTCCGGTATGTTTAATAGTTGCAGTCACGAAATTTTGAGACCTTATCGAATGGTGACAGAAATATGTTGGAAACTGATTCTCTTCAAGAGACTGGTTCGACGGTAGAATGATATAGTGATAACTTTCCTGTCATATTATGCTGACTCGGTGTTGTTTGGGTCAAATTCTTCGTTACCAACAACTTTCTATATTCAATTCTGGCAAAAAAATTCTTAATCCACGCGTACGAAGTCACTGGTATGAGCTATTTTTTATAATAACAGTATTAGACAACTGTTGTCATTCACAACTTTGGCACCTGAAGAGACAGGAGAGGGGAAAATGGAAAAAGGGGGAGTGAATGGGAAGATAGGCCTTCCTGAAAAAGATTTAAAAGCTAAATAAGTTATGATAACTGTGAATACAACTACTTCAGCATAGCAAGTAGTCGACACCAGTATTAACAGCAATATCTTTTATTTATTATTCATGGTTTACATATCTCTGTTTTATTAAACCCAATTCCTCTTAATGATACTAAGGGAATGGGCTTTACGCAATGTAAATACAGTATAGGGAAAAATAAACCTATCACTTACCAGAGTTGAAGTTGGGAGGGATGCAACGACTACACAAAACTCAAGACTAACAAAATGCACAATATTTCATTTTGAAACCTTAATCATAGAGAGAGTGATGGCCATTTGACAAGGGATGTGTGCATATTCCCATTGCAAATAGCACATCCATCTCTTCATGAGTAAGGTTTTAAACCTCATGTTTTGGGTGTTACTCTATATACAATTCAGGTGAGTGATGAGTTTATTTTGTCTATAGTTTGTTAATTACAATTCTTGTTAATTATTTTTGCTATTAACCATGCATATAATCCAAGTGTATACTATTTATACATAATGAGCGAGTCCTATAGCAGTTCATGAGATATCAAGTTCTTGTCACATAGGCAAGCATACTCATGGATCTTATTTCTAGACTTTTGTTTGTAATGAGTTTTATTGTACTATACATCTCCTAGACATCCTGATAAGACTATACTTGAGATTCTACAGCACAGATTTTAATAAAGATTTACTCCTTGAGAACAGTAAACTTGTACGAAAGTTAATGGCAATGGCAGCTACAAATCTTTACTCCAATCACACATTTGAACCCGTAGAGGAACACACTTAGATAATATATTTGTGATTTTAATTATGAACTTGTGGTACATAACTCCTTATTTAAGCATCACTGTCCCATGTGGGAAAAAATATATAAAACAATTTTAAAAGTGTAGTAAATGTACCTGGGGTAATAAGATATGTAAAAATGAAGGTGCTAATTAAAATAAAAAAAGTTTTGTTACAAAACATCTCATTTTCAATCCAAATTGAATGTCGAACTACATTGACTTATGAAACAATTAAGCGTTATTATTTTTTGTACTAATTCGCTATGCCTCTTAACAAATGTTCAAAGTCATTAAAGTAGGCCTACTACCATCACCTCATGTACTGATCAATATGAATACATTACTGTGCATTTGTATGAATCTCGAGCGGGGCATCAATATGATGATGATAAAAAAATTACAGAACCCTATGGTATGTACATCAAATTGGGCTTTTTTTTTTATCCTTATATGTAATGGGTCCATCAATTCTATTTATAGTCAACACAAACTACGGATTCAAAAAAAATCGGATAACATGAACTATTTTCTTCTTTAAAATCACAAACTTAAAATGTAGACCTTTGATTTTTACAGAATTTATATAATAGGCGGATGAAATATTTACTAGCATTCTTCATTCTTTTAACACAGATTATGTTAGTCTTTTAGTAAGGCTTTCTTATTTTTTGGTTGCATCATGGAGAAGATACTTGACAGCAAATCAATCAAGCTGATAATGAAGTTTACTGCATTGTTATACAATGTATTATGTACTTTCAAAGCCAGGAAGGTGTTTCAACAGTAATCATCAACTCTTATTACAGCAGCCTATTCCATCTCTTTTTGTTTCTGAAACCAACTGCAAGAAAGACTAAATAAAGTTCATTTGTTACAGACATCTACTGATTCAGTATACTCCCTTCAACTCAAACTCTCTCTCTCTCCCTGTTCTTTGGCATCCATTTCCACCCTGCTTCACTCTCCTGCACTCATACCCTGTGCACACCATGTTCTTCTGTTGATGAAGAATTATAATGTTTTGCGTGTGTGAACTTAAATTCACACGTTGATGCTGTTCTACCAAAAACTGAAGTTTGCAGCGTTTCTTCTTATAAACTAACTTTTACCTGATAAGAGAAATATTTTGGCAGGGCATAATTTTGGCTACTCTACTTCATTTCTTTATTGTATTTTAAGTGGATACAAGAACATTAAATTCAAACTGACAATGTGAATTGCTGTTGGAAAAGCATTTTCTTATTCATGTGTTAGTAATGTGACTACTTAAAATTAAATTTTTGACTGCAAAAATTAACAGGTCATATAGACAGCAGTGTCACTGCATTTCTTAATGCATATACAATACAGTTTCTGAATATATTTCAAATCAATGGTAGACACATCAACTAATATATCTCAAGGAAAAGTTTAAGCTGTTTAGAATGCTTGAATTTGAGAACAGATTATAGCTAACTGTAATCTGCACCGAACAGTCTGATTGATGGCTTTATTGGTTGAAGGCAATGATTGAGAAAGGTATTCTGTTTTAATTTTTACAGTCCTTAAAATTGACTCTTACAACTAGACTAAGTTAGAAATGCCACAAAGAAGTCGATGGGAGGAAAGCAGCAGTGGCAGCTTTTTTTTTCACAAACACAAAATAAACAGCATTTCGGAAGTGCACCCTTACTTATGAAAATAGAAACATGTGACTGACCTTGCCTGGGCGCCCGCGGTCAGCACAGTCATGTGAATGTTTGTTTTGACCGCTGGGAATGGAGTGAAGGTGATGGGGGGAAACGGAGGGGGGGAAATGTCAGTGGAAATGTTACTTGCAGGAAATAAATTAGACAAAAGAAAATGGCTTTGTAGCTATGATGGGTGAGAAATTATTAAAAATGTAAAACATATACCAAGGCAAGGAAGGTATTATCTGAGAATGAGGCTTACAGGGTGCCTGGTAGCAAGAATGCTTTGCTACACCAGTTCTCAAAGTTTTTCATACACCCAGGCCACTCATATATTCAATTAAATTCAAACACCTGTTCTGCATTGTACATATATGAGGATTTGGTGTCCAACTTGTATCTACAATACACTGCATTGACAAAACATTCAAAATTTTATTTTCCGTAGTCATTAGATTCGTCTGTATAATATCGAATTTTTACAGCACCAGATTTCAAATCTTTCAATTTTCTTTCAGCCATTCACAAAGGACAATTTATACTCCCACATAATTGTATGCTCCATACATCCAAATCTGAAACTTTTCTATTTTTAAGAAGGTTGTTTTCACTAGCATTAATCTGCTTTTGGGATTGCTAGTGTTTTAACCTTTTAAATACAAGATTTACAACAATTCTTGTCATTATTATCACTTCTACTAAACAATATTACATTTGCCTTTGTTTGATTTATAAGTAGATCAAATTTCTCTCATGCCATTAGTAATTTATTGGTTTCTTCAATTTTATTTTCAGTAGGAAATCACAGAATTCTAACAATTTCTCCTTGAACCTCTTGCAGCAGTATGTTTTTATTATTTTTTTTTAACAACTCGTTCAACAGAAATGTTGAATCTTAGTGGAGATACACTACTGCCTCACCTCATATTAAAATGAACCCTTGTCTCTGAAGATTCTCCAGCAATGTTATAGATGCCTAATTATTACAAAGAAGACTAGCTTTAAAAGCAGCTTAATCCATGTGGAATTTGAGCATGAGGCATAAATGCTCATGGGGGGTTAACCGTAACATTCAGTCTCAACTGTAACCATGACCACACCGTGGATAATTGTAGTTTGTGCTTTGGAACATTAATTTGGCTGCCACCTAGCTTGATTAAGCCTCAAACTAGGAAGGTAACAGTCAATAAAAGTCACTGATAAATGCTGATAGATGTTCACTATATTCTTCAATTTTCAACAAAGTCACAAAACTAAGTTGTCATCAGACAATGTCTCCAAAGATATAAATGCAGGACTGATTAACATACTCGAGCCAGACCAAACCCCATTGTTCAAAATAAAGCTCACTAATGCATGGAAGATGGTAAAATTTCTCATCACATGCCCTGAAAGTTCAACATATCTACCAACAACCACACGGCATAAAATTCTGCCTAAGAGCAGCTTTGTGCTTGCTCGAACGACTTGTGAAAGACTGCCTGGTGCCTTCATCATGCCACAAAGTAACATCACTCTCCAACTAATTCTGCAAGACTGACCGGCATTTACATCGTGCCACAAAGTAACGTAGTCACTCTCTAACTGAATCTGCAAGACTGGGGGGTGTTTACATCATGCCAAAATGACATGCTGCGGAGTGTGGTTAGGCTCATACTAATTCTGCAAGACTGGCCAGGAGGAAAACACAGGACTGCTATGTATATATATATATATATATGTATATATATACCCGTTGGAACACATCTTCTGGTTTCCCACAAAAGTAGTCTCATGATCTGATCAAATGTTGTGTCTCAAGCTTGCTTGAATTTCGTCATCCATGTGACCTTGATGACTTAAAATATTCCTGTTGATCTGAAATTTTGACAGTAGCTAGGTTGATTAAAAAGTGTTACTTGATCATTGTAGAAAATTTTGTAGCTTCAATAGTTTAGCTGTAAAAAAAATATTTTATGAAATTCCCAAAACTTGTTCATAACTTCTACAATTTTACAGCTACGAAACCGAAATAACTTTTATCCGACTTCTAATTGAATACTCCTTCATTTGATATCAAGCAACACGTTTACTATTTTCAAAAGGATGAAATAAAATTCGTCAACAAAAATCGAATTTAACTAGTTAATATTTCCTAAGCTAGTAAAGTTATATCAATCTACGTATTTCAAAATGACTACCGAGTGATTGTTGAAGTCGCTACCTATTTTATCTGATTTATTATGAATTTTTAAAGTAGACGCTGCTTCAGGATGATGCAATAGAAAATACTGTCTTGTTCAGATGCTTCCTCAAAAATCTGACCTCGCGGTTCTGAGAACTATTTTGTTACGCAGTTAAAATTTTTTAGATTACCTTACAAGTTGATATTTTACTGATAAACTATTAGAAAAATGTTATTTAGGAAAAATCAGAGGAGAAGCCCTAGTTTTTTCTGTCTTCATTCTCCTTCTTTCCTCATGAATTTAAGTTGTATGCAAATGTTCTAAATACATTTGGGCAGGTCATTTGTTTCTAAAACCATTTGAAACTTTTAAAGATTTTGTATGATTATATAGCAAGGAGGCAATCTTCAATGAAGGCATCAAAATATGTTGACAAATCATCTGATCATAAACTCATGTGGGCAGGTCATTAAGTGATATAGTACAAAATGGTTTCAAAGTTTCTTCATCTATGAGGGCTGTCCCGAAAGTAGCTTAAAGTTTTGAAACAAAAAACCAACCAAATAAGAAAAAGAAATTTTAATATGTTCATTTGACAAGGACAATCATAAACTTCTTTTCTACAGTCGTTATTTAAATTGAGGCACTTATCATAACCAAGCATAAGGTTTTCAATTCCATCTCTGTAGAAATCTGCAGCCTTAGATTTCAACTATTGGTTTACATCAGGATGAAGTTCTGTATCAATGTCAATGCGCTATGTTGCAAGCCAGGTCTTCGTCACTGGAAAGAGGTGGTAATCACTCAGCATCAGATCCAGACTGCATAATGGGTGACCAAACACCTCCCATCCCAAACCATCCAAGAGTTTATGTGTGAATGAAGATTTTCTTGAAATGATGCCAACGTTTCGACAATGTCCTCTGTTGTCTTCATCAGGCCTCTAGATAATGAGAATCTACAGGATCACTGCAAAACTGCCGAACATAGCAATATTGAGCTGGAGCCATCTACTCACGGTTGCGGAACTGCACAATCAGCATATTCATCATCAGTAGTCCAGACTTCATCTACGCTGCCCAATCATCGCGTCAAACTGTTAGTGGCTGGTAGGGGCACCTACATTCAACTTGGCCAAGTATCTTACAGGTATGTTAAATCCTTTCGTTGGTCATTGTTTCCACCACGTAAAGCACTCTTCTCTGTTAAGATGTGGCAGAGCTTATGGTTAACTGACAGTGACATCATGGTCAGCTTCAATGTTGTATCATTGTTCACAAGGGTCCTTCTGAAGGAATCTTTGTAACTTTTACTGTTTTAGAAGTAATATTGTATCTCTGTTTGAACATGTTCTGACTTATACATATTTGACATATGGAGTGCGATTCTATGAACAGACAAAAGATGTGGCGATGGTTTCACCTTTGTCACCAGTAGTGGCAAATCTGTAATGGTGCACTTCCAGGAAAGAGCTCTGGAAGGCACGATATTGAAACATAAGTTATGTAGATGATACCTTTGTTGTGTTGCCCCATGGTAGCTGTGAATTAAATCAATTCCTGCAATATCTTAACATAATTCATCCAAATATCCATTTCACCATGGAGGTAGAAGAAAATGGTTGCCTTCTTTCCCTTGATATTCTTATCAGGCGAAAGCCAGACAGTACTTTAGGACATTGTGTGTACCCTAAACCAACACACACAGACCACTATTTGGATACCAGCAGCTATCACCATCCCATTCAGAAGACAACAATGTTAAACACTTTGGTGAGTAGAGCAAGGGAAATCTGCGATGAAGAAAACCTGCAAACAGAACTAAAACATCTCCGAAATATCTTCAGGCAGAACGGGTTCTCACAACATCAAATAGAAAAGGCATTTCAAACAAAAGAAAGAAAACAACCATCAGAACAAGGAGACCAATCAACGGCTGTGGCTTTGGTCCCATATGCAAAAGAGTGATTTGTGAAGGTAAGTAGGTTTTTGGCTCACCACAAGATCTAGAGTATATTCCTCCCACCTACAAAAATTTAGAACTGGCTCTCCCAGTGAAGGACAACTTGGGTTTAAAGATACTGGGAGTGTACAGCATACCCTTTGAATCTGAGAAATTCTACATAGAGCACACCAATGAAACCTGAAGTGCTGAACACAAGTGCAACCTTCACCTATTGCAACTAGACAAGTCCATGGTTGCAGAACACATCATTGAGAGTGGCCATAAAATAAACCTTGTAAATGAGAAGGTTCTGGCCCAGACCCCTTATTTTTGGGAGTCTGTGATAAACAGGAGCGCAAGGGAGCAGATCACATATAGGGTCACGACACAAATTGACAATCTGCTGGCATATGTCATTATGACAACGGTCTTGATGGTGCATGACAATTCTTTGCTGAGAGAGAGTGCCTTATTAATTTATTTCGTCTTCGTCTTTGCACATACCGTGTCCTTCATTCCATCTATTGCACCATAGTCGTCTACTGCTATGCTCTGATTGGGAGGCCTGGCAACCGCCTCTGGATGAGGTCTCGACCCTGCTGCACTGCCACCTGTTGCGCCACTTTCAGCTACTACCAGTTCCTCGTTGCGATGATTGGGTGGTCTAGCAACCATATCTGGACGAACTCTTGACTACCAACGATGAACCAGATTGTGCTTCACGCTGATTGGGCGGTTCCACAAGCAGACTAGCTTGACATTGCTGATGTCCAGCAGCTTTACAATAATCCTGCAGATTCTCGTTATCAAGAGACCTGATGAAGACAACAGAGAACATTGTCGAAACATTGTCATCGTTTCAAGAAAATATCAGCCTGCAAACCTGTGAAAACTATGTTCCCTCCAAGAGCTGATGGGTACAATTAGCCACGTGTGGAGTGTGTTGTGAAAAACAACATTTTTTAGCTCCGTTTTTTCTCACACTTGTTTTGTAACACTCACTTTATTTTTGTCAATGTTTCAAAATATCTTTCAGAGTTAATTCTTTTCCATGCTCAAGGAGGATCCCTCAGCATCCCAAAACAAAGTTGCCATAATCTCTCTGGATGACAATGTTTTCAAACATTTCACTGATTTTCTCGGAGAACTCATGTGCTCCCATTGCATGGACTGTCTTTTGTCCCCCAACTGACATGCTTTACCCATGTCTCATCTCCCAGTACAACAAGATCAACAAGTGCATTACTATCCTTGTAATAGGCTTCGAACAAATTCAGTGATGCAGAAAGACACTGTTTTATGGTCGTCTGTCAAGATTTTTGGCAACCATCTTCCACAAAACTTGTGATAACCAAGTTTTTCCGATACTATTTCATGCAGTAAATTTTGTGAAATTTGGGGGAAATGAAGCAAGTGTTCTGTAACCATGAAGTGGTGATTTTGACCAATGCTATCACTGATTTTCATCATCATTTCATCAATCACAAGTCTAGGCCAATCGCTATGGTCCTCATCATGAACATTGGTGCAGCAGTTTTTAAACTGAATGCGCCATTGCCTTACTCTACCTTCACTCATTATTACGGCTCTGTATACTTCACAGAATTTCCAATGAGTTTCAATTAGTTTGAAGCTTTTTGACACTAAAAACCTAATCACTGAATGCACCTCAAAAGCCTCATGACTTTTTAATGAAACAAACATTTCAATAATTACAACAAACAAAGCAGAAAAATTACAGTCCACATACTACTTCAGCTTGATGCACACTGAGTGTAGAAACATTTTGATGCTAAGATGGCAGCTCCATCCCCACCCATCTCTACACTAGGCACAAAAGTAAGTTACTTTCTGGATAGCCCTCATATTTGAGAACGTGATGAGCAGATACCAGAAAACTGGGATACAAGGCCAGTATGGGACCTGTATAATAGGTATCAAATGAAGAAGTTGGAAGGTGTGCACAGGAGAGCAGCAAAATTTGTTTATGGAAATTATTGTAGAACATAGCCATTAGGTGATATGATAAAGGAGCAGAGCTGGGAGTATCTGAAAGGAAAGGTGGCAGATGAGTGATTATATATTGGACATTATAATGGCAATGAAATCAAGATAGATTGTAAGAAGAATTTGGAGGAAACTAACTTTTAATTTCAGGCATAAGGGAGTGGTAAAGTTTTCACTTTTAGGTAAGGGATGCAGGGCCAGGTAAATTATTTAAGAAGGTGCTTGAGAAATTTGCAGTATGGTTCAATGCAATGAAGATCAGGGAGGTACAATAGGGCTCTGCACAAGCTCAGGCCTCCTTTACCAGCCATCCTGATTGTGATTTTTAGGTTGTTTGATACAGTCATCAAGATGAATGCAGAGATGGTCCCTACTCTCTGCCTCATAAACTACTCATATCACACGGAACATAGCTACACATTTCGCAGACAGATGGCAACACTTCACGTCCTCCACCAATACATAGGACAACTTGGCAGCTGGTATGAAATGCTTGGTGTTAACAAGACACATATAGTCATAAAGCTCCAAATTTGACTATGCTAACAATGAATAAAACTCATTAAAGGTAGTCAACGTCTAAGTTGGGGAAAAGTGTTGAAGAAGGTGTTGCTGAACAATTTGACTAAAATTATATTTCAAATTTAAAGCAGAAATTTTTTAATGCTAAAGTAGGTATATTTGTAAATGGCCATCAGGGTATAAGCTCAATGCAATTAATAACTTAATAATGTGGAAGTACGTCTCTCCAAACCATTTGTTAAAGGAAGCCATGATCTGGTGGTGTATAAGGTTAAAAACAATATGACACATTGAGAGGAAATATGTTTAATGTAGGAATTCTTAAGAGGCAAAGAGAGAGGGAGTAGGAAATGTGATATCACAGAAGGTACAAGTGAGAATGGTAGTATCACTACTTACTGGAAATAATGATCTTCATTATTCCAAAGTTGTGTTGTTAACAGAATGCTTTCTAGTTATTATTAATTGTGATAAAATTTAAACTCAACTTATACATTTTTACTTCAAATTATTTTATCGTTTCAGGTGAACTGTCTGACACCTCTCATGATAATTTAGTCCAGTTCCCAAATTCCTTATTAGGTGCTAAATTATGGTCATCTCTTCCCTTCCAAATATTAGTACTAATTCTTCTCCCAATATCCATCCAGACCCCATTGCTAACTTATGATACATCCATTCCCACAACTCTATTCACCTACCTCCTATCTTCCGGTGATTCATTATTAAGCTACATTATAATACTATAACATTATAATGTGTTACAGTATTAGAAATGGTACAAACGTACAGCATTGAAGCTCTCTTGATCAGTCATTAGTTCAGATGGATTGGACATGTTCAGTAAATGAGTAACAGCATACTCCCTCATCAATTTTTATATGGTGAGCTCGAGGCCCGCCGCTAGCTGTTTGAACACCCGTGTGCAATACCGATTATGCCACCTCCTGTCTAACTACAGTCAGTGGTGAATCTAGGAGTTTTCCGAACCGGGTCAAAAAAATGTGAGATTGCCGCCCCTTCGAATATTATTTGCTGCCCCCATTGTTGCCACCCCGAGTGTCGATCACTCGATTTGCTGCCCCCTTGATATGCCACCCGCATGCGGTGCACGCCTTGCATGCCCACTTACGGCGGGCCTGGTGAGCTCAGCTCTGGCACAAACAAGACCTCGTGGTGCCCCTTTGAAGCATTGTAAAGACCAACTTAAAAATATCTTGGAGAGTACGCACATAGACCTGAACACCTGGGACTGCCTTGCAGAAGACTGCACTCTCTGGTGCAAAACCAAATCTGTGGTTGTCCTCCTTTTTGACAAGGAGCAGCAAAGTTGGGCAGTAGAAGCAAGTAATAGACAGAAAACGGGACAAACCCTACCATGTCCTCCACTCAGTTAGGTGCAACATATGTGGATAATTATTTTATGCCAGAATCAGCCATCAACGTACCATGAATAACTGTATGCAAGTGAGAAACAAACTCGGAAAAGAATATTGGCTGCCGCCACCAAAGAAAAAAACTAATTACCAAGTTTATTTTAGGTATAAGTTTAGTAAGTACAAGTCTAAGTGCTATACTCTGCATTCCCTTAAACTTCTATATTTCTGTATTTAATACCCCTAGTGTGGTTTCCATTTTACTCCTCCATATCCAAACAAGGAGTTCATCAATGCTCCCCATTACAGCATTTCCTACACTAGCTCTTTTCTTTCTATTTATTAAGAATACAATAAACATATCCCAATTCAACCCAAAAGTTTTAAACTTATTCACCATCATTGATTCTGTGACTCATTCTGTTATATGCCTAGCAGAGATCATACACACATTATCAAATGGCCACCTTGGCCATTTAATCTGAAATAATTTGTGTATTGGACTACATTCTCGGAGGATTGTGAAAGCTATGACGGGAACTGGACAGTATGTTTAATTTGTTAGGTTAGAATGGAATGAAGATAAATATTAGGTGTAACAGAGGAAACATAAGTGTTTCATACAATTATACAGTAGAGCTGGAAATGCTGATGGATGGAAATTACTTGGGCATTACTTGTTAAGTTATTTGGAGAAGTTTATTGGGAAATGTTTAACTGAAGGTGTAATTGGTGTATGTTTCAATAATACACAGCAAATGGGCTACAAATTCTTGGTGAGACCACTGGAGACTAGGTATCTAACACAAGGAATGAAGGGGATACAAAAGAAGCAGCTACATTTGTTTGGAGAAATTAATGAATAACACACTTCATAATACTCATGATAAAGGAGCCGAGTTGCCAGGTACTGGAGAGATGGGCAAAGATCATGTTGAAATATATGGCATATATTGATGAGGGTTGGGTTGATACTAGGAGAAAAAGTAGCAGCAGTCCACCAAAGAGAGGGGAGGACTGTGATCATAACTATGAGGGTTGAATGAAAAATAATGCCTCCAAGGTCATAACTTGGGACTGAATGGGAATATTTTAATAAATAAAACACAGAAATAATCCTTAGAATGTCTTCTTTAATTATCAATATTCACTTTTCCACATAATCACCAGACAATTGGATACATTTCTGCGAACGATGAACCAGTCTCCTGAAGCTGTCACGGAAGAAGTCGGCACCGTTTCCGCAACCACAGTCTCACATTTCTCTCAACATCTTCATCAGAAGCATAATGATGTCCCCGCAGATCTTCTTTCATTATCGGGAACAGATGGAAGTCAGACGGTGCCATATCTGGACTGTATGGAGGATGCCTTACGGTGGTGAGATTCAGTCTCTGAAGTTCTGCTGTGGAGGCACATGAAGTATGTGGTCTGGCATTGTCATGCTGCAGGAAAACATTTCCCTTTTCCTTTCGGACTATTGTTAACCGTTGTTTCAAAGTTCGCAGCATTGTGATGTAATGCTCTGAATTTATTGTTGTCCCACGTTCAAAGACATCAACATGGATAACAACATCTGCGTCCCAGAACACTGTTGCCATGATTTTTTCAGCTGAGGGCTGTGTTATGGATTTCTTTTTCTGGGGCGTGTCTTTGTGTCAATATTCCATAGACTGGCATTTCGTCTCCGGGTCGTAATGTAGTACTCATGTTTCGTCTCCTGTCACAATTGAATGGCAAATTTCAATCCTGTTTGCTTTCATTTCAGGCATCAGCATCTGAGGTACCCATCATGCACAGATCTTCCGATAGCCAAGCAAAGCAATAATGTGACCCACACGTTCTTGTGAAATGCCGATTATGCTTGCAATTTCTCTCCGAGTGATACAACAACCGTCCTGAATCAGTCTGTCAACTTTTTACTTGTGAAACTCAGTGGTTGCTGTCACAGGATGTCCAACTCTTTGTTTCTCACGCATGTCAGATATTCCCACCTCAACATCTTTAAACTTACTTTCCCAGCGAAGCACAGAACTCACATCGACACAATCACCATACAAAGCTTGCATTCTTTGATGAATCTCCTTTGAGTTGACACTTTTTGGTGTCAAGGATCCCATGACTGCACGTTGCTTAAATTGCATTGACCGAACGTCAGTGTAGGGTTCCATACTTTACACTGTAACACTACAACTGTACAATGCTAAACCTTCCCGCCAACTGGAGCTGTAGAGGAGAGTCTACAGAACAAGCCAGTAACTGCTACATACCAGTGCTGCTACCTGATGAGGAGTTATGAAGGTGGAGACATTATTCATTATTCAACCCTCGTAAGCAGATGTTTTTTATCATAAGGGAAAGGTAAAATTTTCATTTGTAGGTCACAGAGTTGGAAAAGTTACAGAGAGATGTACTAAACCCTGTAACACAAATAGGAAAATAATTTAAAGCATAAATGAATGTAAATCATAAGTAGGTTTTACATAAATTGCACGTTTTCAATTCTTTTTTAACTGAAATATGGAATATTTTTAAGTTAGCTGCTAAAGTTTTAAATTCACACGTCATGAATATTAAAGTAATTTATTGTGGCCTTTTTTAGTAGCTTTGTTATATTGTGTGTACCAAAAAAGAAGTATGATGATAATAATAATAAATCTGTAATGGTATTTCAGAATGTCTTGCCAGTGTAACAAAATTGCTCTATTTACTACAGGTATATGCTTAGCCAATCTAAATATATTTCTAATGTCCACATCTTCATTTGAAATAAAAATAAAGAACATGATATGAAAGTACTAAAGCAATGTCATGAGTCATAAAATGTGCAAAGTCACAGACAGGAAATTTTTAAAAAATAAAATTAAAAAAAATCTTTCTTCAATCTTGTTAAGTGAAGACTTTACTTTAGCTTCCCTGTTCACTTTAAAATTCTAAAATGGATAATACATTCTTGAAATAAATTTTAATAATCACAAAATCCCAACAGCAGCTTTAGAGTATCTAAATCTGTATATTTTTAAACACTCAGTGAATGAATTTATATTAGACAAAAAAGAAAGTGGAATTTATCGCAGCAGTTTCATCCATTGATTAAATGTTTTCAAAGATTTCTGTTGCAGCAGTTTTATCCTTTGACAACCTTGCTCTATTTTCTCAGTCATTTAATGAGATACATATTTCAAAGAACTATAATTAATTTCTTTGGCTTGCACTATCCACGCACCATCTCAAACAGCACATAATTCAATTTTTAAAGTCAATGTATGGTGTAATATTGTGGAACACAAAGAAAGTATTGCTAAGTGTAATTAATGATTGTATTGATGAATTACAGTCAGAATTAGGTTGTATGTAGATGATATCATGTAATAAAATGGGATTAAAACCAGAGAGGATTGTGAACAGCTAAATGAGGATCTGGATAAGATAGCTAACTGGGTAGATTAACATGGAATGAAGATAAATGTGAAAGAGTCAGCTTGTTACATACACAGAAAAATGAAAGTTTTGTACAATTATAATGCAAAGGATAAACTGCTTGTGTAAATATCTAGCCATAACATTTTACAATAAACACAATTTACTGTACAAGTGAGAAAATTGGGTCATACAAGTCAGGTTAGACAATTGATGAGATGGCTAGTATGGAATCCTCAATATGGATATCAAATCTCAGGGGTTGGGGAGTGTGCAAGGAAGGGTCGCTAGATTAATTTGTGGAAATTAATATAATAAAGGAATTGGAATGAGAGTTACTGGAAAACAAATGAAGAGAGTGCTGGGTGTGTTAAAGGCATATATTGGGAATGAAGCCTGGACAGTTACTGTTAGAACTATTAGGAGCAGTATGTGGAAGGATGTGACCATGACCACAAACAAGCAGTTCATTTTAGACATGACGAAGTGAGAAATTTTTCTTTAGTATGTATAGGAGTTAGGGACTGGAATAAATTTCCAAGTGAAATGTTGAATAATTTATCTGAGATGGTGATAGAAAGTACCATAAAAATGTATGAAACGTAACTGTAGACAGGTAGGGTAATTGCCACAAAAGCTTGTGCATCACATTGTAATGACATTAATTAAAACAAGGAAGTGCCTATAAGATAAACATCTCACAGCCACAAAACAGGATTTATATTATTCTTTATAACTTCTAGCCTAATTTTAGTGTTTATTGAATTCTCGTAACCAGAAACTGTTATTACATAAATATTTTCTTAAAACTGCTGGTACTATTCAGTCTACTCCACGTTTAATATGTTCTTGCATTTATTATTTCATCAAATTGTAATCACAAACATCCAAGACAGTGTAGAAACAAGCTAGGTATACAAAATTATATAAGAAAACGTAAAATTTGTAGCTAGATTCTTTGTCAGTATGGAAAATATTTAGCTGGCAGTGATGTAAGCCTCCTTGCTGATGAAGGGTCTTGCCCAAGAATTATACATTATGTGTCAGGTTACACTGTTTAGCTACTGAATCTTCTCTGTGTGAAGTAATGCGTTCCTTCTTTATGCTTACCATTATGAAGCCAAAAGTGTCCTTCCTGTATCATGATTACCTGTATATGTTCTTATAATATGCTTTTTCTGTTCTGACAAAGTGACACAAATGCATCAAAAACCTCATGGAAATTATATTAGTATTGTCCAGTAATGACTTTATAATATCGAGATTACATCTACAGCAAAAAATTGGAAAGCAAGTTTGTACCAATTTAGAAAATTAATTTCACTAATCTCATTTTCATAATTTTGTCTCATGTATGATCATCCGAATTGGCCAAACATATTACTGCAGCAAAACTCTGCTTCATTTTAGTAGTATTCTTTCTGCAAGTATAATTAATGTTCATTACACATAATGATAATAATTTTAGGCCTATTGATTCTCCAAGAGCAAATTTTGGTATCGCTTATCTTTTCCATAACAGCTATATATTTTGCTTCTATGTACTTATCATTAAAATATTTTTTTTATTTTCGGATAGAAAACAGTTGTTCATAAAGAATTCATGTTAACTTCCACCTTCTGTGGTATAATTTTCTAGAGGATGTTACATTTATTAAAGCCTTTGCCAGCCATTGTCTCCTTCGGCAGATTATCCACTTCAAACTTCTTTTGCTTTAATCTGAATAAATTTTCCCTGGCCCGTTGCAAATGCGGCATAACAGACAGCTTTCACGCCTTCAGTATCAATGCTGTATCAAGCAGTATCTCCCCCAACAGTTTTTAAGGGCCATTTTGTCCTTTTAAATCTCCTTTGTTAGTTTCACTTCCATGAAAATCCATAGTGATTACACTGTCACCATATTATATCAGAGGGATATCAATACGTTCAAAGTACAGCATATTTAGTAAATAATAAAGATGATAAAACAGTTTTAAGAAAAATGTACAATGAGTTGTTGGTTATCGTTGCTTCTGAGTACAGGAGAATCTGAATAATTGTATCAGGAAAAAAGTGTTGAATTAATGGAGATTGTTACAAGAATGAAAATAAATTAGTAAAGAAATCGCCCCTGTAGGAAGACGACCTTAAAAAAAGTTTCTATTAACAATATCATGGTATAAAACAACTGCAAACTGACTGAGAATGTAGTAGTTTTAGAGTGCTATCTTAGTCACCAATAAAATTCCCTAAACTTCATACATTCCATTCTTGGGGTGATTACTGTGCTGAGAACATATAAGGCTGATATTGATGGTTTGGATTAGATGGATGTTGGTATAACAGAGTAGTATATGAAAAAGAAGACCATAACCATAACTTGATTTCAGTCATAAGGGAGTGGTAAAATTTTGTTTTGTGGATAATGGGGTCATGGATTGAACCATGATGAAACATGGTTTACCAGAAACACTGAAAAATTAAAATTCGTAAAATTCAAACATAGGTGATGAAGGCCACAATACGATGGCCAAAACATTAGGTTTCAACAAATCGACGCGGCACCATCTGGAGAAACAAGATAATAGGTGGGGTAATATTGCAAAGAATTAAAAGATTAATCATGAAATTGAAAAGCAAGACTGCAGGGAAATTATCCCCAGGTTATGTACTTCATTGGAATCACTATCATAACTGCAGTTTGATGATGGATTCTTAGGTAAATCGACAAGACAAATCAAAAGTGAAGAGTGAAATTTTTTGACATCTCGCTTAGTTCTCGAGACACAGACTGTCAAAAATTAGTTATTGGTGCAGTTCCTTTGGTGACATTTATCTTCTGATCCAGGTTGCACATCCGACCATTATGCATGCCCAGCATGTAGTTCCTCGTGCCTTTGGCAAAAAAAAAAATTTGGTCCAGGCAACATAACCACCTAAATTTTAACAGTATATCTCCAGAACTACGCAAGATATCGAAAAATTTTATTCTTCACTTTCAATTTGTCTAATCGAGTTACATAAGAATCTGTCATTAAATTTTGCTCTAGCGAATTTTTTTCCCCCTTGTCCTAGTTCTAAGACCCAATATCTCGAGAATTAAATAAAATATCAAAAAATTTTACTCTTCACTTTCTCTTACTCTTTACTTAACTATCCATCATCAAATTGCGGCGCCACGGCTATCATAAAATCCCCGCTCAATCGCATTATTATTATTTTTTAAATATCTAACCTTGTTCATTTTTTTAAAATTTAGATAACAAAATTACATCTATAAGAACAACTTCGCAAGCATTAATGAAGCAGTTTACTTCACTTTTTCATTTTTCTTTTATTAAAATTAAGACATGTGATTGTGCACTTAAGAACCATGATATTCAGAGAAAGACTCAACTCCTTTCCTTGTTACATCTTCGCATAGCTAACATTTATCTTCGGGCCACGAAAATTAAATCATATCAAAAAAGAAAAACAATCACTATAATCTATATTTTCCGGAATTGATTATGACTGCAACGATTCGGCTAGAGCAACGAATTCGTATATTTGCAGCTAACACAAGTAATTACCTATATCATGTATCTGTTCAATGTTTTCTGATAACGACCTGTTTACAACAGACTTGTGTCTACCGTTCAAGTACGCGGAAGTGTCAAGAGTGAAAATACTGAAGTAGGGTATCTTATCAATTTTTAAAATCATCTTTATCATTTTCGCATATTATCTCCATTTATTTTCTTACAGCCTTTAGTACTATCTTCTTTGTATAACGGGAGAAACCATTAAACACTAAAGCTCATGGGATACTTAAAGTCAGTAATGGATTACACACCGAAAGCCCAGCATATTCCTTATCTGTCATTTTCAAAGCAGCCGCAACAACAACTTCTAAAAGCGTCAAATAACCACAAATTAAATGTAAGTTGATCCACAAACAAAACCTGGTCCAAAGACTATAGAACATCAAATATGATATCCGAACCCAAAAAAAGGATTTAGTATGTAGATTTGCTATGCAATATTTCCTCTAGCAAATATCAGTAATGGTTTTGCGCTTTCAGAATCTGAATGTAGATAAAATATGCATTCGGAATCAAAATCGTTTCAAAAAAATAAGTGACAATGATTGGAATCAAGTTCCAATAACGCTGCGTCGCTTCCAATCACACCTACTAACCACGATCAATACTTGTATCCTTCACCTTAACGTTGAATACTATTACTAACTCAAATCCTGATTGTTCCTACGGACCCACTACGCAGATGAGACATTAATTCGTTATTTTATCTCTTCTTAATGTCATTGGTAACCAGTGCAAAAGGTGCTGGGATAAAAAGATCGGAGATCAGAGATGCTATATTCGAGTAATATATATTCCCATGGAGGATCCTTCCTCCATCTATATTCCTTCCTCCATGTGTAGTAGGTACTCAGTATTACCATATACTATTGCCAGAGATATAATGTATTATGTATACATTGAATGAACACTCAACACTGTGCGTTCGGCACATGAACAACAAATGGGAGGATTGCGAATTGGCTGTTCTTTGAAAAATGCGAGTGTGAGGGATAAATTAAATAGTAATTGAGTATGGAATCTTACAGATGATGCTTAAGAGAAAATATTCATCTATCAGAAATATGATTGTAGTAAAAGAAGCATTTTTACTCTATTTTGAAATAATTTTACACTCTTGAGGATGTATCTAAGGAGTTTTTCAGCAGCTCGTCTAAAGGTGTTTCGTAAAGTAGGCGATTATACGGTAGTTGTTTTTCCCATGAGGATTGAAGCTGACAGATGCAACTGCGTTAAATCTGTTCACAAGTTTCCTCCGTTGCTATCAGAGAGAGAGAACTCTAACAAGAAGCAGATAACAAAATTAGAGCAGTTTGAAAATGTGAAGAACAAACTAGAGAAACATATTTAGACATGATATATATATATGAAACCAACAGTGTACAAAGACGAGGACATGTAGAATTTATCTATTCAGCACTTAGGCACATGGAAGAGTTTGGTGTACACAAGGACCTAGAAGTGTACAAAGCACTTATAAATGTTCTCCCTAAAGGGAAATTTATTCCAACAAACATTTTTCAAGCAGAATTCATGCATTATCCTAAACAGCAGCAGTGCATCATTGATGTGCTTGAACAAATGGAAATCAATGGTATGTATAAAATGCACATTTGGTGCTGCTATATGATAATACCATGAGTGACATGAAACACTTATGTTTAATGATAGAGAAATTAAGTCAACCATTTGTCATTGCAAACAAAAACAAAAAATCAACTTGTAAGTGACATACTGTAAACAGTTATCGAATGTGGTGTTTCATGTTTGTACTGTTTTTTAAGAGAATTTGGGTCAGTTAATTTCTAGATTGCGGTACTGCCATCCCATCAGTGCTACAAAATTAACACACATCTCTTGAATGTTCATTAATTCCTTATAATGTGTTCATGGCATTTCAGTTTCTTGGCATTACAAAAAGTCGCAGGAAATTAACGACAGTAAAATATTTTCACAGTTTAATGATAGATACATCCCACCATGTAGAAAATCAAGTGTTTTGCAGTATACCACATTCCTATGTCTTTTATGAAATTTTTCTCCTGGTCCAGGCTGAATTTCAACCTAACCACAACAGGTTAGGTGGAAAATGTTTACAGCACTGTAATGGTATCGTAATCAAAGATTAAACTATCGGTTCTTCCTGGCCTTAGGATACTGCCACTGTGTGTGGCACCACTTGTAGCTTGCAGTATTATTGAATGCCATTGTGTTTCGTATTTTAGACATTTTAATTTTCAATCAGCAGTTTTATTGAAGGTTATGGTTACATTGTTTACTTCCTGTAATTGTTTGGCTGGCTGGGTATCCCACTGTTGTAAAGGAGTATTCCATACTGTCGATGAATCAACACCAAATGTCGAATGGTTGTATATAGCCTAACTTGATATCCAAAATGGACCAGCGGCTTTTTGGTGGACGAGTCCAATTAAACAGTATCATGACTCCCTTAGTGAAGCCAATGAAAATGGAAGTCATCATGCTGCATCTATTCCTCATTTAGGGGTGGCTGTCAAACTTTTGTTTGTCAGTCATCATGGACATGAAGAGGCCATGGGAGATTGTCTGTCTCTGAAGTGCGCACCTATTTTGCATCTGTAGCAGTTCCTGTCCCTGCATGTCTAATTCCATATGTGCCTGAGATCATAGTGTGTGCATCATTGCCCAAGGTCCATTCTAAACAAATCATTGCCAGTGGCACAGAGCCTGCTGGGTGAGTGGTAACGCTCTGGCTTTGGGAGGGTACAGGTTCAATTCCCTATCTGAAGAGCCAGATTTGGGTCTTCCATGGTTTCCTGAAATCACTCCAGGCGAATACCAGAATGTTCCCATGAGAAGGCCATTGCGAAATTTCTTCTCATTCCTTAACCCAAGTAGTTTTTTTATCACCATTAGTGACATCGAAAAATTTTAAAGCAAAAAAGATTAATTGCGAGTGGCATTTTCCCTGGAAGTTAAACCCAACAGCAGTGGGATAATGATAGTAGAGGCAGATATTCGTATGAAACTGGAAGCCTTTAGTCTGGGCTTGCATGTTGGCAGCAGATGTGTGGTGGCCATCTTTCTGAGAATTTGTGTGACTTCTCAGAGATCTGGTCCTTCATCTATGTTTGGGCAGGTCTATTTAGGATGAATGCTGCCCATCCAACTTTAGGAAGGCCTTAGAAAATGTGAGGATAAGCACCAAAAACTTCAGTTCATAAATAATGTTAAATAGGAGGATTATTTTACCAATATCACAGTTCTTGGTTGTCAGTGGCAATGAAGCCGACATCATAGATCATGGGCTTAGGTGGACTGGACATGTCCGATGTATAAGCGTTACCAGTTTTCCTCACCAAATCTTTTGTGGTGAACTTTCCTTCAAGACTTCAGAATGCTTCTTTGAAATAGTGTAAAGATCAGATTAAACAAACAATGAACTCAAGTGTAAACCTAAAAACCAGGGATAAACAAGGTTAATATTGCACTCTTTAGCACAGCATTATTTCTACCTGAAGAGGATAAATGGCTAATACTGACATTTTTTAGGTCTTAGCCACACTTACCAACATAAGTTGAATGCAGTCTGTGTAGCAACATGCCCTATGTAAAGCAACATAAAATTTATTCACAAACTGTTCTGGGCGGATAGATTGTTGGGAAGAAATGTATGCTTGAAATTGAAATGATATTAAGGAAAAAGAAATCAGATTTTAGGCAGTATAAATAACAGAGGATATGTAAATTTACTCATCACTCATCAAAGTTGAAGGCTGCGACAAATGAAAAACATATGCAATATTTTGTTTTACTTCTTATTCATGTGATAGGGACAGGAGGTGTGCACATGCCAAAGTTTAACACATGACTGGTTATCCAGCAGAATTTTTTTTAGTTATGGCTTTACATCTCGTTGACGACGAGGTCATAAGAGGTTGGATGGGACTGGGGACAAGGAACAGGAAGGAATTCAGCAATTGCCTTTTGAAGGAAGAATTTCGGCATTTGCCTGGAATGATTTGGGGAAACCATGGAAAACCCAAATCTGGATGCCAAGACGAGCATTCAAACTCCCGAATGTGAGGCCAGAACGTTAAACGCTTCCCCACCAAGCTCGGTGCCAGCAGAAGATAGAATGAGGAAGGAGGTGATGGGGGTGAACCAGGGGCAAATCCAGGGTTATGCTTTGGGAGGGGTTTGAGTGGACTTTGTTTTTTTGGGGGGGGGGGGGTACTTGGCTTGAGTGGATTTTGGCTTTGGGGGGTGGGGGGAGCTTGAGTTGGGCAAAAGGTAGTATTTATACAGTCTCCTCGGGCCTTGAATCCGTAGAGCTGAAAAAAAAGGGTCTCCAAAATTACAATGTCGTAGGTGGACCTAGGTACTTTTGGGGGAGGCTTGAGATCCCTAGCTCCCCCCCCCCCCTTGGATCCGCCCCTGGGGTGAACCACTTGGAAGTGAACTATCGATATTTCGGGAAAGACTAAGATGATCTATATATAAAACTAAGGAAGGATAGGGAAATATGACCCAACACTTACCACAAATGGGAACGATGAACACAAAAGAACAAATACAAGAAAAGCGCTATATTTCAGCGTGCGGCCTTATTCTTGCAGAAGTGAGACACCACGCGGAGGCAGGTGGGTCCATGAAGACAGCCATATATATATATCAGCATAATAATAACAATGACCAGTAAAATGCTTTAAGGCAATAAAGCTAAGTATGGATATGGAAATATGACCCAACACTTACCACAGATGAAGGCAGCTAGGACGACGAACACAAAAAAGTGCAATAAATATTTTGGAAAAAGCCTTATTCGTGCGGAAGTAAGAAGTGAGACACCAGGCGGAGTCAGATGTATACACAGCGACCATCTGACTCCTCCTGGTGTCTCAGTTCTTACTTCCGCACGAATAAGGCTGTTGCCAAAATATTTATTGCACTTTTCTGTGTTTTGTGTGTGTGTGTGTTCATCGTCCCAGCCATCTTCATCTGTGGTAAGTGTTGGGTCATATTTCCCTATCCATCCTTAGTTTTATATATCAGCATACATGTATGCTGTAGGAGACTGTCTCACAGATGTTCCTGACTAACAGTCATTCTGTGGGACAGTCTCCTACAACACCCACCCTCCATAATGTTCTCCTGTTGACAAAGGGCCAACACCTGAAATATTCATTGTTATTTGTGTTCTTGTCTTTTTTGTGTGTTCACGCCATACAACCATCATCTAAGGTAAATGGTGGCTTAATTCACTATCCTATATATCTCTGGTGGTGATAAAATTAATATATATAACAAAAGGGTATGGAGTGTTAAAGCAAACAATAAATAAATAAATCTGGAAGAAATTTGTTATTAGTTAAATGATAACAGTGATAATACTAATAATATTGAGTAATTGGTCAAATTGCAGAATTTTGTTGGTGGTACAACCACCGATAAAATTCTATCTTCACATGAATATGGAGTAAAACCAAAATATTGTATAGTTTTTTTCGTTCGTTTCATGTTTTTCACTCATTGCAGCCTCAACTTTGGTGAGTGATGGGTCATTTTCCATGTCCTTTGTTATTGATACTTGAAATTGAGTTTTACAGCTGACAGCGACCCTCCTGAACTAAAATAATGACTGATATTCTGTGTTACAGCATAAAACGTGAGGCAAACCAAGTTATAGGTTAGTTGTTGTGACGACATTATTTTCACCATTTGCAATGATTTAACAGTGATATAGTACACCTACTCATAATTCTCCGAGTTGTTTAGCAACTGTTTCCAGTTAACATTCTGACAATCTATTTAATGTAATCAATGAATGAATGAGAATTTTTTTCTGCTGTTAATGCTGTCTCCAAGATTGTGTAAACATATTAGTAAATTAAGTGTGTTCTCTTACACTTCCTTGTGGAATGCCCAATGTAACATCTGTATTACAAGAAGTTTTAGTAGACCAAGGGAGAAAATTGAAGGTTATAGGTAAGATTATAAAAGGACATGAATTTCAGAATTGAAGAGATATTTCAGGGAAAGTTTCAGCATTTGGAAGAACTTCATCACTAAAATGCAGAGAAAGTGGGAATATTTCAAGGAGATGGGGGATGAAGAAATGTATATAAAAAAAAAAGGGAAAACACAGAACAAACATTCTGTAATAGAGAGGCGATAAAGCACAAAAGATTTATAAGTTAAAAAACAGCAAAGCAGCAAAAACAGCAAAGCAGCAAAAACAGCAAAGCAGAAGGGATCACTTGAAACTACTAAACAAAGAATTAAAAGTTATTAAAAAAAAGCCTTTGGAAGATTTGTTTATAAAGCATGTTCTAACTGGAAGGTGACCACTGAATGATGCATCTAGGCTGTGATAGAAAACTGAGGGGAAAAAGAATAATTTATACAGTTATGGATAGCGATGGTAATGATTATGACACTAGGGGATTGGAGGGAGAAAATCATAGCAAGATATTCACACAAGTAGAACTGATATCAGGAAAGCAGAAATAAATCTTGAAGTTATTCTGAGGGAATTAATTATGAACAAAAACTGCATGGAGGTCAGTTTGGATAATACTTCTATAAATGTATTAAGACATTGTGAACAGAGTCATCAGATATTAACTCAGTGCAGCATTGAACCCCCTTATTGGTCAGTGAAGAGGGAGAGACTGAGGTATCCATTGTAGATTGCATTCTGACCTCCAGCCGATCCTTTCCACCATGGGTATCCCCACCACATCTCTCCCTAACCCCATTGCCCAACTCACCCCACTAAGCTTCCTACCGCACCACTTTGCAACGAGAGGTGGTGAGCACACATGACTGTGATGTCACAGCAACCGCTGCTCAGCATGGGCTATATAAGGAAGGTTACTCCTGGTACCCAACACTTCACTTGAAAATGAAACATTAGATCAAATTTATGTGCTCCTCTGGTGGGAGGTATGAAAACATTTTATACAATTAATATTCCAGGAAAGCTTCCATTCATTCATCACATTAAATAGTTTGTCAGAACATTAAGTAAGGGGTAACAGTTTTCCATTGAACTTCTTTAATCAAAATCATTCCAAAATGTAACTAACAACATCAGCAAAATAAATACGAGTTCTAGGTATAGTCCATATCAATTCAGGTAGGCAAAAAAAAAAAAAAAAACCTTCATAGTTTCATAAGTTTTTGAATTTAACATTGTTAAAATTCAGCTAAAAGTAAGATAACTGCATATTTTTGTTTCGCTAAAAAAAAACTTCTCGTCCAAGATACAGGCCGTCAAAGATGGAACCCTGGGCACCATTTCTCACTTGTGTTTTCGATAAAAATTGTAAAGTCCTCTATTTTTACTGTTGATTAATATAATAGAGTACTGCACTCCCTGAAAGGAACTTTAGAGATTGACAGGTTTTAGAAACAATGTAAAAAATATATAGTTAGAAAAGTGCACCAGTTTAAAAAAATATTTATGTTTGACGATTTACAGGGCTTTTTCTGTGTTTACCAACTAAATATTCATTATAAAAGTTGAGGCTTTCTCGGCGTTGTGTATGTATGAAATTTTCTCAGGAAACTAGCCAAGTCAGTACGTTTGTATAGCATGACGTTTCGGTGATCATATTCTCTGCCGCCATTGTCAAGTGACTGCTACCTGTGGGTGACTTGGTTGCTTATATATCTCGCGGAACCGTTAAATACTAGCAGAACTGTTGGTGTTGATTGTTGGCAGGATAGATAGAGAGACTATTCACAAGTTCCAATGTAATCTCATTTTCTGGATCAATGATCTCCAGGCTTCATTTAATTGAAACCCAACATCTATGTTTACTAGATTATCTGATATACGGATTTCAACAGCTTCTGAAAAAATGCTGTCTCAGTAACCTCTCAAGCATACGAGAATTTCTGTAGCTTTGAAATGGAATAATGTCTCATGCCAATGCTGTGCTCGGCAACTGCTGACTTTTCAGTTTGATCCAGGCGGGCGTTGTGTACATGTTCAGGGCACCTTTGGCTTATGCATCGTATGGTTTGCCCAATGTACGCCTTTTCGCATGGGCAAGGAATGTGATTTGCCCCGGTTGTTCATAGCACTGTATTGTCCTTGGAGAGTGCAGCATGTATTTAATCTTGGCTAATCGTCAGAAAATAGTCTGAATGCCACATTTTTATAAATCCTGCCAAACTTTGCTGTGGTCGCTCCCACATGTGGACGAAAGGCAAAGCGTCATGGTCTTCCTGTTGTTGCATTTTTCTTCTTCTTGCTCTTCTAGAAACTGAATTGAAAGACGAGAAGTGTGAAGCATGGGAGTGTGCAGTGTGTGTATAGGTGACGAGGCATGGAAAAATATCAGGAGAAATGCTATGAACACAAGCTGGCACTCGATTACAGTCATAATGAAGTTGGAAAAGTTTCTTAGGTAGGCGAGTCAGGGATTGGTATAAATTACTAAGTGAAACAATGAATAATTTACTAAAAATGCCAAAAAATATAAAATTTGTAAAGAGCAAAGGTACAAGAATAGATGTGTAGGGAAATTGCCACAGCATGTGCTCCATTGCAATTAAATCTTTCATTATTTTCATTGCTTAGCTTCATTACATTGTCACTATTATTGTAATTGTTCTATGATTGCAATAGTTACTGTCATTAATTTTATGGGGCATATGCCCAAATAGTAATTTTGATACTAATATAAAAGAAAAGGCTTTTAGGTTATATAAATACCAAAAGCTATGGAAAATAAACCATCACTCACTAAAGTTGCAAGTAGAAGTGCTACAACAAACTCACAAAATACTGGATGAACCCATTGTATGATATTTGTGCTTAAAACTTTATAGATTTGGGAAGTAGTAATTTCTCTACTTACCCATCTGAAATTTAAGACCATTTTAATTAAATTATTTTATATTTTCAGCACCTTCATCAGTGACATATTCCAGCCTCTGACGCCTAACCTACAAATGAAAAATTTCCTGCTCCTTATGCCTGAAAGTACTAATTGCCATCTCTACCCTTTCAAATATTATTACTGGATATTCTTAAAATATTCATTGAGGGCTCATCGCTAATGAATATCTGATATTCACCTGCCACTCTAGAGGATCACAGCTTCTTTTCCTGTGGCTCTGACTGAGATCCTTTATTGTACAAATTACCAAGTGTGCCCTAAATTACTTTACACAGGCAAATTTATCTGCCATCCGTAGCAATCCCTCCAGTTCCTGTATTTGATACCTGTAATGTGAACTCTATACCTCCATTCTCATGCGAGTGCCTAACCATTTGACCATGGTATCATTTCTTACAAGGAGAGATCACAACCACCAGCTAACCAGTTTGTTGACTTGAACATAGTGATCGAGAATCACCCAAAACTGTGTCTTTTATAGGAAGTTCAGTCAACACTCCTTAGTTTAAAATAAAAAAAAATCTTGGTATCAGGTCATGGCATCGTATTACTTTTCGTACAAGTGGGAAGCTGTTGAGAACTTCTTGTATTTCTGTTATGAACTTATTCAGAACATTATGTAATATAGTAAGTCTTTTAGCAGTCTTTCCTTTGGTATCAGATTGTGATGTATAGCAAATAAATGAATGCTTTTTATAGACAATAGTACCACAGCCTCGATGAGTAAATATAAACATTGTAACACATTAACTGGCAACATCTGTAAATAAAGTTCATGTTGAACAGCTAACTTGTCTGACCCCATTTTAAGATGTTAAGAGCTGTTTTTTCCCCCTCAAATTATTCTGGTATTGTGGGGAATAAACTAACAAAATGAAATGCAAGCTCCTTTTCAGTGTTAATTTTTTAATTTAGACAGTTAAGAAGTGAAAGAGGCAAAATGTAAAAGTGAGATACTGCAGTAACATTTAGATTTATGATCCTTTATTCTGCTCAGTCAAGTAAAAATTGTTTTAATCTCTTAATGTCAAGTACAATGGGTTGTGACAACAAACGTGCTGTTAGTGAAAATAAGGAAGTACAGGGAAAATAATCTATCATTTACCTCAGATGAAGGATCAGTGTTTCAGTTTAAAAATCTTATTCATATGTATATCAACTCACATGCCTACATTGCACCAGCTTGTATATAGGCCTCACTATGAACCCACTTGCCATCAGAATGAATGGTCAGATGCAAACATTTTACACTAGCAATGTAGCCCATCCAGTGCTAAAGCATGCCACTTCCCATAATCTCAACAATTTCAACTGTTTCTCAGTTAAGGCGATCAGAGTTTTCCCTGACACTGCAACCTCCTCTGAACTGCATAGATGGGAACTAGCCTACTGGAATATCCTAGACACCCGACATCCTCAATTCCTCAGTCTCCAATAAGTCCTTCCCACTAGGCCCAGCACTTATTATTTCTTATGGCTTATATTTTATTTTTCCTGCTTAATGTTTCTCAAAATATGTTTTATAATATTTATATCCTTACCCAGTAATTATGTTGATGTTCCCCCTCCTCCAAAGATTATAGATCTTCAACATTATCGATTATCAATCTAGTATTTGCCCCCCCCCCCTTTTCCCCTTTTTTCTGCACTATGATCTTTTCCGGCCATGCCAAGCAACCTCCATTCACCTCCATTGCCTTTGGTGTATGCAAGTCATGCCCTGTCTGGTGTCTCAATCCTGGCAAGAATAAGTCTAACCGCCAAAATATCGTGTTTCTTATGTTCATCATTCTCAGCCACCTTCATCTGTTGTAAGTGTTGGGTCGTATTTCCCTATCCTTCCTTAGTTTTATTCAAGCATATACAATGAAAAGGAGTAGTGAGCTAGTCATGTGATAGGCTGTGACGTGTACACACCACTCCTTGTAAAATGTCTAAGTCCTCTCTTAAGAACAAGGTTTTTAAACCAAAATATTATAAAGTGTGTTTCACATTTTTGTGTTCATCTGGACCTCCTGGCTTCATCTTTGGAAATTAGTGTTGGGTACAATTGAACAGTAGTAAGATGTGTAGTTAGTTACATGGTTTTCTGTATTAGATATCAATATTAGTTCCATGCTATCGTTATTCTATTGCTTCAGAATCTGATTACTTTTGTTACCATCAAGTCTTTTTAAATACAACAAAGTCTAAATGTATAATTATGCCAGTAACTGTACAGTTGATGTAAGGCCAACTATGTTTTAAATTAGAAGATCCAGTAATGATGAACATAAAATTGTTTATAACTACAAATGATAGCAGAATACAAATTATGAAGGAATTCTTATGTTTAGTTTTCCCCTTCACTTCTACTTTTTTATCCCTTTCATTTTGTCTGTACAGCAACAAACTGACGTAACATGATTAATAATTTCAGGAGTTATGCCAGATGCTGAGTTACAGACTATTTTGCTCAATATTTTTGGCAGTAAAGGCTATCCATTACGAAAATACTGGCGTATGATGTATTGGATGCCCAAATTCAAGAATCTTTCTCCATGGCCTCTTCCTGATGTCATGCCCAATAGTAGTCTGGAACTTGCTAAATTAGCATTAAAAAGAATTAGTAGTGTAGATCTGCAGACAGAATTAGCTGTGTATCAGGTAAGCAAGGCCATTACTTAAAATTTTGTGTGATTAGTAACTAATAAAAAAGACTTTTCTTTAAAAAAAGGAAATGAGTAAGTATTTCTCAATCCTATGCTGTAAGTGGGATAATTTATGAACTACCTGAATTTTTTTAATTGCTTTTATTAAAATTGATTAAACATTCAAGAAATTCTTGATTCCAAGTCCTACCTACTTTTCAATGTTGCAGACAAAAGAGCTTGAGGACAGCTTGGAAGATACATGGATCGTTAGTGTACAAAGTCCAGAACAAAGAAAACTTCTGGAGAAGCATCCAGAAAACATAGCAGTCTATGTGAAGGGGGCCTATAGAGTATGGCTCCGTGGTGCTGCTGTTAATTATTTTGTTCTGATGAGAAAGCCTTTGGTGAAGACACCTAAACCAGTTGATGATCCAGATGGTATGAGCCCCTACAACATTTCAGCTTTGTAGCAATGACAGCATGTGTGTCGAAACATCTATTAAACTGTACTGATTTTCTTCTTTATCACACCGAGCGTGGTGGGTGAGTAGTTAGTGCTCTGGCCTCGCATTCAGGAGGACGCCGGTTCGAATCCCCGTCCGGGCATCCAGATTTGGGTTTTCCATGGTTTCTCCAAATCACTCCAGGCAAATGCCGGGCTGCTTCCTTCAAAAGGCCATGGCCGATTTCCTTCCCATTCCTTGTCCCCCAGTCCCATCCTGCCTCTAATGACCTTCACATTGATGAGGCATAAAGCCATAAGAAAAAAATCCTTTATCACATTAAAGATTGCAGTGTATTTTTCACATAGTACATGTTAGCAGCAATTAAAATTAAAGGCTTGCTGTATCTTACTACAAACCATATGACTGGGGTTCAAATCTCAGGGAATTATCCTCGAAGCTGAGTTCCTGAATTGCTTCCCTGGCCCCTTCATACTGCTGTTGATGAAATAGGCAGAAACTCCTTGGGGGGGGGGAAGCTTTCTGTTAAATTTTGTAACTGCGTGACAAAATTTTGTTCTCAGAACCAAGAGTTAGATTGGATAGAATACTATTGAATTTCATTTCCAAGGTTAATGTTTATTCAAGTTAGAAAGCAGATTTACAGTTTTTAAGATTGTATTTTCAATTTCATCAGTTTTCGGCATTCGCCTGGAGTGGGAAAGTTTGTATCTAAATTATTTATTTTCTGCTAAACGATTAAAGTTAGGATATTTTTCATAATAACTAAAGTTAACATTTATTCAAAGATCTAGCGATTGGTAAGATTTCAGAAAGATTGAATTATTGAATTATTTTTACTGTCAAGGTCAGATTAGCTGATGTAAGGACTTCAGACGTGCGATTTCATATCTGATCAGCCACCCCTGTGAAAGAGGAAGTGAATCTAGGAATCTTCGAGAAGCGCTATGTGATATAGATGCGTGCGTGCAGTTGTTCGCCCCCAGTCATACGGAAGCAGTCGGCGCGATAACATGTAGCTCAGTAGGCCGGAAAGTTTTATACCTTACACATCAGTGAAAGTTTTATTTTGGGAGTAATGTCTCTTCTTTTATTCAAGTTTAACAAAATGTCGCGTTAAAGTAATTTTCCGCAATGTGGAGCCTCGGGATTGTTTGATTTTACTAAACTGTGGAACAATGAGAGCGTGTGATTCTCTTTCATTTAATTATTACAACTAAAAGTTTGAACTATTGGGGTGTGGTCTGGCTTGACCGGTTATTCGAACTTGTAAAACATTTCTTTCGAAAAGTCGTCTGATTGCCTGTACAGTTTTTGGCTTTGTGAAATTGAAGACTATAATTATTTAAATGGCAATGAACTATTTATTGAACTTAACCTTTCCATGGATTTTAGGTTAAAATCTATGTGGCGACCATATTATTCTATTTAAGCCAAAACTGTTACATCCAAGGCTACACACGGTTAGAGTTAAGATTCAAAGTTTATGCACCAACCCCAGTGCACATTCGGTGCTTACAGAGGGGGGGGGGGTTAATGTATGAAGTGCAACACTGTCCATTCTAATTCTGAAGGGCTTAGAATATGGAGCTCTCTGAGTTGGTCATAACATGTGGATCTCCAAACTTCTTATTTCTTTTCAGTATCTAGTTCAAAAACTACCTCCACATTTTAGCTACTTTGATGAAACCTATGGTACCATCAACAATATCTGCACACTAGAAAATTTGCTTTTCATCACCCTGCTGCCATTTCCAACAGTATTATTCAATCACTTTGTGTTCCCCAGCACCATTACTTCTTTAAAATAATTTCCAACAGAAAATTCATTTCAGCCATGTGATAGTATTGAACATAGGTATACCCTGAAACCTTACTGTGTATTTTGTTTTCTTTCTCTATCTGATACTAGCCTCGTACCCGCGACTTCGTACGCGTGGATTAAGAATTTTTTTGCGAGAATTAAATATAAAAAGTTGTTGGTAACGAAGGATTGGTCCCAAACAATTTCGAGTCGGCATAATTTGACAGGAAAGCTATCACTATATCATTCTACCGTTGAACCTGCCTCTTGAAGAGAATCAATTTCCAACATATTTCTGTCACTATTCGATAAGATTTAAAAATTTTGTGACTACAACTGTTAATCATACTGGAAAAAATATCCTGTGCCCTTCATACAGCTTTCCTTATAAAATTCCATCACAACGATATGGCCATATAGTCGTCAAAACGTAACAAAAAGACAGAGACTAACTTCCGTATTTATATTAGTATTACTGTGGTTCACACTCACACACTGACTGCGAACAACACCTGAGGGATCATTAAAACGTAAAAAGGTGTACACCTACTAAATTGCAAGACTACCTACGATTTGCCTCGCATTGCACCCCTAACTTTATAATAACTACAGTTTAACATTCAATCCAAATAACCTACGGCCCAGGCCTGACTCTTACGATGAAAAACGATTTTTAAAAACATTAGCTTACTCAGAGATTTGAACCGGAGACCACGACGTTCGTAAGCAAGCTCTTTAGCCATTGAGCAGACAGTTCACTGCACGAAAACACGGTATGGAGACGTCCACATCCAACGTGTCTGCCTATTGCCGTATTTCGAAGTTATGAGACAACATGTATTATTTATACAGATAATTTTTCAACCAAATGTACACAGTATTTTTCTCCTTGTTTCAAAGGATAAGTGTGCAAAGTTTCATCGAGATCGGATGAAAACTGTGGATTTGTATGAAGAACAAACCAACAAACAAACCAACCAACCAACAAACAAACAAACAAACATACATTCATCTTTATATATAAAGATTGTTCACTTTTACATTTCTCTCTCTCTCTCTCTCTCCAGCCTTCCTGTCCTCAACCCTGGTAAAAACTGGGAAGGGAATAAGATAAATAACACAAGGGAACAAAGATTTGCAAATATCTTAATAAGGGAAGGAGGATTTACACAAGTGTTGAGCAAAACACTAGGGGACAAAATATTTTGGATATATTTCTAATTAAGCCCAATGAAAACCTTTTGAGGTATCAAGTAACTGAAGGAATAAGTGATCATGAAGCAGTTCTGATGGATATTAGAGGATTCAGTAAACCAGCAGCCAAAATTGAAGGGAGAAGTAGGTACAATTATAAAAAGGCACAGGTTTCAAATTTGAAGAGATATTTCAGAGAACAATTCAGCAAATGGAAGGAAGGCTCAGGTACAGTAGAGTCAAGGTGGGAAGAGTTCAAGGAGATAATAAGAAAGAGGGAAGAAAAATTTATTCCAAAGCAGAAAATAAAGAGAAGTAGAGAACCTATGTACTATAATAGGGAAGTGAGGAGGTTAAAGAGGTTGGTAAGAAAAGAACATAACAGAGTTAAGAGGCAGCAGGGTAGTAGGGAATATTTAAAACAAGTAAACAAGGACTTAATAACAGCAAAGAAAATGGCTAAAGATGGGTTTATGAAGAGTATTGTCAGTGCAGGAGGACCATTGACTGATGCATCTAGAAATTTCTATGGCTATATCAGGAAACTGAGGGGAAGGGAGGGTGTAGACACACTTATAGATAAGGATGGAGAAGAAGTTACTGATGATTTGAAAAAGGCAGAGATTTTAAGTAACTGGTTCAGTGAAAGCATTAGGGACAATGAATCAGAAACAGGAGGGTCTAATTCGGAGAACGAGCTTAACAACACAATTAGAAATGACGATAGTAAAAAATTTGATATCCATCCTGAGAAAATCATGAAGGAAATAAGAAAGCTGAAAACAAAAATAAAGGGATTGGTGAAGATAATATTACTACAGATATCTTAAAGATAGCCGGATGTGACATTGTACCTTATCTTGAAATATTATTTAAATTGAGTCTAGACACTTGCTGCTTACCACAGGACTGGAAAAGTGCAATAGTAGTACCGGTACATAAGGGAGGGGTGAGAAATAGAGTTGAGAATTACAGGCCAATCAGTTTGACATCAGTGGTAGGTAAATTAATGGAAAGATATGTGAGGAATGTAAGTGGTTTTCAAGCAGGCAACATGGTTTCAGGCTAGGATATTCATGCGAATCTCAGTTGGTGGGATATATGCAAGATATTTCAGATGAAATGGACAAGGGAGGCCAAATTGATAGTGTAGCACTAGATCTGTCTAAGGCGTTTGACAGAGTAAGCCATAAAATGGTAGTAAATAAGGTAAAAACCATTGGAGTGGATAAGAAAGTCATTTGCTGGGTAGAAGAATTTTTAGAAGGTAGAAAACAGAAAGTTAGGGTAGGAAATGTAGTATCAAAAGAAGTAGAAGTAAAAATGGGTCGTGCCACAGGGTAGCGTATTGGGACCATTGCTATTCATTATTCTAATGAATAATTGTGTTGATTGTTTACTATCTGAAATTAGATTGTTTGCAGATGACATAATGCTGTATAAAAGAATCAAAATGATAGAGGATTGTAAACAGTTGCAGGGTGATCTGGACAGGATATCTAATTGGGTTGGTAAACATGGAATGAAGATTAATGCAAAGAAGATTCAGCTTATTAGATACACAAATAAAAAACAAAAGGTTAATTATGAATATAAGGTGGGGAAAGAATTGCTTGGTGAAGACTTGAAATGTAAATATCTTGGAATTACTTTTGATAACAAACTTAACTGCGCAGGACACATAGGACAGGTGGTAGGAAAAGGTTTCAAAGTTCTGCACTTGTTGGAGAGAGTGATGAGGGGATGTACGAGAGAAGTCAAGGAATTGGGTTACAAAACTTTGGTAAGACCATTGCTCGAATATGGTAGTGTAGTATGGGACCCTCATTTTACGTATCAAATACAGGAGTTGGAGAGGGTGCAAAAAAGGGCTGCTAGATTTGTTTCTGGAAATTATCGCAGAATGCAATCGGTGACAGATATGATAAAGGAGCTGGAATGGGATTCATTGCAAGACAGGAGGAGGATGAGGAGGGTCATGGGAGTGTACAGGGCATATACTGGTGATGAGGCATGGAGAGATATTGCAATAGGTATGAAAAGTAGTGTGTGGAAGGGAAAAGATGACCATGACCACAAGCTGGCACTCGATTTCAGACACAAGGGTGTGGGAAGATTCTCTTTTTTAGGTAAGGGTGTCAGGGATTGGAATGAGTTACCAAGAGAAATGATGAATAATTTACCAAAAACTTTGAAGGAATTTAAAGATAAAATTTGTAGAGGGCAAATGTAGGTAGGTGCAGGATAGGGGGAAGATGGGTGTGTAGGGAAATTGCCACCGTAGCCTGTGCTACATTGCAATTAAATTAAATGATGAGTTTACTTTCTATAGTAACTAATGTGAAACTACATGATATTGAAATAATTTGAGACTTCTTTAAATTCTGTGTAAATTGTTCTCTGTATAAAGTTGTTCATTTATTTTGTAGAAAGAAATTATAATGAAAGAACAATTTTGAGTTATTTAAGAAAATCTAAGGTAATGCTGGATAAAAAGAAAGAAAGTACTGCTTGTCTACTCAAGATTAGAGATTTACATTAAATTCTTCTTTTATAAAATTAGGGGAGAGAGCAGTTCCAGACATGATGTAAAGGCACTAACAGGATACACAAGGGGGTGGGGGAAATATACCCCCCCCCTCACACACACACAATGTTAACACTTCTTGTTCCTAATAGAACCCTAAAAATTAGATTGGCTGCATACAGAAGTTGGGGTGAGACAGAGCTGTGGTCAAATAATCTTTATTCGAATAATCCATCTAGAGTTTACAGTATATCATCTGTGTTCATGCTTAGTTGTCATTTTATCTTCTTCGCGCCTCTACTTCTTTCCTCTTCTGCGAATGCCTTTCCATTGGTTGATTTTTTTCCTTCTTTCCTGAAAGTCTGCTTTTTGATTTTCCTCTCTAAAACATGTTCTGTCATTTGGAAAGTCTGTGTTAATTCCAGCATTTTGTGGTCATATCATTATTAGAACTGCAACTGCCAACTTTAAACATTAACTTTCTTATAGGACAATTTTCAGAACTTAGAATATAAATTGTAGATATTACTTTCTAAGATAATCAACAGTTACTTCACTGACTACTCAAAGTAAAAATTAAAAGCATATATTAAATATTAGTGCTATGGTACTGATTCTGTTAATATTTTCAGATGTTAGTGCCTTGAAAAATCCTTTTCATGGAGAATTTGCCATGGAGGATGATGAAGACTCAAGTGTGCATGTGCAGAATGATGGAACAATTTTTGCAATGTGTGCAACAGGAACGTCAAGCAAAGATTCTCTGCTTTCATGGATTCGTTTCTTGGAAGTTCATGGGAACTCCTGTTTGTCTAAACTTCCAGTTATTTTCACTCTAAAATCCATTCCTCTGACAGCTGCGTTACTGGAAGAAGGAACTGTCAGCAAAGAAAAAACTTCCGTTTCAGGAATGGAAGAAAAGTGAAATAATAAATGTGTGTAAAGTAACTTAGAAGTTTCAATATTTCTACACTATTTATGATTGCAATTTGTTAGGCAGAACAAAACTTGTTTGATAATGTTTGGAAAGTCTGAGGGCTTTATACTTTAAAAATGGTTTTAGAATTGCATGTTGCATAAAATTATCACCACAGTTCAGATTTAATCTTGTGGAAAGATAATAAAATATTGTTACTGTTTTTGTATGCTTTTTGATACTATTTATTCTCCTTTTAGAGATTTATAGCTTTTGATGAGGTCATTGGAACCAGTTTGTCATTAAGGAGTGGATGGATGATCCATGACACACTTTATAGAATTTTCATGCTGTATACAAATGTAATATCTTGCAATATCAAAATCTAGATTATTTTGATTAATGACTGCAAATCTCGTAATACAATTCCAAAATAGACTAATACCATCAATTACTGCAATCCCAGTTGGAGTAGATAACTAAAATTATTTTAATGCCAAAAATACCATTAGGAATGCTGGATTATACATGTTATAAAAGAGAGTGAATCACAATATATTTTGCTTTAACTACAGGTAAGATAGAAAATTGAACAGCCAAAGGTTATGCAGTGAAGTAGGTCAAGGTATATCTAATTTTGTTTCTTGCTTAATTCTTGGTTGTGTATAACTTTTTGTTGTTGAGATACCCACAAGGTGGAAAAAAGTTTCAAAAATTTGAGACGCACAAATTGTTTAAATGTCATAATTTTAAAAGAAATGAGTCAGTAGCAAATTTAACACTGGTAACTAAACTATTTATCGTTGCAAACTGATTCTTACAACTTTAAAAAGCTTGTTAAAATCTTGAAGTGAGATTTTTCTTTTTTATAGATTTTATTTTAACAAAGTAATGAAACGTCAGTAACCATTTGTCCTGAGTTTGACATTAAATTCTAATTTTTAATATTATGTAGTTAAATATACTAGAAAGCTAGCAGCCCACTCCAGTGGAGGTATAGATAAACCCTGTTCTTTTAAAAAAAAAAAAAGTCTGATTACCCAATGTTCTCTACAGAGACATTTATATATGATGTGTTTTTTTTTTATTTTTTTAAATTGTGACTGCAAATCATCAGTCATTTAATTGGATTTCTCACAACAGTTGCAATATTTTTTACTGTGTGTTCAAATAAGCTCAGATCACCCAGTAGAATACCTGACTGTATCTCAAAACTCTTTGTAAAATAAAAATGTACAAATGTAGCTAGGTGAAACATAGTTGTTAGTATAGTTTGATTGTGTTCCATTTAAGCAACATTGTATATGAGGTGTGTTAAAAAAAAAGACCGAACTAATTAAGTAGCACTCCAACGGCTGCAGATAAAATTCTCCGACTACCGTGCACACTAGCGGCATCTCTCGGCAAAAGATTGCAGCTTGCCGCACTCCTGTCGCTGCATTAGTTTACGAGTGACAGCCTGTTGAGTGAGATCGTGCGCAGAGTGCTCGTCGGATTAGTGAAAAAGCGAGAATGAAGGAATTGGAGGAAATTTTGTGTTAAAGTTGGGAAAACTTTTACTGAAACACTTCAAATGCTAAAACAAGCATACGCGGATGACTGTATGAGCCGAACGCAGTGCTATGAATGGTTTAAGCGCTTTAAGGAGGAGAGGAGTTCGGTTACTGAAGATCCAAGATCTGGTCGACCTTCCACATCAACAGACGACGACCATGTTGAGAGGGTTCGCACTGTGATTCATGAAAATCGCTGTTTGACTGCCCGTGAGGTTGCTGAAGAAGTTGGCATAAGCGTAGGATCTTGAGCTCACATTCTGACAGAAAAACTTGGAATGCATCGTGTCAGTGCAAAAATGGTGCCGCGTTTGTTGACAGATGACCAGAAAGAGAATCGAGCTGGGATCTCTGAGGAGTTGCTTGAAAAAGCAAATGAAGGACGAAAACTTCCTCAAGAACATAATGAGAGGAGATGAAACATTGGCTTATAGGTATGATATGGAAACGAAGCGGCAGTCTTCACAATGGGTGGAGAAAGGATCTCCTCGCCCAAAGAAAGCGTGGATGAGTCAGTCGAACATCAAGGTGATGATGGTCATGGTTTTGATTGCAAAGGGGTTGTGCACTATGAATTTGTACCACATGGTCAAGCGGTAAACAAGGAAGTCGACTAGAAAATTCTGAAACGATAGAGAGATGCTGTACATAGGAAAACTGTGGGAGAATCAGTCGTGGATGTTGCACCATGACAACGCACCCGCTCACGCATCGTTGTTTGTCGCAAATTATCTGGCAAAACATCGCACTCCCATTGTGCCTCAACCACCCTATTTTCCAGCCTTCGCTCCGGCAGACATTTTTCTCTTCCCAAATCTGAAAACCACTTTGAAAGGAGGTCGTTTCCAGACCATAGAAGAAATTCAAGACAATGTGACAAGAGAATTTCACGCCATCAGAAAAATTGCATTCCAGGAGGCATTCCAAAACTGGAAGAAACGATGACAACGGTGTATTGATAGTAAAGGAGAGTACTTTGAAGGGGACAGTGTGTAAAAGTTTGTATGATGAGCAATAAAGTAATTACAGCAGAAGTTTGGTCTTTTTTTGAACACACCTCATATATTATTTGCAAGGTCCAGTATTCAGCAACAATAAAATGGAAGAAATGGCGTGATACAATATTTATATGGGAAGGAAAAAGTTGAAGGGAAGATAACAAAACAAAAAAAGAACATTCCACAGTCATAAAAATGTCATTATTTTGGGCAATGTTTTCCTCCAAGAAAATAGAACCATGTCCCTGAGCACATGCAAATCACAGCCACATAAAAGGTCATTTTGACTGTTACGGTTATTATTAATTTTAATTGAGATGGGGCTAATTCTCCAATGGCAATTCCCCTAGTCATCTAATTACTCCATTTTATTTTAGTTTTAAAAATTTTCTTTTATAATTGGAGTGTTAAATTCCTCCACCATTTACTTTTCTGATTTACAAATTTTAAATTCCTTAAGCATTTTTAGTAAATTATTCATCACTTCTCTTGGTAATTTGTTCCAGTCCTTGACACTGTTACCAACAAAAGAAAAATTTCTCACTCCCTCATGCATGAAATTGAGCGCCAGCTTGTGGTAGTGGTACCTTTCACTGGAAAAGGGGAGGGAAGGAATTCAACTACACTATCACTTGAAATAATTATACTGGAAAGAAATTAATCAAAATAAAATTGAAAAGAGGCAAAAAAAAAATATTTTAAAAAAAATGTGTAAGATAAATAAAAAAAAAACCAAAACAATTTGTGGGTATGCCAGCGTGAGGACGGTGAACGTAATCTGAGTTTGAGGCCAGGGAGGGTGGGGGGTGTCTGGTATCCATAATGTGTTGGTAGTTCAATTACCACCACCAAATTTTGGATTGGGATGTGGTTTCAGGGTGTACTCTGATAGCTCTGACTATGAAACACTTAATGAGGGCATGAGAGTAGTGAGTGCATGATTGGGTGGCAACGATGGTATAGATTTTGGGAATAAACTGTTCACTAGTAACCATTCATACAGATGGGCAACTGCTTCATGGTGAGGCCAATGTAAGAACTCTGGCAGTAAGTAGTTCAGCTAGTATATAAAACAGGGACATAGTATTCCAACATTTGTTTAGGATTTCATTTACAAAAACATATAGAAAAAAGTAGGTACTTTGGCTGTTTATTGATCCATGCTGAGATTACCTATTTGTTCCACAAACTAAGATCTCAGTACAGTAAACTTATTAACTTCTAAACAACCTTGCAGCAAAACTAAGAACCAGAAATAATATTCTGCAGAAGTTAACTAGCACCTCTTGGGGAGCATCCACCTCCACACTTCAGTCCCAACAGAATGGCACTTCCTGTTTGACAGTCAACAGGCACTAAAGGGACTCGATCTTCCTCGCAAGACCTGGGCAGCTATTAACAGAGTTAGGTCTGGTCATAGCAGTTCTGCTTCAGTTCTGTACACATGGGGGACGAGAGATTCGCCGAACTGTGACTGTGGTGAGGAAACACAAACCATCCTTCACGTGACCTTTGATTGCCCACTTCCATCCTTCAGGGGATCACCAATAAACTTTATTAATATTTCAAATGAAGCTTTAGATTATCTGCATCATGTTGACTTTGAATTTTAATTATAATTTAATGTTACACTGTATTATTGATTTTTGTGCACGGCCATAAGATAAATAAATAAATATCAGATATATCTGATGCACTATTCTATACGAACCTAGTTCAGATGTAAGCAAGTTACTAAGTCATGAACAAAATTATTGTAATTATTATCATTGTTTCCTTCAAGTTTTAGCCTCATTCCATCTTTTTCTTGCTCATTTGAGGCTTCTTGGCCCCTATAGTTTACAAGGAATCAACAAATTAAACAATTTGGACCCATCAAAGATGTTGTTTCAATTTTTCTCTGTAACAGACCATCTTGTTGTTAATTGTATACATATGTAAATCTTGACTTTAGCTTGATGTACTCATTCGTTGTAAATTCTTTGTTTGATTTCAAAGTTTCACCTCTACTTCCTGTTTTTGTTTGTGTGCTCTCTTCACAACTTCCATGCTTCAAAGATTTGAAGGGACTGCAATTATTTTGTGAAAACTTAAAGATTTACCTTGATAGACTTCTTTTTCAGCGTTTTCATTAATGTACATCATAATAATTGATATTTACTTATCTTTTTTGTATTGCTATCCCTTGTATACAAAATGTCACTACTGAGATAAGTGCAATACTTGCTCAGTGACTTTCCTATCATGACTGTTTTACTTCAAACAAGACATTTCCCTTTAAATGCCATTACTATTGTCTTGAAGTAGATATTTAGCAATTATATCCATTGCCAATTAGATTTGTACATTGTACAAAGATTTGTAACTCATCTTATGTTCTCCCAAATATTACCTGAATGTTAGCAAATAAGTACTGAACATGCTAGGTAAGATTAACGCTCTGGCATTTCATTCGGGAGGACGCGAATTAGAATCCCTATCTGGGCATCCAGATATGGGTTTTCCATTGTTTCCCCAATCCAGGCAAATGCCAAGATGGTTCTTTCAAAAAGGCCATTCCCAGTTGCCTTCCCATTCCTTGTCCACAGTCCTTTCCTGTCTCTAATGACCTCCATGTCGATGAGGCATAAAGCCAGAAGCAAATTAAAAAAAGCAAATTTTACTGACATCCAATTTTAAAACCAGTGTTCCTCCACCCAACCTCTTACAATTTTATTTTAGTTTGATTTACTTATGAAGGAGAAATTTTCGCACACACAGCTACTTTTGTATTTCATGATTTATTTTTATATTAAATTCTTTGAGAGCAATTTTGCCACCTACATACTTCTGTCATTTTCAAAATTTAATTTTTTTCTGCATTTCAGGTAAATTTTTCATCATTTTCCTTTGTAATTAATTTCATTCTGTATCTCCATTACCTACCAAAGAAGCTTTTCCTGTCCCCATACTCCTGAAATGAAGTGCAGTTTGTGATCATTGTCATCTATCTACACTATCTAACCAAATACCATTGCCAATATACACTCTTTTTTTACATATTGTAAGACCTCGATGTGCACTGGGGTAGGTGCAACAGGCTTTGTCTTACTGTTGACCACTTGTAGCCTTGGATGTCTAGCTATGGTTTTATTATGATAAGGTCGCCACTTAACTTCATTTTGTACCTGAAGTTGTATAGACAAATAAATGTTCACTAGTCAGTTAGAGTTAAAATTCACTATATTCTTGAAAATGTTGTAAAGTCATTAGCTGGATAGGCATAAGACAAAGTTACAGAAGAAAAGTTTACAAGTTCGATTAACCGACTCAAGCCAAACCACACCCCATAGTTCACAAGTATAACTGATTATCACTTGAAAGTACGTAAAAGTTTGTCACGCACTTCTATTATTGCATTTGGTTTGAAACCAACCGACCCTTAAGCAATCCCGAGGCCCCACATGGCGTTATACTGTCTTACTGCAACATTATGATAAAATTAAATTGGCAAAGCTGCATGTTGACGAGCCTACGGTCTCTCAAAGACTAACTGACTGCTGCTGCACGAGACTACATCTTGTCGTGTGCACTGCTTCTCGAAGACTGGCTGCCGAGGGAAAGTTCTATGTGTCTACATGCTCTCTCGCAAACTGTGGGAAAAGGCATAGCTGTCGCTTCACATTGGTAGCTTCTGGAAGGCTAATCATATATCAAATCACGTCTGAAAAACTTTCATCATCCAACTTTGACCTTGACAGCAAAAAATAATCCTATCACTCTAAAACTTTGCAAATCGCCAGGTCTTATAGCAAATGTGAACTTTAGTTATTATAAAAAATTTCGTAACTTTAATAGTTTAGCCGAAAATAAATAATTTAGACATGAATTTTCAAAATATTACTCCAGGCGAATGCTGAAGACTGATGCAACAGAAAATACTATCTTGAAAACTGCAAAAACCTGATTTATAGCTTGAATTATCATAGAAACTAACTTTAAAAATAATATGCAATACTATTCAATCTAACTCACGGTCCTGAGAATAAAATTTTGTCATGCAGTTACAAAATTTAATAGATACCTGACAATCTTCTGTAGACTGATTACTGCCAGTCTGGCTCTTTTATCATATCAGTTATTGATGGTGTTCTGCAGTAATTTCCACAAAAATCCTCTGATTGGACACCAATAATGTGGGCCCCATTGTACTGCACAGGGCCGGCTTAAGGAATTTCGGAGCCCCCTGCGAAGTTTGATTTCGGGGCCCCCTACTTATTTTCTAGATGTACTTTTGCCTACAACTTTGATAATTTTCTTGACTTTATACACACACACATATATATATAGCTCAAACAATGATTAAAGAGACGGTCTGCGGTTTCTCCAAATCTGTGTACAAACGGGCCAGCAGTTTATTGAGTACTGAATGGGACCAACTTCGCCGAGTCTTTGGTGTTTTATCAATGCATCTGATATGGATCTCTCAACTACTGTCCCTTTCATTTCTGGCTAAGCCCTGCTGCCCATTGTGTCAAATGAAATTGTTTTTGTATTCAATTTTATAGCTATTATATTTATAATACACTTTTTGTATACGCCTTTTCTTTCCTTTCTTTGCTAGTACATATAGGTCTTTGGGGCTGGATACACGTGAGCAGGAATACATATTTTAATTTAATAACTTTTTATATGAAACATCAAAAGATGAATGAGTTTATTCGAATGAAATTACATAAATTGCTGAAACAGGTTCAGAGCAATACACACCTTTAAAAATATAGGCCTATTGTAATTACATCAGATACGACTTTCTCAAAACTGAACCTGATGAAGAACATCTCGTGGAACTCCACGCATCGGAAAAGTCTTTTGTGAACACAGCTTGTTAACATTCTAAATTTGTAGATTATTTATTTTGGCAGGAAAATTGTTGGCTAAGTATGGTCAAATTTTGAAGAGGATCGTGGCAAGGCCCACTCAAGCTAGGGGCCCCTGGGACTGTGGTTCTTGCGGTAGCCTTAATCCGGCCCTGGTACTGCATGATCATCAGATATGTTTTTGTAACCAAATTCCCTCACAACTCCAATAAATGAAGGATTTTTAACGTCCCTACCACCTGCCAAAAGTGTACAGCTCAAATGAGTATACTATTAGATTTTATGGCCTGGTCTTCTACAAGGATTTTCTCCTGTAGTCGTAAATCACAGTTTTAAAAGAAATTTTTATTTTTTTTTATCCAATACCTAATAAACTGGCTTTTTTCCCTCATTTATGTTAATTCCATGTCAAATTATCCAAACCCTGCTCTAGCTGTATGCAGTTTTCTCCCATTTTAATCTCATTATATGACCTAATGAGTATAAACCACCAGCACTATTATTCATTAGAATAGTGAACAACAGTGGTGCCATGACACTACCTTGTCACATCTCTGTGTTTGATTTCCAACTCTTTCTATAGTGCATTTCTAACCATATTTCATTGTTATCTATGTTGTAAGAATTAATCTCCCTTGCAAGCCATTTTTTCATTCAGCCCAATGGTTTTGGCCTATTTACAACCATTTGATGCCTAACTTGGTAAAATGTGTTGGAGAAATCCAGCGTTACACAGTCAACCTGACATCCTTTGTTCATTTGATTTGAAATATCTTGCACTTCTCAATAATTGAGATCCCCACGAATATCCTTGCCTAAAACCATGCTGCTGATTTACAGATGAATTCCTTTTCTCACTGCCATTTCTGACATAGTTATATATCAAGCTCTCCATCAAAAATATATACAAGTAAAAAATTGGAAGAAAAGGATTTTGCTGCCAGATGGTTTCCATGGAAGAGGTACAGACCTTCTTCTGCAGGAAGTTAGGCACGGGCTACCAGATAACAAGTATATATATATATTTCAAAACTAGTGCAACATTAGGTCAGGCAATAGAGGATATAGGCTCACCATGTTTCACTAAGGAGAATAGAATAGTAACAGTGGGAGGTGCATGGAAGAGTATTGGCAGAAACATGAATTATAGCACAAATAACAAAGAATAGGGAAAATGACTCGTCACTCAACAAAGTTGAAAGCTGCGACGAGTGGAAAACTTATGTGATTAACAAAAACACATACAATATTTCAGTTTAACTCCTTATTCATGTGATAGGAAATGAGCCATAATATACGGTTCAGGAGGTGTGCACACACCGAAGTTTACCCCTTGACTGGTAGGATAGTGGAAGTCAGGTTGGGGGACGAAGTGGCGGGGGTGAACTATTAGGAAGTAAACTGTTGGTATGTTGGGAAAGACTAAGATGATATATATATATATAATAACAATGAGCAGGAAAAAGCTTTAAGGCAATAAATCTAAGGAAGGATAGGGAAATATGACCCAACACTTACCACAGATGAAGGCGGCTGGGACGACAAACAAAAAACAAACACAAGAGACGCGCAATATTTCGGCCTACAGCAGCCTTAAACGTGCAGAAGGTGAAGCCCCAGGTGGCGTCACATGTGTACACATAGATGGCTGACTGGTGAATGGCGTCTCAGGCGCGGATGGTAGTTTAGGTGGAAAGGGGGGGGAGTAAGCTCAAATATTAGATCGATACTGATGACGATATGTTATTATTGAAAGAGGTGAATAATAATATATATAACTATAAGTGAAAAGTAAAATAAATGTAAATAGCATGGATAATAGTAAAAACAGAAATACAAAAAATGTAAATGGTATAGATAATAAGTGCTGGGTCTAGTGGGCAGAGTTTATTGGAGATTGAGGTCAGGAGGATGTCTGGTGTCAAGGATATTCTGGTAGGCTAGTTCCCATCTACGAAGTTCAGAGGGGGTCGTGTTGTTAGGGAAAACTCTAATTGCTCTAACTGAAAAACAGATGTTTAAATTATTGATTTTGTGGGAACTGGCATGTTTTACAACTGGATGGGCCTCATTGTTAGTATAAACTGTCTTTCTGTGGCCATTCATTCTGATAGCTAGGGGATTGGTTGTGAGGCCTATATATGAACTGGAGCAATGGAGGCATGTCAGTTGGTATATGAGGTGTGTTGTCGTGCAAGTAGCATGACCAATGATAGGGAATGTTTCACCTGTGGTATGATTGGAGTAAGTGGTAGTGGCTGGGTGCATGCTGCATGTTTTACAACGGGGTCTATTGCACGGGAATGAACCCTGTGGCAGTCTGGGGGAATTACTTGGTGAGTACTTGTGAACCAAGATATTTCTTAAATTTGGTGGTCTGCTGAAACATGTGCGAGGGGCAGTGGGTAGAATTTTGTGGAGAATGGTGTGCATCCCGGGGAAGGAACATAGGAAATCATGTCCACGGCGAAGGACTAGGTTAATGGACTCAATACCAGGGAAGAACTGTTGCTCCTCATGCTGAAAGTCATCACCATCCCGGGTGGCAAAGTGGTAACACCAGTGGAGAGTGCGGCAGAACGCTAAAGAGTCCCGGACCAAAGCAGCATGGTCAAACTTCGGGGTTGGGGAAAATGACAATCCCTTCAAGAGAACAGAGAGTCGAGATTCTGTTAACGGAGATGATGAAAGGTTCATCACAGACTGCTGTGGTTTAGCAGGAGGTAGAGTGGCAGCTTTTGGTGTGGGTGGTAGAGGGGTTGGGTGGGGGAGATTGAAAATGTGGGCAAGACAAGGGGTTTTGGAAATCAAGGGAGCTGTAGGAGTGTGTTGTGGATGATTGGGATGTTGGTGAGGTAGGGGTAGACCCATCGTCCCAGCCGCCTTCATATGTGGTAAGTGTTGGGTCAATTAATATATAACAGAAGGGTACAGTGTATTAAAGTGGACAGTAAGTTTGGAAGAAATTTGTTAAAATTATTACTAGTTAAATGATGATAAAGAGGGATGCATCAAATGGTAGAATTTTATTGGTGGTTGAGGCCAGGTGGGTATCTAGGATATAGTATTAAAGCTGTGAAGCAGCTCTCTTTCAGTTATGATGGAGTCAGGACTGTGCCTTTTTTGGGTTAGAGGCTGCTTGTGGGGGGATAAAACTGTATGACCAAATGTATGCTTAATGCAGATGCATGATGGGGAAAAATTATAAATGCTAAAGAAATAGTTGAAGCTGATAGAACAGAGATGAGGCCGAAACTTGGAAGGTGAAGATTAATACTGAAAATATCGCAAAGCCAGGTATAAGACTCTTACTTGAGAAATTTTGAACAAAGTAATACAGTTTGGTAACTTAAAAGAGATACACAAACCACAAGTAGTTACAGAAGTGGAATCTTGGTGAACAGATGATGTGCTAGACAATGAGGTTTTCTTATAGAGTATACTGTCGAGATAGAGGAGCAATGTAGTAAAGATTACCGTAGTTCACTGGTATTCATAGATCACATGTGGCTGAAGGTAGATTTCTCGGATGATAAAAAAAAAAATAAAAAAATAGGGTGTTAGCTGCTTACTGGAGTGGAAGAATGAATGGTGAAGAAGAGACTCTTGAGGAGAAGCTTAAATAAATATTTGGAGTTTTTAGGGATGAGTGTAGAATAGTCATTACTTCCTCCACTTCATGTGTAAACTTTGAAGGTGAAGGAAGTAAGATTACTAACACATGGAAATATAAATTTACAAACACCTTAGTAAGAAAAGGGGGCTTCATGCAATAGGTGGAGCAGAGCACAAAGAGTTTTAACATGTTTGATATGTTCCTAATAAAGCCTGATGATAATCTTGAGGGATCAAATAACTGAAAAAATGTGTATCATGAAGCAGTCCCAATGGGTATTAGAGGGTTCTGTAAACCAGTAGCCAAAATTAATAGTGGTAATAGGTACAGTTATAAAAAAACACATATTTCCGAACTGAAGAGAGATGTCAGGGGGAGGATCAGTACATGGAAGGAAGGCACAAGTATGGTGGAGTCAAAGCGAGAACAGTTCAAAGAGACGGTACGAATGGGAGAAGTTTATATCAAAACAATATAGTATAGAACTTACATATTACAACAGGGAAGTTAGGAGGTTAAAGAAAGCCGCAAGAAGTTAACACATTAGAGATAAAAGGTAGTAAGGAACACTTGAAAAGATTAAATAAGAAATTAATAGCAGCAAAGAAGGAAGCTAAAAATTGGTTTATGAAGAATATTATCGGTGCAGGGGAACTGCTAAATAATGCATATAGAAATTTCCATTGTGTTAGAAAACTGAGGGGAAAGGAAGGTATTCATGCATTTATAGATAAGAATGTAGGGGAAGTTACTGAGGCTTTGAAAAATGAAAGGTTATTAAGTAACTGGTTTGATGTGACCATTAAGTACTATGATTCAAGAATGGGAGGGTATACATCAGAGAACAAGCTTGTTGGTACAGTTAGAAATGAACAGACTAAATAACATGAAATTTTCGTGAGGATGTTATGAAGGATCTAAGAAAGCTACAAAATCATAAAGGGGCTGGTGTAGATAATATTAGTGCATATGTAGTAGAATAACAGGATGTGATTACCAGAGGTGTGCAACAGGGTTATAGCAATACCAGTCCATCAACGAGGGGTGATGAAGAGGGTCGAAAATTATAGGTCAAAGGTTTGACATCAGTGGTAGGTAAATTAATGAAGAGATTGGTATTTAACAATATTAGAAATGTCTGTGAGGAATGATACTGGTTTTCAAGTTGACAATATGGCTTTAGGCAAGGATGTTCATGTGAATCTTAGTAAGCTATATGAAAGATGCTTCAGATGAAATAGATAAGGGGGTCAATTTGATAGTGTAGCTCTAGACCGTTCTAAGGTATTGACAGAGTGAATTGGAGTGGATGAATAAGTGATTTGCTTGTTAGAAGAATTGTTAAAAGATAGAAAGCAAAGAGTTATTAGGAAATGGGGATGTGACAGTGTAGTATAATGGGACAACTGCTATTCATTATCCTAATGAACCATTGTTGATTTGATGATAAACTTGATTGGACAAAACACATTGAGCTGTGTGGTGGGCCACTTGTGACTTGTTGTTGGGCTTGTAGCCAGACCAATTGTTTGCTAGAAATGGTGGGTCGAATGCAAAGTTCACAATTACTCGGAGGTGATTTCAGTCGCTGTCATTCAGCCCAGTCCAAGTTGGATCTTTTCTGTCAACTGACCTCTCTTAAGTGCGACTGGTTAATTATTCTGAAACCATTTCCTTAATTAGGATGTTAGCTGGAGGTATGGTTTCTACCACTAAAATAAAAGCTGAGTTTCTCAGTTAATTCAGACACCAAACTGTGCAGTCTACAACTATGAGAGTGCCTCGAGCAAGAGTTCACGGTCACCTACGGAACCACTCAAATAGAGTGAATATTGCCAAACTACCGAGACACTGGCTGACTAGGAGATGGAGTGTGTAGATCAGACACTGGACATCGAACCGACGAACAACAAGGCTGAGCTATCAGATGAATTACCAGCAAAGCAATCCCAGGAAGAGGCACTACTTTTTGTACTTATTATAGTTTGCAGTCACATGAAGGGAATGTGTGAACGCTCATCACCATACGTCATTTATGGGTCAATGAATTTTCCAAGCCGGAGAAAAAATTGAGATTGCGGCCCCTTAAAACATGATTTTGCTGCACCCATTGTTATCGCCTGAGGCAGTAGTAGAGCTAAAGAGAAAGGTCAATGCCAAAATCAATTTCCCACCCCTTCCGACGAGGGTTCCTAACTGAACTGGTTAGGTTTTATCAAGTAACAAAATATAAATAGGCCTACTTTAAAGGTGCAAAGTATCTTTATGTTACCCAGATTATTTTTTTCCTTTACCGTAAGCAGACTTTTTAACTGGTTTGATCCTCCATCTCTTCCTATCTCAACATACCCCTTGCACCCTATGTCCTCAATTATCTGCTTCATATATTCTAATCTTTGTCTTCCTTTACTGTTTGTATCTTTGACTGTTTCCCTTCACTAATATATTAACCAATCCTGCATGTCTCAAAATATGGCCTACCATCCTGTCTCTTCTTTCTGTAAGCCTCTTCCACAAACTTCTTTTCTCAACCATCATTTACAAAACTCGTTTGTTCTTACTTTCTGTCCACTAATTTTCAGCATTCTTCTGTAACACCACATTTCAAATGCTTCAAGTTTTCTTCTTTCCGGTATTCCTAAAGTCCATGTTTGCTACCATAAAGTGCTGTGCTCCACACATAGAGTTTTAAAAAGTTCTTTCTAATTCCTAGATCAATATTTGAAACTAAAAGGTTTCTCTTTTTCATGAAGGCTCTTTTTGCTAGTGCTATTCTGCTTTTAACATCATTCCTGCTTCGGCCATCGGTTGTAATTTTGCTTCCCAAGTAACAGAACTCACTCACTTCTCCTATTGCATCCGATCCTATTTTTATATTTAATCTGCTAGTATTGGTATCATTTCTGCTACATTTCATCACTTTTGTTTCTTTGATTTATATTCAGTCCAAAATCTTCCTTCAGTATTTTGTTCATGCCATTCAGTAATTTCTAAATATCCTCAGCCCTCTCTGCTAACAAGACAATGTCATCAGCAAATCGGAAACATACTGATTTTTACCTCTCTGAAAACTTATGTCACATGGACATTTTCTTTGATCTTCTTCATTGATTTCTTTCTACATACAACTGAATATTAATGGGGATAGACTGCAGCCTTGTCTCTCACCCTTTTAACTGATGCATGTCTCTCGTGATTCTCTACTTTTATTATAGCCACTTGATTCTCATATAGTTTATAAAGTATTCTTCTATCTCGATACTTTAGACATGATTTCTTTAAAATTTTGAACATCTTTCCACCTAAATATTATCAAAAACTTTTTCTAAATCAACAAATGACATCTTTGTTTTTCTTGATCCGCCATTCAAGTATTACTCTTAAAGACAGAATTGCTTCCCTTGTACTAGCGATTTTCCTAAACCTAAACTGATCTTCACCTACAATCTCTTCTACTACCCTTTCCTTCCTTCTGTATATTATTCCGGTCAATAATTTTGAAGCTGTGTTGTTAGACTATGGTGCAATAATTCTCACATTTGTTGCTTGTGCTTTCTTTGGAAGTGTGAAGATGATATTTTTATTAAAAATCAGTTGGAATTTCTCCTGTTTCATAACTTTTAATAATATTCAGCGTCCTCTCCTAAGAGATTTAAGAAGTTCTGCAGGGATCTCATCAATTCCAACTGCCTTGTTTGCTTTCAAGTCATTCAGAGCTGTATTAAATTCTGTCCTCAAAAACAGGATCTCTGAAGTCATCAATGGTGACATCGCCTTCCTTTTCCATTACACCATTCTTCAAGTCGTCCCCAACATACAGTTTCTCAATGTATTCCTTCCATCGGTTAGCTCTAGTCTTCTGAGCTTAAAAGAGGTTTTCCCATCGGCAGCTTTAATGTTCATACCTCTTTTCTTCATTTCTTCCAAAATTCTGTTTGATCTTCTATATGCAACATCTACTTTTACTACGACCATTTCCTTTTCTACTTCTTCACACTTTTCTTGTAGCCATTTTTCTTTTGCTATTTTGCACTTTCCTATTTATTTGATTTCTAAATTGCCCTGTACTGCTCTCTTTCCTGCTTCATCCTGAGCATTTTTGTACCTTCTCCTCTGATCCATCAGCTCCAAAATTTCTTCTGTGATCCAAGGTTTCGGCAGCTTGTTCCCTAAAAGCCTAATGTTTCTTTACCAGCTTTCATTATTTCGGTCTTTAATGCATTCCATTCATCCTCGGTTGAGCTCCTTTCAAGAGTTACTTCTTAGACCTAAGTCTACCATTTCTGCAAATTTTTCTCTTGTGCTAGATTGTTTCAGTTTATTCACTTCCAGTCTGTTCTGCTTATACTGCTTTCCTTATTCGCTTAAATTTCAGCCTGCACTTCATTATTATCAAATTATGGTCAGAGTCTATGTCTGCTACCTGGGGTACAGCTTTACAGTCCTAGACTTGATTCCTGAAATCTCTGTTTGACCATGATATAATCTAGCTGATATCTGCCTGTATACCCAGGAACGTTACCAGGTGTATATTCTTCTTGCATGGTTCTTAAACAGCGTGTTTGCCACTACTAAGCTTATATCTTTCACAAAATTTAGACAACCTGCTTCCCCGCTCATATTCTTTCTCCTAGACCAAAACTTCCTACAGTATTCCCCTCTTTTCCTTCTCCCACTATTGCATTCCAATCACCCATGATTATTAGATTTTCCTCCCCTTTCACATATTGGATTAATTCTTCAATTTCAGCGTATATTTTTTCTATTATCTTCCTGTGACGTTGGCATATACACTTGTACTAATGTGGTTGGGACGGGCTTAGTTTCTAACCTCATCAAAATAATCCTGTCACTAAACTGTTCCCCTACTTTCTTGTTCATTACAAATCCTACACCAGTGACTCCATTGACAGCTTGTGTGCTAATTATCCTGTGTTCCCCAGACCAGAAATCCTGTGCGTCCTTCCATTTAATCTCACTAATCCCAACAACATCTAACTTAAGTTGTTCCATCTCCCTTTTTAAGTTTTCTAACCTACCTGCCCTATTCAGACTTCTAACATTCCACGCTCCGACTCGTAGAATGTTTCTATCCATTCTGATGACTCCTCCCTGAGCAGTCCCCACCCGGAGATCCGATTGGGGGACTATTTTACCTCCGGAATATTTTACCCAGGAAGAAGCCATCATGATATATGTAATTTGAGAGGATTACATGTCCTCGGGATACCCTTTGGGTCTTTAATGCAGTGGTTTCCCGTTGCCTTCTGCATCCCCATGCCGTTGATCATTTCTGATTCATCCGCCTTTAGGGGCCGTTTCCAACCCCAAGGGCAAGAGGGTGCCCTGAACCGCTCCCCGCTCTTCCGCCCTCCTTTCAGAGGCCGTTGGCAAGCAGTGGGTGACTCCTTATACCGGGAATCTTTCAGTCGCCAGAGCCTCATCCGTGCAAACAGGGTTTACCACATGAAGGAGAGGTGACATTTGGTTTGAAAAGGCTAGTATAGCCTCTCCCAAACCCTTACACTTCTGGCATTCTTAAGGATTCTATTTCGACTGGTAGTCACCATCCTGATTTCAGTTTTCCACGATTTTCTGAAATCACTCCATGTAAATGTTGTGTTGGTTGTTTCATAAGGCATGGTCAATCTCCTTCCCAATTCCTAATTACAAAGCTGCTCCTACAGCTTCAACGAATGACACACATCGTGCACACCACCAGGATTTACATAAGGGACAACCAGGGACGGCTGACACATCAGGTTGGCCATGTTGGGATACCATGCCACCATCCACTCAGCTTTACCCAGAGACCATGTAATATCAATTCAAGTATTGTAGAGGGCACACATTGCAGATAAAATGGCGCCACCATGGCAGTCAAGCAAGCTACCACGAGAATATTATCGAGGCACGGCATGCTGGCGGAAGGCAGATTACCACCATCAGCAGATGGCATTAGTCTACTGCGAGTGACTGTCGCTGTATGGGGAGCTATGAAAATAGATTAAGTGCATATAGAGTTAATCTTCTTTATTTCCCGCAGCCCAAGTGATGCCTTGTGCTCTGACATACATATATTGATCAACTCTCAGTATCCATAAAGCAAAAAGTTAGATTAGGATTTTGTCTGTAGTGTGTAATATACAGCAGTGTGGTCATAATTCCAAGCAACACAACATAGAACTGTGGTGACTCTCTGCTGACTAGTGCGTCAGTGTCATGGCATACTTAGATCTGCAACACTATCACCCAGCAACTGCAGACCTGTGGCATCTTCCTGCGTTTGAGTTTCATCTAGTAAATCTGATTTGAAATAATTCTTTGTGAAAAATTATCAAGAATAATTATTTGAAAAGATTTTACAATCATCACCTGTAAAAAATAGATGGATTAATTAAAGAACAGCTAACACTTCTTTTTTTTTCAGGTTCATTGCTACGGAAGAGTTAAGTGACTTTATCACTCACATATCGAAATCATGAATTTCAAGAGTGATAACAGGTAGTCTGAAACTACTAAGACAAAAGCTAAAGCAAATCATCCTTCCCCCTCTCACCATCAATATGATTTTAAGATACTGATACCACAAAATAATTCTAGAAGGAATGGAACGTGCCAAACTGCTTATGCGAGAAGTATACAGGGCCGGTGTTAGGATTTTCGGGCCCTGGGCAAGTGTTCTTAGCTCCCTCCCCTCGCCGATACAATTTTTTACTTTAAACTTTTTTTTTGTATAAATTCATAAAATTTTAATGCAAAACTTTTCAAAATCATTGCAGAATTTTAAACTTGTGTTTCATTTCTGTTTAACTAGGCACCCTGGCTGGCAGGCCCTGGGTACATTTGCCCTGCTTACCACCCCTCCCCTTTTTTCCGTAAGCATATACACATGAAAACACCACAATAAAGCAGTCCTCTATTTTAATTACAATGGCTAATTTTCTATTGTAATGCTAGACTTCATTCATGCTGAATATGTTTGTGGTATTTTATGCTGGTTGCGATAGTAACACATACAGAATACCAACAATAGAAAAAATTGAAAGTAATGATTTTAACATTCCTGAAGTAAAACTTACCACATACAGATTTCAGATTGTCTTGTTTTTAATATGACATGAGGCTTCTGTTCTAAGCACATACATAGTTAAATCTTAGCCGAGAAGAACTATTTTTTTTTAGCTAATGGCTTTATGATTCGACGTCTTTAGAGGTGGGAAAGTATGGGACAATGAACAGGAATTCGGCCATGGCCTGTTGAAGGAAGCATCCCGACATTTGCCTGGAGTGATTGGGGGAAACCATGGAAAACCCCAATCTGGATGCCCGTACGAGGATTTGAACCCACGTCCTCCCAAATGTGAGAAGAACTGGACTCGATCGCCAAATGAACATATGTAACCACAGATTGTATCGAGTTCGCTGTGTAGTGGAAAATGCTTTTGGGCTGCTGAATCAAGTATTTCGAATGTCTTGTACTCCAATAGCGAATAATCCAGATACTTGCTTTGATTTAATAGTAGTAGCATGTTTCCACAATCTCTACTACGTCCACCGAGCATGGTGGGTGAACGGTTAACGTTCTGGCCTCGCATTCGGGAGAACGTGGGTTCAAATCCACGTCTGGGCATCCAGATTTGGGTTTTCCATGGTTTCCTCAAATCACTCAAATGCCAGGATGCTTCCTTCAAAAAGACATTACTTTTGATTACTTCAATTGGGTTACTCAGTCTGATAAGCATCAATTTTTCCCATAATCTTCGCTTGACTTCTTCATTCCACGTGAGTAATGTATGATTTTTCAGTTTTTCCCAGAGCCTCCCCTACAGCTTTTGTGCATACAGTTCCTCATTAGCATCCATTCCACCTTCTATGTCTTTCTTCAGCTTTGTTTATGTGAGGTATTACAACCAATGGGTTCTGGTTATAATGTATTAACACCACCTTCCAATAACACATATGTTTCATTGGAAGTTTTCATTCATTTATTACATGCTTCTTCCATTTTGCAAAGATGTTAATTTTTTACACCACAATAGTACAACCTAAATCTATATAGTTATTTGAAGATATATGCTCATCTTCATAGAAAAGGCAATAGGAAAGGTTTAGTACAGTTAAAATCTTTAAGCTTGAGATTTTCAGGAGTCATTTACGAGTGTTTGAGATATTTTGTAATTTTAGAGGCTTTATGTAAATTAGTGTAATGGCAGTTTTTTATTATTATTACTCCACAATTCACTAAAAGTGGGTGGCAGAGGGTGTGTTGCCCTTTTGGAAATATGTTTTCGATAATTTGTAAAGAGTTCTAGAGAATGAAAGATATTGATGAAATCATGCTGTAGAATGAACACACTTATTAGGTTGTACGATAATGAATTGGGTAGTGGGAAAGAATACTAATAGTTAAACATGACAACACTGGATAAAAGATTGATTAGTTCAGTACATTAATGGAAATTGTCCTGTATGATCTGTGTAATTTAAAAGACCAGCCAGTGTGGCTCAGTGACCTGAGATGCCACACACTGGGTTTGGTAGGTGTAACAGATCTGGTCAAGATCCCAGGCCCCCACATACCAGCCATCATGACTGTGGTTTTCCTCTTTTCCTCAGCTATCAAGGTGAATGCCGGAATGGTTCCCAGTCTCCACCTCATAAACTACAAATTTAAAAAAAATAAAAAAAAAAAAAACTTATCAAACATAGTTACTTATTTCGCATACAGGTGGCAATACTTTACTTCCTCCATTATCACACAGTTTGACCTGGCTGTAGGTATAAAATGCTTGGTGTCAGCAAGGGCATGCAGCTGTAAAACCAAAGCTCTAAATTTGACCATGCCAGTGATGAGTAAAAGGCATCAGAGGCAGTTGATGACTAATGGGAAAAACTCGGTGAAGAAGAAGATGACCTTCGTAATTTAGATTATTATTGCATTTGATAAATCTACTTGCTTTGGGGAAATACCATGCTTTGAAAACTACGTTGTACAAAGTTACACGTTGCTGAAATATGGCATCAGTAAAAGCAAAGGAAATTAAAAATAAATCTTAACAACTTACCTGATTCCAAGTAATATTAGTTTTAATTGTAGTCTATGTTGATCGCGAACAGTATGGAACTACTTTTGTTAAAACAAAGTAATGATGTAAGTAACAGAACATTCAAGAAAATTTTTTTAAAAAAAATTTAAATTAAATTACTTATGCCCTCTGCTGTCAAGTGCCAGTTTTAATAACAATCTATCAAAATTGCCGCTAACATTGAAATCATTAAACCTTTTATCTTACACATCTGTGGCCAAAGATTTTAACAAATACTTTTACATAAAATGAATATTAAATAAATAAAAGCAACTAATACATATTATGTCAATTTAAACTCAATACATACTTTTATTTCAGTGTTCTGACAATCCACGGCTTAGAGTAATTCCTCATGCCTTGTGCTGTAGCAAAAGGTTTCAGTTTCTATTCGGGTCCAGGTTGCATTTCAACATCACCACATAACTTCTCGCCAGAAGAACAATACTTCAATCTCACGCATATTAATACATGAACTGTATCGCGTTTTAGTGGCAATAATGCATTGCAATATAAATTTGATCAAAAATCTTCAAGGGTTTTTGCACATTTCTTTTTTGTGATTCAGACTGGTAATAAAATGTTTGAATGTCTGACACAGTTGCTGAAATAATAGGCTCAGTAATAGTACGCTGTGAAAGCAAAATAAATTAAAATAAATCTTATAAACTTACATTATGCCACATAATATTTGTTTTAAGTGTAGTGTAGAATGCACAATTCCCAGATCAATCTGCAACTATTTCCATTCAAACAAATTAATAATTTCAATAATAGGACACAGTTTAAAATATTTTGCAAAAAAAACTAAATTATTCATGCCCTCTGCCGTAATGTCAAATGCCACTTGTAATTCTGATCTATGGTAAGTAATACTCTAACCAAACTTTTCGCAACATTGATGCTCGAAATACAAAGCTTTTATCTTAAATTTCTATGGACAAAGAATTTAAGGAATACCTCTATATATCAAAAGAGTATTACATAAATATAAGCATCTAATGATTGATATGTCGATTTTAACGCAATACATACTTTTATTTCAACGTTGTGTTAATTTATTCACTGATGCTTGGAAATGTTATTAAATAACGTGCATTCCCAAGAATAATATCTTAAAGCGTGACGTGATAGTGCGACGTCATAGATTGACGTCATGGCCTGACAGGTGACGTCCGAGTGACACTTGCCTATTATACTAATAGATATTTTATTACATTGATAAACAAAAAAAAACTTTCGGTGGAAATCTGGGTATCCAACATGTGTTCCAAGACAATTGAGACATGCTGATTCAAAATATGCAAACCGTTTGTCTCTATCACCCACCGTTCTTGAGATATAAGACATTAACCAATTATAGAGGTTTAACATAGTATCACCGCAAACAACTCTCAGACAGAAGTTTCAGAAGAGCACTTATTACTCCATGTAGTACTAATGAACACATACTATATAGGTCAATCTAGTTAAAGGTATAATACATATATAAATCGCATCCATATTTTACAGTGAGTTCGGTTTGATTTCTTGGCTGTAGACTTGTGTTTGTGCTGAGCATTTGGCACCTCGCACTGAAGCGTCCAACAGTAATCGGCCAACATTGCTGCAGTACATTGGCCCTGATAGCGTGATTTCATCACCGAGATGTCCTGATGAAACCGTTTGCCATGTTCGTCGCTGACAGCACCTAGGTTCACGGGAAAGAAATAGAGAGTTGAAGAGATGAATTTTCAGGGACATGTTGCAAGCCAGCAGGCTGTACACACTAATGAACTTCTGCACAACATTCACACAGTCAGGAGATTTATAATATCCAAGGAACATGGCTGCAACTAATTTGAATGCCATCAATGCGTGGCTGTCAGCAATGATATTTCTTATTTTTGGACCTATGAAAACACCTTCCTCTTTTGCATAAATGAACTCTGGAAACTTGTTGCACAGATACCAAAAAGCAAAGTTGTTATCTAATGCCTTCACAAAGTTCTTCATGAGCCCCAGCTTTATATGAAGTGGAGGCATGACAGCTTTGTCATGCTCAGCCGCGTAAGTTGCATGCACATCTCAGACGTACTGTGATGCCCACAACTTACCATTATCCAACTTCGAATCAAAGTATGGTTCATATGCTATATTCAGAAATGGTGTAAAAGTCTTCCGATGGGATTCGACTGTCAGATAGCTGCACACATAGCAAAACAAATGTGGTGAATTCATGCAACCTCTAGAATCCATCCTTTTTCCCAGAAAATAAAAAAATAATAGTAGTGTAGTCTCAAAAATATTTCAGTGTATTATGTTAAGTGTAAATGTATTTAAAAGAGACTAAAACACAAATTGAGTTGCATTACAAATAGCAAAAACCAACAAAATAATATTCAATGAAAGGTGTTCCATATAAGTATGTATTTTTTTTATATATCTTCGAAACCTGGCGTGATACAACAGAACGGTTTTCAGATTTGAAATTAGCACTTAAAACTGCTGTAAAATGTAAACATGTCTGATATCTACAGCTTGTTGGTATGTGTATCAAAATAAACTATTGTCTTTCTAGTGTTTGTTGGGAAAATTTAGTATAGAATTCATTGAAATGAACTGAAACTTTATTCTTATTGTTTCATAGAATAGTTAATACCATTGTGAATCATTTAATATTTCCTTCAACGTAAGGGTAGTGGCAATCTAACTTAAAAAATGAACTTTTAAATTAGTTGCAAAGAAGGGTTAAAGAACTATCCGTACATTGTTTATTAATGCTAACCCTCCACAAGTAATTAATTTACCAAACGATTGCTAGAAAGATTAAGAAAGACCAACCTTCATGTATCACGGCAATTGCATGCCCAGAACACATACACATGGTCTCCTTAAAAAAAGAGGAGCTTCTCTCTGCTTTACTGTGACAATCTTGAGAATTTGTCACTTCAAGTGTATTTATTAATATCCTAAAGAAGTTCTTGGTTATTTTCGGTTGGTTTGAAGCTGCAAAATCTCATTTTCATGAAGGTCCCCATAAGTTCCTTGTACAATTTGGTTTGGCATGTTTCAAACTATAATTTTTAATTCTCCTTTAATGATAATACAATCATTTTTTATATGCTTTGTTCAAATGTTTCGTTAGGGTGCCATAAGATGCTTGAATTTTATACTTCCAGATAACAGTATTCTTTCCTTTTGATTCTTGTTTTCGTTTTCCATTTGAAATTTCATATAATCTGTCAAACAACACGATTTTGCTTTATAAATCTTTTATTTAGTACCTCCACTTTTAAATTCCCGTTTTTCATGGTGATTAATTTGTATTTGTTAGCAGTCCATAAAACTTGATTACACGAAAAAAATATGATAAAATGGCGTTTTAAAGTGACAGCTTTACTTTATTGTTACAAAAACTTTTAAGCATAAAATTTTATTTTATACACATTGGGCAAACTGTATGTATGAAATAACAAACAAATATTCATTAATACTGATTAGTTATTATCTTTCAATTAATAAACCTATTAATACAAAATATTTGTCAGTGTAATGATTATAAAAATACACAAGTCTAACTTATTTAAGAATCAAAAGTGTGAAACGTGCTCTCCGAGTTGTTTCCAAGACTGGTTAGCAAGTGATTCTTGCCTTGTATTGCTTGGGATAAGTTCCTGATAAATGTGATGTTCCATTGCACTTGGTATCACAGTTGACTCAGGGTGTTCTAAAAAGAGATAAAGAGGTGGATCACCTTATGGAAAGTTTCCATGAGTAAACCTACCAAGATCTGGCAAAACAGGGTAATGACAAATGCTACTTAAATCCACTTGAAATAATTGTGCTGTGTTTTCTCCAATGGTTGGACACAAGGATCTTAAGACCAAAGAGTAAGCCACATTGATGCCTTTAAGATGTGGTGCTGACACAGATTGCTGGGTTTATCTCGGACTAAAATGAGAACTAATAAACCAGTGATGCAGGAACTTAACATTTGAAGGGTGTTTCAAAAAAGAATATACACATTACAAAGTATTCTTTTGTCCAAACCATCGATCGCTGCGCCCCGGCTCGGCTGTTGGAGAAATGAATACATAGTCTAGTTTATTTAATAGCCGCTAGATGTCAGTCGTCTTGTGTTATTCTTGGTAACCGTCATATGTTTAAACTGGCTACTCCACAGCAGAAATCATTTTGTGTTATCGAGTTTGCGAAGTGCAATTCCGTGATTACAGTGCAAAGACGTTTCAGGTTGAGGTACCAAATGCATCCTCCGAATGGGTGGAACATTCGTAGATGGTATCGACAGTATGTAGATACCGGATGTGTATGTAAAGGAAAGAGTTCTGACCGCCCTCGTGTTTCTGAGGCACATGTTGCACGAATTCAAACTGCTTTCCAACGTAGTCCTTCAAAATCAACTCGTCGTGCCAGTCGGGAGTTACAACTACCTACAACAACAATTTGTCGTGTTTTGAGACGTCGGTTGGTTATGAAGCCGTACAACTTACAGTTGTTACAAGCTCAGCGTCCTGATGACAAACGGAAATGTGTGGCATTATGTAATGAGATTAATGATGCTATTGAAAATAATAACACTTTTGAATAACGCAGTGATGAAGTGACTTTCCATGTTAGTGGTCAAGTAAACAAACACAATGTTCGAATTTGGGGTCTACAGAACCCACATGTAGTTATTGAACATGTACGAGATTCGCCTAAAGTCAATGTGTTTTGTGCGATATCCCGATCATCTGTTTACGGCCCATTCTTCTTTGATGGAAACACGGTTAACGGTCAGCAGTATCTCGCTATGTTACAAAATTGCTCGTTTCCGAGGCTGCAAGAAGACAACTTCATTTTTCAACAAGACGGGGCACCCCCTCACTGGAGTCGCCAAGTGCGTGAATATCTGAATGAAACTCTACCGAACCGTTGGATTGGTCGTCAAGGAGTTGGCGACTTAGCATGCATCAGCTGGGCTCCACGGTCACTGGATTTGACACCCTGCGACTTCTTCCTGTGGGGTTTCATTAAAGACAATGTTTATGTACCACCATTCCCACAGAACCTTGAGGAACTGGATCCGTACTGCCGTAACATCAGTGATGAAGGACATGCTTGCCCGAGTATGGGAGGAATTTGAGTATCGATGTGATATTGTTCGTGTGGCTGATGGAGGACATATTGAACATCTGTAATCTGAACTTAAGAGGTTCATAAATATGTGTGTAAGGTTTCATATTCGTATGCCTTACAGTTTAATAAATATATGCATTCGAAATACGTATATTCTTTTTGAAACACCCTGTATATTTCTGCCAATGTCACTGATGTTGGAAATCGATTGTGGAAGGGAACATTGAGAGGAGAAAATCTCAAGGAAGAGTAACAAGCAAGTAGTTGGCCCAAGTTGGGAAGATCACCGCTCTCAGTGAAGCCGAAAATTTTCAGGGGTGGCAATGCACAGTCAAGAATGTTACAAAGCAGTGAAAAAACCCAACAGGGTCACAGTGATCAAAAATGATTTTAACAATTGATAGTAACGATCATATAAACACCTTGACAAAATTATTAAGTCTCGATACTTATTGAGAATTGCATCCAAACAGTGAAGAATTAAAAATAGTTTGAGTAAAACAGCAGTAGATGACTGCATATTTAGATACATTTTGAAGGCCGTATCCATGTGTTGTTTACTGGTGTTAGTTATAAACAGCTTAGATCTCAACTATGACCGTGCGGTGTTGCCTTTGGATAGTTCATTTGTGCTTTAAGACAAGTTGCTACCTGAATGGATAACCTTAATCAGGGAAGGTATGTTGAAATTAAAGTAACTGTTGCCGTAGAAAAACTAAATAGCACTGTATTATTCAAAAAATTTACAAAATTCCAAACATAGGCATCGAAATGCTTCACCAAGTTCTGTTAAATGATACGAGTCTGGCCAATCCTGAGAACCCCTTAACTGCTTCCAGTTACATGAAGAAAGTATATTCAATTTCCAAGATGTCTGCTGGGACCAAGCTGTCATAGTATCACCTATTACTGCCAGCCTGGCCAAGTGAGCCCAGACATGCCACAGGGATGTGGTGACTGCACAAATGATTTTCGCCAACTGCCTCGAGGAAGTCCAGCGAGTCCTATTTATAAGCATGTCCTCCCGGAGCGTAAGAAAACGAAAATTTCTTTGTTCACATGACAAAATCAAAAATCCTCTGTCACCAAATAAATTCCTATCACTCTGAAATTTCTACAGTAGATAGCTGAAACGCTATATGTCAAAGTTAATCCTAATGACAATTTTTGTAACTATCATATTTTTGCCATAAAATAATATTTTCTACAATTTTAAAAAATATATACTTATAACTCCCAAAGTATTAGAGCTACGAAGTTGAAATAACCTTTACCTTGATTTAATTTTGTTGCTCTTTCATTTGATACCAAGATCCACTCTGTTACTATTTTTAAACTTGGTGAATAAAAATTGTTATATGACATTCAATTTTAAAAATTGATATCTTTTGAACTAATTAACTTACAGCTCATAAATATGCTTTAAACATTTCTATGTACCATTTCCTATAAGAAATCATCACTCTCTAACTGTAACAACAGTTCTTTAATAGATTTTTCATTGTTTACCATTTCACACCTTCCCTCTTATAGCTTGAATCCTGACCAAGGTTCTGGCAGCAACCGCGATCATGGGATGAATTATAATTATTTCTTTTTCAGATATCAGCCAAACTAATGCATAAATTAAAAAACAATTGAAGTGTCATTCCTAGAAAAAATTCTCCTTTAATTTAAACACAGTCCCTCCTGTGAATTTATTTCTCCTCTAAGTTTAACTATTTATCCTCCCTCATGTAGACTATAATTTTCATTAGAACCTCCAAAAACAACCCTTAGCTTTTAGCTACCTCTCTTAAAATTTAATATGATATGTAATCAAAATCATACTACTTGTAAGCTATAAACTGTTTCCTTATCTTCCAAATTGAGGCTTCTAGAATTTTAAATGTGTTACTGCATCATAAAATTTTCATACTAATTCCAAATTTCAAAGTCTCGTTTCTCTACAGGGAAAGCTCCTAGCTGCAAGGTTATTAATCTCATTTTAGTAGTTAGTGTCTGAAATAGCTCTGAAAATGAAGGCAACATTTTCTTTTCTAAAATAGTCTGAATCCCATTATATGAAAATGTTAATACTAAGTTATATAAAATGTTTATTCTGAAATATCACCTGAAATATGACTTTAAACCTGATCTCCAATATTATTGAGTTGAACTCTATGCTCTCTAAACAAATTTGGTTATGAAGTAACGAAATTTAAGATTACCTGACAGTGTGTTATATTGACATTTTTTATTGAAAGTCTCACCATCACTTAAAATATAAATGAGTCGAGAGCACAATGTACAAACACCATCTAACTCATGAATGCTAACAACTGTAAAATAATATGAGAACAAGCTCACAAAACCATGCTGATAATATTAATTACCACTTTTAACAACCCAGGAACATCACACACTCCCACTCTTCTAGAAATCATTATATACAAAAAAAAAAACTATCATAGCAACTCAAAAACACAGCAGTGTTGCCACAATGTTTTATTAACAAGCATTAACAGATAAATGACATACAAAACATGTAAAAAATGGAATGATCAAAACGCAGTTATATCAAATTACATTTTTACAAATAAGTTCCACAAAACACCACTATATTAAGCATTTTTATCTTATTAAGAATAAAAGCAGTAAACAATATTCTATAGCAACAAGAAAAGATAATCATTTTAAGTACTTTATGACCTTTTCTGTGTTTAGTAGGGATAAAAAAAGCTGTGATCCATCATAGCTGATAGCATCACAGCAGGGAATTACAAATTCGTAGGGACACATGTCTACTTTTGGTCATAAATGCACCATTTTCTTACAGAAAAAAAAGTTACTATGAAAATTGGTTTCTTTATAATTTTCCAACATAATTTCATACCTAACTATCATTTGGCTGAAACACAGTTGGAAGTTTTACAAAACATGGGAAACAAAAAGTTGAAATACAATACAAATTTTTGCAGTAATAAAACCACAAAGTTTTCAAAGCTTCTAATATGACTTTTGGGAAGTTTTAAATTATAGGCAAAGAACATTAATACTTAAAGTAACACACGAAAACAAAAAAGAGCCAAAAGCTATCTTAATTTTCTATTTGAATAGGCACATTTCCTTCTTTAGGTATTCCACAATTCTTATTTGTTTTCCAGTAAATCATTTTGAAGAATATCACAGCCACTGCTCCTACCTGCAATGAAGAATCAGATATCTGCATATCACGGATAACAACAGTTCAGTAACACCTTACAAACATAAATAAAATTACCGTTATTTAAGAAAGTAAAAAGCAAAAAGTTTGGGAAAAAATCTAATTATCTGTACCAATGGAGCAGAAAGAATTAAAGATTAGAAATGTTAATCTCCACTTGTCCATTTACAAATGTTAATTACAAATTTAATTTTCAGCAATAATGGAGTGAAAGAAATGCTGCGAAGCAATATTTATATGGAAACAAAAAGTAAAATATACCCACCATTCACCAAAGTTAAAGGGAGGAGGGCAGCAGCAACAACAAGCAACAACAACAACAACAAAAAACACGATATTTCAGGCTATGCCCTTCATGACACTAGAATCATGTGATTGAGCTCATGGTGGATACCCACGAATATTCGTGGGTATCCACATGAGCTTGGTCACGTGGTTCTACTGTCTTGCAAAAGGGTATAGCCCAAAATATTGAACTTTTTGTGTTTGTAGATTTTTTTTCTTTGTCTTAATTCCTTCAACTTTGATGAATTTACATTTCATCTACTTTCACACAATTTGAAACTTTAGTCAAAATTTATATTCAATACAGCAATTATAGAAAGAGTTATTCAACCAGTGTTTACATTGGCAATGTGCCTTTCACACATACGATTTGTATTTTTATCCTTAATAAACCACTTCCTGGATTTTTGTGTTTTGTCGTCAGCAAACTGCAACTCATTTGATGCAATCCTCCATCTCTTCCCACAGTATAATCTTCATCTACCTCTAAAGTTCACTTTCAACTGTTTTCTCAATTAACAAATTACCGAATCACCACGGCTTTCTGTAAGACTGACAAACTACTTTCCTCACAATTTGCATAACATGTCAACTTGATAATTTATCCTTCACCCTAATTTTCATTATCCTTCTATAGTGTGTTGTAGGCACAGCTATATGTTGAACTTGCAACATGCTACGAGGAGAGTCCTTGTTAAATCATTGTTCCTTTGTAATGAGAAAACATTTCTTGGGGTTAGAAGATGCTTCCCATTAGCTACGAATGTGACATATTTGATTCTCTGATAGCTATGATATGTGCATAGTTCTTGCCTCAAGATGGTCACCAGACTCTTTGTACTTAATTGCAACTAGCTGTAGCCAGCCACACCTTGCTGTGGCTCAAGATAGTGCTTGATCACTTCAATAAACAGTGAATCAAGTTAATAAAAAAGAACCAGGTGGCTAGACAGAGAGAAGCCCTGATAAAGGCTTCAGGTTGGTGTTGAAACATTGGCAATATCAACAAAAAAATGCAGCACAAACCCCGAAAAAGAGACTAGTAAGTGCAATTTTTCAATAATTACGCCTGAGAAAATTGTAAAATTTTATATAATGTCACAACATGTTCAGAATCACAAAAGTAAAAAAAAAAATTATTGTATGTATAAAAAAGGAAGGTAGAAATTTTCGTGGTTAAACCTGTCAACAATAGAATATACTTGTGTGTGATGCAGTCTTGCATTCTGCTTCAAAAGTTTTTATGGTAGATACCCCTCACAATCATGTTCAGATGTAGATAAAGAAAAATGAAATGCTGGTGGTAAAGAGTTAATAGTAAAAGTACGAAGTTTAAAATAAAATGTTTGGAGTGGTTTGCTGTGGACGCAAGACATACTTGTTCAGATTTTTTCATTTTCTCATTCTGTGGCCTGCACCAGAACCACAAAAGTACTTTTTAAAAAAGTACAAATAACTTTTGAAGTATTTCAATGATGAATGGAAACTTTTAAATCCAATTTTTTTTAAACCAGTAGGCCTATAAATACTTTTAAAGGAAAATATAAAATTTCAAAATTATAAAAAGGAAAAATTAAAGATTAACGGTGGAAGCAATAGGAATTGAGCCTGGGTTCCATGCATAATGAGTTGCAACGTTACTGCACAGCTGCACCCACAGTACACCCATTGTTGCATTCGATAGGATATCTATTTGAAACAGAGCCGTATTAAAGCAAACTGCATCAGACAATTGGTCAGACACCCCAAGACTTAAAAAAAGTAAAACAAAAACAAAACTTCATTTTGGTTGTGAACTTCCATTATGTACCAGTAAATGCATATAACTGATTAATCGCTCAATTTTAGATATAGAGCAACAGAATCGCAATAGTTCTGACTGAGCAGTCATGAAGTCCTTAGCATAATTCAATGAAACTCATACAGACAATTAACATTCATCTAAAATACAGTAATATGAAATTTTGTTTAAATTTTCAACAGGGTCTTGATAAAAGAGAAATAACAAGATCTGAAATAATATCAAATTTTTGAAGCTTGGAAGTCAGATATAATCTGAGAAACAATTTTACTATCTGCCAGTAGACATATAATGGACAAAACCAATAAATTCCAGGAGAGTGACTTAATGACATCTTTATTAAAATATAATTCTTATGAAAATTAAAAAAAAAGCTTTTAGCAACATCATCATACAAACAGCAAGAGATGTTTTCTCTATGGATCATAGAAAAAGAAGTATAATTGTAAGGACAGGGAAAATGACTCATCACTCACCAAAGTTGACGGCAGCGACGAGAGGAGAACATATATAAACACACAAATAAACTCAATATTTCGGTTAAACCTTAATCATGATGTAGAAAATGAGTCATGAGGCTCGGGAGGTGTGCACACGCCGAGGGTTGCTACAGGTCATGTAGCAACCCTCGGCGTGTGCACACCTCCCGAGCCTCATGACTCATTTTCTACATCATGATTAAGGTTTAACCGAAATATTGAGTTTATTTGTGTGTTTATATATGTTCTCCTCTCGTCGCTGCCGTCAACTTTGGTGAGTGATGAGTCATTTTCCCTGTCCTTACAATTATATTGCCTAAAGCAGTTTCCTTTTTCCTTAGTTTAATTAAGAAAAAGAAGTATGATAGATTGTATTGGTTTGGCTCTATTCTGAAAGCTTTTCTCAACCCTCATATTACAAAACAATCTTAGGATTTGTGCAGACACACACTTGCTTTAATTTCTGCGTAAATTAGACTGTCTTGAGAAGTTGTTGAGAATGGACCAGAAAACAGAGCTGTGCAGAGAGTGGAATACGGGTTTACGCCCGAGAGCATAATATCTGCATCAACCACATAAGAGTTGTTTCATGTGGACACACCAGTTCAAACATTGCCACAAATCTTGCTCAATTTGTCTAGGTTTTTAGCATCACTATTATGTTATGCATACATCCCCATTTTATTAATGTATATGCAGTACAAATCAAATTCATTATGCAGTGGTCTGTGTAAAAGAAGTTATTCTGTAAGGCAGCAAGTGTGAGCAAGGGACAATGCCCACGGTCAGACTTGGGTAACCGACTACCTGCCAGGAAGTTTCCTCGGAAGAGAGAATGGACTGAGGTATTGCCAGCTGTCACCTCTCTTTAATAAATGCATTCCAGGCCATCAAATCTGTGAATAGACTGTGCCAAATTGATGTGCATTCAGAACTCAAAGTTGTGTGGATTTAAAGTACCTGGGAACTGTTCAAGAAGTCTCAGTTTCAAATTATAGTTCGTGTGCAATACAGCAAATGGTGTATTAGCAGCTTCCTATGAACAGGGTGCACGAATGTGACAAACAATGTGAAAGAGAGAGAAGTTCGATAAACAAAATTCTCTGGCATGCAGACATGGAGGGAAAATTTCCATCCAACCAAAATAAGTCTGAGTGAAGAGAGGTGGTGTTTGAAGGGAGAATGACTGTAACCATCCAATGACAATATTGTTTAATTTTGAGTTTCTGTTTAAAATAATGTTTCATGTTTGGAATATATGGAGAAAAGAGAAAAACTGATTCAAAGCAGTACTGGATTTGACATGCAGGTGGAGAAGAGTAGTAGAACCAAAGTCTATGAGAGCAGAATGCTGTCTGGGTGAGGGCTAGGCTGGTGACTTCCAGGGCGAGGTCACTAGATGAGCTGAGGTGACCAGCTGAGAATAACAAGTGCTTGTTCACGATTAATAGGTTTTTGGGATATGCCACATTTATTTCTGAGCTTTCAGCTGCCATGCTACAGCCTTTATCAGAGATAATGTTTATGTTGACATAGCAATGAGTGCCCAGCATCACAGAGGAAAAGGCTGCTAGCTATCTTCGTTGATGCTGGTGTTCTTTAAAATTTATGCTGCCTCTTTCAGTAGTTGAGGAACTACTGGTCTTCTCTCCACAGCAGCCTCATGTCTTCAAATTTTAATTCGTGTCTGATGTTAATGGCATGGCAAACTAACAGATTTGTCACTGCTGTTGGATTTGTAGTGGCAGATATGTTTCTTAAGTCTCTCTGCCACAGTACAGCCTGTCACAGCCACACCTGCAGGGGATTTCATAAACACCTATAAGCTGGTGGTCTTTTACCTTGATTAAGGGAGTGTCCATAAACTACGTGGCACAGTGGGGAGGAAAGTTGGATAGAAATCTACACTGGGCTATGGAGCCAAGCCATGTAGCTTTTCATTTATATTATTTGTCACATTTAAAATAAGACGCAAAACACAACAGTACAAAATGTCTTCTGGAATCAATGGGAAAAAGACTAGATGCCACACGAGGCTACATGGGGGAAGGGAGAGGGGAGGTTCAGGATGAGGCCAAAATGGGACTAAGTAGTTAATGGACACTCCCTAATGATTGCCCAAGTTAGCAGTGAGCCTTATACATTGTTCGTACCTCCATCTGCTTTAACAATTTCCCAATCCAGTCACTGATACCATGATCATATAGGAGACAGGCAAATTTTCTTGCCACATTGATATCATGGGATAAGTTGGTGTCTTCTATAGGTTTTTTAGTTCTTAAAACACTGCTTATGTCGGATTCAATACAGGTGTTGACTCAGAATATTCTTGCTAGTGTCTCCATTTCTTCCTTCAGACTTTTCGAGTCACTTACTGGCGTTGCTCTTAAGTTGAGTGATGTTAATATGCCCCTCTTCATTGCCATGTTCATACAAGTGTGACTTATCGTAGTTTGAGGGAAGATTGAGGTACTGGCATTTCCACTCTTGTGCCAACTGTTACAGTAAAGAATTCCCACATTCTATCTGAAATGCACTATAATTCAGCCAAGTACAACCAGGGCATTATGTGGATACAACACAAATAACGCCCTGGCAAGGAGACTTGCCAGATGAGAATCCATGCTTTATTGACTTTTAATGAGTTCGAGGGGTGCAAGGGTTTGGGAGAGACAATACTAGTCTTTTCCAACCAAATGTCAACCTCTCCTTCACGTGGTGCACCCTGTTTGCACGGACGAGGCTCTGGCGACTGAAAGATTCCCGGTATAAGGAGTCACCCACTGCTTTCCAACGGCCTCTGAAAAGAGGGCGGAAGAGCGGGGAGAGGTTCAGGGCACCCTCTTGCCCTTGGGGTTGGAAACGGCCCCTAAAGGCGGATGAATCAGAAATGATCAACGGCATGGGGATGCAGAAGGCAACGGGAAACCACTGCATTAAAGACCCAAAGGGTATCCCAAGGACATGTAATCCTCTCAAATTACATATATCATGATGGCTTCTTCCTGGGTAAAATATTCCGGAGGTAAAATAGTCCCCCAATCGGATCTCCGGGTGGGGACTGCTCAGGGAGGAGTCCCCAATCGGATCTCCGGGTGGGGACTGCTCAGGGAGGAGTCCCCAATCGGATCTCCGGGTGGGGACTGCTCAGGGAGGAGTCATCAGAATGGATAGAAACATTCTATGAGTCGGAGCGTGGAATGTTAGAAGTCTGAATAGGGCAGTTAGGTTAGAAAACTTAAAAAGGGAGATGTTGTTGAGATTAGTGAGACTAAATGGAAGGACGCACAGGATTTCTGGTCTGGGGAACACAGGATAATTAGCACACAAGCTGTCAATGGAGTCACTGGTGTAGGATTTGTAATGAACAAGAAAGTAGGGAAACGGGTTAGTTATTATGAACAATTTAGTGACAGGATTATTTTGATGAGGTTAGAAACTAAGCCCGTCCCAACCATATTAGGACAAGTGTATATGTCAACGTCACAGGAAGATGACGAAGAAATAGAAAAAATATACACTGAAATTGAAGAAATAATCCAATATGTGAAAGAGGAGGAAAATCTAATAATCATGGGTGATTGGAATGCAATAGTGGGAGAAGGAAAAGAGGGGAATACTGTAGGAAGTTTTGGTCTAGGAGAAAGAAATGAGCGAGGAAGCAGGTTGCTAGAATTTTGTGAAAGATATAAGCTAGTAGTGGCGAACACACAGTTTAAGAACCATGCAAGAAGAATATACACCTGGAAACGTCCTGGGTATACAGGCAGATATCAGCTAGATTATATCATGGTCAAACAGAGATTCAGGAATCAAGTTCTAGACTGTAAAGCATACCCAGGAGCAGACATAGACTCGGACCATAATTTGATAGTAATGAAGTGCAGGCTGAAATTCAAGCGAATAAGGAAGCAGCATAAGCAGAACAGACTGGAAGTGAATAAACTGAAACAATCTAGCACGAGAGAAAAATTTGCAGAAATGGTAGACTTAGGTCTAAGAAGTAACTGTGAAAGGAGCTCAACCGAGGACGAATGGAATGCATTAAAGACCGAAATAATGAAAGCTGGCAAAGAAACCTTAGGCTTTAGGGAACAAGCTGCCCGAAAACCTTGGATCACAGAAGAAATTTTGCAGCTGATCGATCAGAGGAGAAGGTACAAAAAATGCTCAGGATGAAGCAGGAAAAGAGCAGTACAGGCAATTTAGAAATCAAATAAATAGGAAATGCAAAATAGCAAAAGAAAAATGGCTACAAGAAAAGTGTGAAGAAGTAGAAAAGGAAATGGTTGCAGGAAAAGTAGATGTTGCATATAGAAAGATCAAACAGAATTTTGGAGAAATGAAGAAAAGAGGTATGAACATTAAAGCTGCCGATGGGAAACCTCTTTTAAGGTCAGAAGATAGAGCTAACAGATGGAAGGAATACATTGAGAAACTGTATGTTGGGGAAGACTTGAGCAATAGTGTATTGGAAAAGGAAGGCGATGTCGACATGGATGACTTGGGAGATCCTGTTTTGAGGACAGAATAAGAAAGTCAGAGAAAAATTTCCATGTGGCATAAGTTTTCAGGGAGAAAAAATCAGTATGCTACGATTTGCTGACGACATTGTCTTATTAGCAGAGAGGGCTGAGGATATTGAGAAGTTATTGAATGGCATGAACAAAATACTGAAGGAATATTTTGGACTGAATATAAATCAAAGTAAAACAAAAGTGATGAAATGTAGCAGAAATGACACCAATACTAGCAGATTAAATATAAAAATAGGATCTGATGCAATATTAGAAGCGAGTGAGTTCTGTTACTTGGGAAGCAAAATTACAACCGATGGCCGAAGCAGGAATGATGTTAAAAGCAGAATAGCACTAGCAAAAAGAGCCTTCATGAAAAAGAGAAACCTTTTAGTTTCAAATATTGATCTAGGAATTAGAAAGAACTTCTTAAAACTCTATGTGTTGAGCACAGCACTTTACGGTAGCGAAACATGGACTTTAGGAATATCGGAAAGAAAGAAACTTGAAGCATTTGAAATGTGGTGCTACAGAAGAATGCTGAAAATTAGGTGGACAGACAAAGTAAGAAATGAACGAGTTTTAGAAATGATGGGTGAGAAAAGAAGTTTATGGAAGACAGGCTGGTAGGTCATATTTTGAGACATGCTGGATTGGTTAATTTGTTAGTGGAGGCAACAGTTGAAGGTAAGAACTGCAGAGGTAGACAGAGATTAGAATATATGAAGCAGATAATTGAGGACGTGGATTGTAAGGGGTATGTAGAAATGAAGAGGTTAGCACAGGATAGGAAGGGATGGAGGATTGCATCAAACCAGTCTAAAGACTGACGACAGCAAAAAAAAAAAAAAAAAAAAAAAAAAAATGAGTTCGAGTCAGAGCTGATGGAAACATGCTTTGATTGTAAAAATAACCATATGCCTATTTAATTTTTTGCTTTCAGTTGCCAGTAAAATGTTTAAAATTTGTAAACAATTCATACTGCTAGTCTTAATGATAGTTTTCTGTAGTTTATTTAACTTGCTAAATGCATTCATATTCAGGATGACCATGATTGTGTCATTAAGATGTTAGTGTTTGTTTTTGAATTGTCATTTGAATTCAGTAAACATTTTTAAATGTATTTCACTTGAAGAATAAATGGCAGGTTATAGTTTTACATGTGTAGTTATGCTTTTTCAATATTTATAATTTTGAACCATCTTTCATTTGAAATAATTTTAGTTAAATTTTTAAATTCATAATTACATTAAAAGGCATTCCAACAAATGCCTTTTTTTACACTATGAAGGATTTTTGCCAATGTGCACATGAGTTTCTCTCAGAGTTCACCGATTCATCCGCACTTGTGGTGTTTTAATTCAACAGAATATATGACCCATAAAAAAAAGAACCAAGCCTATTATTAGGGTCTTCGGCGGTTTAATTAATATACTGATTAATTAAAATAATCCACCAGAAGGTTATGTTGAAGATGTTTGTTTATTTTTTCAAAAATAACAAGTCAGCGATATTTGTCACAATCCAGATACAATCCAGAGATACTAGCGCAGTCTTTGACAGATGCAAAGTGAGTCTTTATAAAACTGACTGTAAACTCAACTGTGAACTCTCTGTAAAACTAACTATAAACTAACTCTGTCCTTCTGCCGATTTGTTTATATAGGCTCTATCGAAATTTCTGGAATTCTTCAAAAACGTCCGCCAGATATTTCTCGAACATTAACAATTACTCAAACAATTAAACATATTAAAAACAATCAGAATTAATACACAATCACTTAACATCATTACAAAATGGTCAGAAATGGAAATTAGAGATATTTAAACACAAAATTATTTACAGAAATCAATTCAAACTGTAGAAAATTGTCCTGTAGGCATCTTAACTTGCATTAATACTTGGAATTACAAATATTTAAGCAATTCTCTTTTACAATTCGGTTCTTAAACATATTAAATGGACTTTAAATAATTTTCTTTCATAAAACAAAAGTCTATATACACTGATTTACAAGAAATTACAAAACAAACATACCAGATCACATTCAAGCAAACTTTAGCTCCCTACAGATACTTCATACAGTACAATACTATTCAAGATTCAGGTATGAGGGCTGTTACACTATGACAACTGAGTGCTAAAGTACTGATCATATAAAAAACAGTGAAATAATAATAATAATTGAAGTGAAAACTTCTATAGGCACGTTAGGCCTCATTTCCACTTGAGCACGCTCAGGCGAATGAGCCACTCAGTGAAGAGAGTGGATCCAGTGTGAACGCCTGAGCATGCTCACAAAGAATGCCAGAGAGTGTGCTCAGGTCGAGCCGATTGTGTGTTGGTATCTTAGAATGCTTAAAGGCGAGCCAGTGTGCATTCGACACTCAGTGTGGACGCTAGTTTGGCGGTTTTTATAATCAGTGCGAGCATACGGGATTACACTTGCTTGACAATAATTAATTGGTATGCATCAGAGAAGATATTATGGGATAGCGGATACAAACAGTATTTATAATCGAAATAAATGAGAGGATGCTTAGCATTAAATCAGCGAGGTATTAAACCATGGTATTGATGACTTAAAAGACAAAAAAATATAAAAAAATCTTCAAATACATATTGGTAGTAAAAGTCTATAAAAATAATAGACACCTGCCTAAACATAATTTCGAAGTGAATGTACAATATCATCACTGCTTGTTTAGGCACTTTGAACATATGCTGCACGTTTGTATAGGAATCTCCCAAAGGCAGGAATTTTTAAGTTATCATTAATTTATTTCCTGGTGGGATTGCCTCACGTATAGGTGTACAAGTACTTTTTAATATGAGGTTCAATTAAATGCACGAAATGTTTTAAATTGATCCCTAACATTCTCAAAATTTTGAAAAGGCTCATTATCTCCTTCAAAAGTCAATTTGCAAATTACATTATTAAGATAATTTAATAGCTGATCATTTATTGAGCACTGTAGGTATTGGAAACCAGGCTCAATCCACCCAAATTTCCTTTTTCTCAAATGAGAATGTACAAACAAATGAGTGGCTCATTCGCCTGAGCGTGCTCAAGTGGATATGAGGCCTTAGGCTATGTTTGGACATGTGTAAATCTGTGAGTTCACTACTTCCCGTCACCAACGTGTCAACTGTTGTGTGTATGATATGCGGGTCGGATGCTTTTCGGATGGGCAAAATCTTATGAGTTCGTGTAACCAACATGTTATAATTGCAGTATATTATCTGGAGCTATAAGTATGACATAATAGCGCTTGGGCAGTAGTGAAAGTATAGATTATACTTGCATCTTCTAATATAAAAATGATTTTTTTATACAAACAGTTTTTATCCAATTTTGATGGAACTTTGCATACATATAATTTAAAAAATATATAAAACGCTATATAAGTTTAATTTACAGAAACCTAACCCTTCTCCTCCTTTCCCCACTCACATTAATTTCTATTGTTCGCACAATCCCACTGTTTTTATCTGATATTGATAGTACTTAGCACATGATCTTCACGGGTGTTCAGCCGGATGGTGTCAAAGTAACACGACGTTTCGACATCAAGCTCGGCTGTCTTCATCAGGTATCAGTGTCTGCTGGCTGTCACCGCGTCGACTGACTTAGCTCCTCAACGCACTTCCTTATCTACCTGCCCGCGTGGGGCGTCCGACCAATCAGAGCGCACCCGCCCCACCCGGGAGTGCCAGCGGTCCCGGCCGGTGGGAGACCCCCTCCCCTGATTGGTCGATGGCTAGTCCGCGGATACCCGCGGCGCCCGACTGGTGTCATTAGCCGCTTTGATGGCGTGTTGTGTCCTGCTTCGCTCTCGTCGGAGGTCGTTAATAATGGGCCTCCAGGCTTCGCTCAGAAAGAGCCCGCCGTCCCAATTTATGTTCCGGGTATCCGCGGACTAGCCATCGATTAATCAGGGGGGGGGGGTCTCCCACCGGCCGGGACCGCTGGCACTCCCTGGTGGGGCGGGTGCGCTCTGATTGGTTGGACGCCCCACGCGGGCAGGTAGATAAGGAAGTGCATCGAGGAGCTAAGTCAGTCGACGCAGTGACAGCCAGCAGACACCGATAACCGATGAAGACAGCCGAGCTTGCTGTCGAAACATCGTGTTACTTTGACACCATCCGGCTGAACACCCGTGAAGATTATATTTCATCACTACGCCGGGAAAGTCTCCACTCACACATCAGTACTTAGCACACATATACTTCAAAGCAAGGCAGTCTGGTAACTCAGCAATTATAGTGCTAACTTTCAAAAGTTTCTCTCTCTGGTCGCAGATTCAACCCGTGGTGAGCAGGGATATTTAGAAGCTGTATTTGATTATATAAGCTACACTGGGACGTTTCATGGTTCTAATTCCATGTTAAACTGTAGGCCCCTGAGGAAAGGAATTGGTCTTCCTGCCACTGACACAATAGCTTGGTACATCTCCTTCGGGAAGATTCGACCAACCTTTGGTTTGTGGACTAAGTTAGATTTTTAGTTTTTGAAGTGAAAACTTCATTAGGCCCATTGGGCGATTTTTGGAGTTAATGTTAACAATATATCTATGGCGGTCTTGTGGCTCAGTGGTTAAGGTCTTTGACTGGGGAACAAAAGGTCCCCAGTTCGAATCCCTGCCTCAGTGGGGAATTTCAGAGACAACTACTTTTGAAATAAATACCTAAACGAAAATGTTTAAATACAATACATAAAATACTTACTAACTTTTAAATTGAACCAAGTGCAGATAGGCGTTTATTCCTATCTAGTGCATATTCATTTTTTACTTCGACAAATATTTCAGGTATACATCTTGGAATTCCTTTTGTATACAATATTGCTCCCCTCTCTATTTCCTCTTCATGTTCTTTCAGGTCATCATGGAAAACTGAATCCTAAAACAAAATTTTAAATAGGTGACAACACAAAATAGGAACAGATAAAGTAAAAAGTAGATGCCCAGAAATGTTACTTTCTCATGAAAGTTTTTAATTTTCATTCACAATTTGTCATAAGAATGCACCAGAGATAAGAGAACTACACACACTTTTTCAAAACTGCCTTGCTTTCATTAAAGAGAAATTTCTGTGAATACTTAGCTGTAGCATTCACAATTTCAAGGGAGAAGAAACAGAAATCTCATTTAAAGATCATTCTCCAGCAGAAGACGATATTATTCATTATACAAGACAGATATACTAATGATCCATTTTTCATTTATGAATTCTGCCAAAAGGAATTGCTTAAATGGTAAAAAACAGTGGCTAAGTACCCAAGTAACACTTTTAATTTTCCCTTTTCCATTGTGTTACTTATGAAGATTTGAAAATACTCATCACACTTCCATGCATGTAACAACTTACAAAACCCCTTGTCAAAAAGGAAGTATTGTTTTCACTCCTTTAAGTTGTAAATCTCAATTTGCATTAAGGTTTCATACAGACAAATAAAAAATATCAACATAAAAACATTGAAGCCAATTATTCACATACAGTGTTAAAATGGCAGAATATGTGGTACGTTAAGTCAGAAACACAAATAAGAATATTTAACTTTGATAGATTTCAACTTTCAATTAGTTACATCTCATATTGGTATAGTAACAAATTTGGAGCTTAGAATGTTAATGTAACAAATAAAATAATATTGCTAATAACGGAAGGAAAGAACTGCCTCCCAATCTGAACTTCGCAGGTGGGAATTCGCATATCAACACATCCTACGGACTAGACATCCCCCAGGCCTTAATTTCCGATAATATCTTCTATCCTCTCCCTGCACACCCATCACTGGCCAGCACAATATATTCATATACAGGGTGGTCAGAAATTAACTCATCGGCGGGTAAGGGCAGTGTTCGGGACGTTGCACTAACGAAATAAATACAAAAAAAATCTAGTAAAAGTCGTACCGTTTTTGAGTTATACGCAGCTAAAGTTGACCAATAAGAGTGCTGCGCGGGCGAATTCAAACAGCCTTCCACAGGCGGTGTTGCCAAGCGTACTCGAGGCATGGAACCGCCAAAGAAAACGAAAAGAAAAACTCTCTTCGGAAGTGGGGATCGAACATACAACCTTCAGATTGAGAGTGTGCTATCTTACCGACTACGCTGCCAAGGTACTAGAATTTCCTTGTTTTTAGAAGCCACTGTTTGTTCGTAATCGGAATTGATCGGTAATCTGCAACATTTTTCGGGAAGTCGGAGGTGGGGCTAAAGGACCATACAAGAAGAAGTCTCACAGTCGAACGCAACTTACCGATAAAGACACTGTCATCATGCAACGTCATCAATTTTCGTTTGAAGAGTACGCCGATATGCATTTGGCGTATGGCGCTGCTGGACAAAACAGGGCCGAAGCAGTTAAGATTTACACGACTCGATTTCCTAACCGTGTGATTCCATCGGCCAACACTTTTGTGTTGGTTTACAGAAGGTTTGAGGGAGACGGGAAGTATTGTTGTCCACAGGGCCGACGCCGGACGAAATCGGTTCAGGCGGAGTGTAGGATTTGAAGACAACGTCCTGGAAATGATTGCTGATAATCTGAGGACAAGCTCTAGGGTCATTGCCAACGCATTGCAGGTACGTCCAGTCTAAGTGATCCCTCAAATTCTCCGTTTAAATGCAGCCTTTCAATAGGGTCATTTTTGTTGTTTTTTAATTACCAGGCCTCACATGCCACTATTTTGGATGTCCTTCACGACGAAGACTTACATCCCTTTCACTTTCAAAAGATCCAAGATTTGGAGGAAGACGATTTTCCACTTCGAGTTCAGTTTTCACAGTGGTACCTGCAGCAATGTAACGATTATCCAAACTTTGAAAGGAAGGTGCTGTGGACGGATGAGGCGTGCTTTACCAGGGAGGAGTGTTTTAATAGCCGAAACAGCCACATCTGGAATGTCGAAAATCCACATGCAATTTTTGTCAAGTCATACCAACACAAATTTAGTGTTAACATTTGGGCGGGTATTTTGGGCGAGTATATACTAGGCCCTGTTCTACTTCAGCAACGTTTAAATGGCGCTTCTTATTTAGCATTTCATGAAAACGTACTTCTGTTGTACTTAGAAGATGTTCCTTTGGCAATTCGTAATGCCATGTGGTTTCAACATGACGGCGCGGATTACCGATCAATTCCGATTACGAACAAACAGTCCACCCTAGTGGCTTCTAAAAACAAGGAAACTAGTGCCTGGGTAGCGTAGTCGGTAAGACGGCAAACTCTCAATCTGAAGGTTGCGTGTTCGATCCCCACTTCCGAAGTGAGTTTTTCTTTTCGTTTTCTTTGGCGGTTCCATGCCTCGAGTACGCTTGGCAACACCGCCTGTGGAAGGCTGTTTGAATTTGCCCGCGCAGCGCTCTTATTGGCCAACTTTAGCTGCGTATAACTCAAAAACGGTACGACTTTTACTAGATATTTTTGTATTTATTTCGTTAGTACAACGTCCCGAACACTGCCCTTACCCGCCGATGAGTGAATTTCTGACCACCTTGTACATGTATAGACCTTATTTCAAAATTTTCATTTTATTTATTATTTTTTTTATTATTATTTCCCATTTTAATCTTTCTTGTGAGTTATACTTGTGGTTATATTATCGTCACTCCCCCCACCACCTCTGATGGTCAATTTCATTCTATGAGTGGCTACAGTGACCACAAGGATAACACGAGATCAGCCGCTTACTTCTTTTAACTTGACAAAGGGTTTAACCTGAAATATTGTATTTTCTGCATTTGTATATTGTTTTATGTTGCTGTTGCCCTCCTCCCTTCAACTTTGGTGACTGTTGGGTGTATTTTATCTATCCTTTTCATATAAATAAAATAATATGATATACTTACGTCTTTAGCTTTTCTCACTGTCTTCCGTAAGTAAACTTCTTCTTTATAGTATTCTGCAGGTTTTGAAATCCGATTAGACCTTGCTGAAATATATTTAAGGGTTATTAAATCCACAGGGATAATAGATAAACGGGAAAAAATAGCAGAAAGAACAAAATTGGCAAATCACTAAAAAAAAAAGACAAAAATATGTCACAGTAATTCTCAGAATTTTTAACAATTTTTTTGTGGAATTATTTTCTGTGGAATTTCCATTAAACACTTTAGATATTGTCTACCTCTTTGCTGATTGTGAGTGAGTACATTTCAGTGTGAACAGAAAAGCATGAGGAAAATCATGAAAGTATTAAATTAACAAAAGTCTGGGAAACTGAAGAATCTAGCATGCTGGAACTATAACTCGCAGTGAAAGAAATACCAGACGGGAATTTGCCAGGAACAGATACACTGGTAAAACCAGCAGGAACAGTGGAAATTCAATGGTTGTATAAAGTTATACAAATGGCATGGAAAGAAAAGAAAATGCCAGAGGACATGAGAAAGTAAGGCACAGTGCCTGCAAAAAGAATTGAATCACAATGCAAGAATTACAGGAGTATTAAGACCTACCAAATGAATTAATATGGTAGGTCCTGATGCGTAAACATCTTCCCCCTGCCATATGTCTCACCTCTGACATGAATAAATATATTAAAGTGTTTTTGTTTTTTGTATCCTCTTCTGTTCGTCTGGGCCTCCTGTCCTTATTTGTGGTAAATGACACGTTATTTTTCCCAACCCTATCTTATTTTCAGTGCTTAACGACAGTTTCATTGTCACCATTATAAAATTACTGTAGATAAGATAGGATAGGCAAGATATACAGCAAGGAGAAAGATGTGTACACACCAGATTTCCTAAATAAGTAAGGACTATTGTGTGTTTTAGTTTCGTTAAACAAAATGCTGGTTAAATTTGGGTCATAAAACACTGCACTTGGAGAGGTTAAAAATTGAAGGATTAATAATACCTAGGTAATTGGATAAAGGAAACAAAGAAACTGCCGCGAGGCACTGAAAATAAGATAGGATAGGGAAAAAAACAGTTACCCGTCACTTACCACAGATGAAGGCAGGAGGGCGAAACACGTAAAAACACAAATACAAAAGAATTACACAATATTTCGACTTTTTAGTCTTACTCATGTAGGAGGCGAGACATATGGCAGGGGGAAAGATGTGGTCACATCCGAGCCTGCCACATGAATGAAGCACAGGCGGAAAACGCGTGGTAGTGGAAGAATTGCCGGGAGGGGGGGGGGGGGGGGGGGGGAATAGGCTTGACCAGCGATAAAAGTGAAACAAATAAATATAATGTCTGTGTAGCTTAGTTCAGAAAGTTATAATTGAAAATAAAGGGAGATAGAAGAATTTAATATATATATACATATACAAAAAATAAAAAAAAATAAAATAAATAAATAAAGAAGAAAAAAAAAATATAAGAAAAAAAAAAATATAAGAAAAAAATATATATATATATAAATATATAAATAACCGACTGTAAAATGAAATGAGAGATGGCAAGTGACAGGTTTAACGTAGGTTTAGGCCAGGGGTGTGTCTGGTGTCAAGGATATGTTGATAGGCTAGTTCCCATCTGCGGAGTTCTGAAGGGGTGGTGGTATTTGGAAAAACTCTAATAGCTCTGACTGTGAAGTCACAGTCAGAGCTATTAGAGTTTTTCCAAATACCACCACCCCTTCAGAACTCCGCAGATGGGAACTAGCCTATCAACATATCCTTGACACCAGACACACCCCTGGCCTAAACCTACGTTAAACCTGTCACTTGCCATCTCTCATTTCATTTTACAGTCGGTTATATATATATATATATATATATATATATATATATATATATATATTTTCTTATATATTTTTTTTCTTCTTTATTTATTTTTTTTTTTTTTTATTTTTTTTTATTTTTTGTATATGTATATATATATTAAATTCTTCTATCTCCCTTTATTTTCAATTATAACTTTCTGAACTAAGCTACACAGACATTATATTTATTTGTTTCACTTTTATCGCTGGTCAAGCCTATTCCCCCCCCCCCCCCCCCCCCCCCCCCCGGCAATTCTTCCACTACCACGCGTTTTCCGCCTGTGCTTCATTCATGTGGCAGGCTCGGATGTGACCACATCTTTCCCCCTGCCATATGTCTCGCCTCCTACATGAGTAAGACTAAAAAGTCGAAATATTGTGTAATTCTTTTGTATTTGTGTTTTTACGTGTTTCGCCCTCCTGCCTTCATCTGTGGTAAGTGACGGGTAACTGTTTTTTTCCCTATCCTATCTTATTTTTAATACCTAGGTAAGTATTAATTGCAATATTTATTTGGATAAGTAGACTTGTTTGTGCAGCTAACATTATTGGAACCAGTGTGTGTGTCAACTCCAGCCTAATTGTAACATACCATGAGTGAGAAGTGCCTATTGTTCACCAAGTGGGAAGAAAACGGCTTTCGGTTGATAACCCAGACAATATGTCACTAATAGTGAAGTAATATTAGAACAATAATTTAGTGTTCCAGAGCTTATTCACAGAATAAATACCTGTCAGTGTTGCTTACAAGGGTTGCTCTTGATTTGGGAAACCTTACAGTGACAACAAGAACTTCTGACATATCAAGATGAGCCACTCAGATGCTCTCTTCTGACAATGGCTGCATTATTGATGGCAAAGTAATGGAAACAGTTATTAGGAACATTAAAACAGAACAGAGAATACAGATGAAAAATTAGGGAAAGATGCAGGTATTTCTACAAGCTTCTCAGAAGAGTGTGTCAAGTAATGATGATTCAACCTGTCATATTTCTTGGGTCCCTGTAGCACTTCTGTGAGCTGGGTCATGTGAGCAATCATTTATGGAAATAATATTTAAGGATACTTAGGTTTCATTACCACAAGGTGATTAATATTTATCTTCCACTAAATGTACGAACATATTGGTAAGGGCAATTGAAAGAAACTTGTATTAGTATAGAAACCTTTCAGGTCAAGAAGCAAAGAGGAAGAAATAGGCTACTTGAGTGATAGAAGTTGAAATGATGGTGATGGCTCAGTTGGTGAGAAGAGAGAACAGAAAGTAATTGATTATTATCAGGAGGGGAGAGAGCTGAAATCTTGATTAAATATTGTATGAGACACGAGATTAATTGAATTTCAGTAATCGAAATTAGTTGAAGGAAGTAAGAAAAGAAAACTGCTGTAGTCTGTGAATTTAAACATTGGTTGCAGAGCTAGAACAGGCATTATTTCTGATTATATTCAAAATGCTAATAAAGGAAAGAGATTTTTTCAGTGTAGTTATGTTAGTGTGAGAAACTGAAGGATTTCTGATACCTTTTTTTTTTTTTTTTTTTTTTTGCGAATTTTACATCTATGTAATTTCAGTTACTGGTCAGAGGTAAATTCTTTGAATGGCTTCAACAAAATGTATTTTACAGCCAGAGATATTATGACATTTTTTTCTTTATAGACTGAGAATAAAGTACCAAAGTACCAGTCAACCAATCCAGCTGCCATATCAAATCAAAAGGGTCAATTACTGATGATTATATGAAGTCCAATATGATAAACTTTATAGACGATATAGAATTTTGTCTTCAAGCAGCCATTCAAAAAAGTAAAAACTGAAAGGAAGCAACAGCTAAAAAGAGTAAAACAATTAAACTAGCCAGACAAACATGTTTCACATATTAATTAATTACAAATTACCAACGATGAAGGCAGGACAGTTGGATGGACACACTTTATAATATGTCAGTTTTAAATGTTAATACTGTAGGTAGGATTGGGCTATCTGACAAGGAGGACAAACCATGGTTTACTGCATGACTAGCTAGAACACGAAGAACAGGAGAGAGTGGTCAAGGTGGTTGGGGTAAACTACTATGAACTATCAATAACTCTTTAGGGGGGAAAAAGGCTATAAATATTATATATATCACATTTGGCAGTGAAATGTCAAAGTAGATATGCATAAACGTAAAAATGTAAATTGCGTGTAATGGAACAGTGGGAAAAAAACCGACCATAAATAAATTTAGAAAAAGTTTGTTAAAATTATTAATAAAGAACAATAAGTGATGGGTTTATTGGTAGGGTCTTATTGGTGATTTGGCCAGGATGATGTCTGGTATCCAGGATATTTTGGTACACATTTTTTATTGCCTAATGGCACTTTTATTGTCATCATTATATAACAAATATAAATAATTAATTGAACAGAAGGCAACAGAAAAAAATTGAATACAAGCAAATTAAGATCTCAGCAAGTTAAAGCAAATGAACCAGAAAAACAAAAGCTTTTTATTTTATTGGCTTTATGCCTTGTTAGTTTTATTAGAGATGGGAAAGGAGTGGGGCAAGGAACAGGAAGGAATTCAGTCATGGATTTTTTGAAGCAATCATTCCAGTACTTGCCTGGAATGATTTGGTGAAACCTTGGAAAAAACAAATATGGATGGCCAGATGGGGATTCACTCCAATGTGAGGGCAAAGCATTCCTGGCTCAACCATCACACTTAGTGAAAAGGGAAATAGCACACTGTATAAACTTCAAGGGAAAAACTCCATTCACTATTATTTATAGCTATTTAGAAATGAACAAAAGGAAATTAAAAGATTTTCTGTTGAGATGACCAACTCAAATTTTATGTTGTGTCTAAGGAAAACACCAGACATTTTCAAGCTTCTTCAAAAAGAATAAAATATCACTGAATACACATCAAATGTCAGATGAAAAACCTTTTCAAGTAATCACGTACAACTGTTGTAGATATATGTAATAACCTAACAACAGAAGGTGTAGAAAATGAAATCTGTTAATTAGGTTTCTTAAAAAAATATATATATATATTAGACAGAGAGAAAAAGAAACAAGACATACACTAGAAAAATTCAAAGTTAGAGTAATGACAGAATAACAGCAAAAATGTGTACAATTGAAGGAGTATATCATAAAGAAAAGTGCAGGTAGGAAGCATGGTACACAGTGAATTAATGTAAGTTGCCTAGCCAAAGGGTACAGGTTATCCGACCAAAGGATGTAAGCTGCTACTGTCTCAAAAGGTAACGTGTGTAAACTGCTTGGGGGAAAATAGATATAAAAGAGGAAGTGCATAAACTACTTTGGAAAATATGTAGCACCAAGACAATGCTTAAAATGTGAAGGCGTTAAGATTTAAAAATCAGCATTCCTTTCACTCAGCCCAATTTACTGATGCAATATAAGACTTAATATTTATGCTTCATCAACTGTTTAGTGAATAGCAAGTTCACAATCACATTCTTTTTCTCTGTATAAATTGGGGTGGCTGTGCACATTAAGGCACCACTACACTGGGCCAGAGAGGTACAATAGAGACAGGTTCAAATCCTGGGTTCAATGTATTGCATGTCCTGATTTTGATTTTTAAGAGGTTTTCCACAATCACCTAGGCAAATACTGGGATGGACACCAATTTCGATCTCATAAACTACATATTTCACAAACAAAAATATATACTTATCACACAGAACATAAGTCACATGTTCCACAGACAGATGGCAACACATTTCTTCCCCCATGAAAACTACAACAGTCATTAATAGACTGAACCTTGCTTTCAAATAAGCATGGGCTCAGAAATAGGATGTGATGAATGATGCACAAAGTGGAAATTTTCAATGATGACGGTAATAAGTTGGGACTTACGTCTGTACTTTTGACTAACACATGGAAATTCCTCCATGTGTTCTGGGATTGGATACTGTGCAAGAGACTTCCTTGATCTATGAATAGATTCTGCTTCTTCTTGACCAAGGCAATGTGTAGTTGCTTGCAAACTCATCCTCTTCTGATGATGGGCTCTTCTTTCTTCAGTTGGTAGTTTGCACAACTGCAGAAAAAGTTAGTATCAAGTACTTACATACATTTGTGGGAAACAAAACACACTGATTAATAAATGTAAATAAGGAAAGGAAAAGGAAGTACTACATACTACAAGTGATGGAAGGACAGTACAGATACACAAAAAAACTGGAGAATACACGGAATGATGACAATTTTATCAATAGTACTGAAAGAAAGCAAGATGGGATCATGAGTCATAGAAGAAAACAGATCCAAATTAAACATAAAGAGGAGTATAGAGAAAGTTGAAAGCACAGGGCCAACAAAAAAACCACCTAAATCAACCTTACCACGTGCTTTCTTATAAGACTAAGGAGATATATAAAATTATGTCTTTATGTTCATGATTAATAGATTTTTGGGGTATGCCGCATTGTTCATGTCATAATCTGAGCATTTGGCTGCCATCTTACAGCCTTCATCAGAGACACTGTTTATGTTGCATAACGATGAGCACCAATCATTGCAAATTAAAAGGCCACTATCTACATTGATGTTGGTATTCTTTAAAATTTCTGCTGCCTCTTTCACTCATCTAGGCCATCATCTGTCTTCTCTACACAGCAGCAAGCCAACAAAACACCAGCCCTATGCAAATGGCATAACGATAAAGCCTGAATTCGTTACACTCCACCCTTAGTTATATATTCACTGAAAAACATAACATTTTACATTGTTTCATAGTCAATTTGGCACTGGCACTCCCACAAGAAAGACAATAATTTATAACTCAAAATCTAAAACTTCTCCCAATTTCTCCCATATTTCTACAATAAATAACCCTAATGGTTCTATAATTTTTGTTATTACGAAAAACCTAAGATTCCTTCATTTCCCCATAATGATTATCCAAAGTGAACACTTCTCCATGTGGTCTTATCATGTTAGCAAAATTTTAAATCCTTTACGTCAGGGATGGCTAGAGCTTATTATTATTAATTTTTTTTAACATCTCTTAACAGCAAGAAAGGATGGGGGGGGGGGGGACAAGGAATTGGAAGGTATTTGGACATGGCCTTTTGAAGGAAGCATCCCGGCATTTGCCTGGAGTGATTTGCAGGGCCGGATTAAAACAAAGCCTTTCAGGGGAAAACTGTAGAGCTAATAAAAAAAAAAAAAAAAAAAAGATCGCCCATCTAGCCTAGGTGCGGGGCCCCCTAGAAGGCGCGAGGCCCATAGCATTTGCTACCTCCTGCTATGTAGTTAATCCAGTACTGGTGATTTAGGAAACCATGAAAAACCTAAATCTTGATGCCCAGACGAGATCTTATTATATTGGGCAATTAGGCGAATGTGTCATCTTATCGTATGTGGTTTGATGTTACACAAAACGGGTGACCACTAATTATCTGCATTGTCTGGTTCAAAACTGTATTGATCTTTTTGTCGTGGGCACTATTCATCCAGACAGATGAACAGTACTCAGCTGCAGAATACACAAGGCTCAGTGCTGATGTGCAAAGTGTTGAGGCGGATGCTCCCCAGAAGGTGCCAGTTAACTTCTGCAGAATATTATTTCTGGTTCTTAGTTTTGCTGCGAGGTTGTTTAGATGTTTATTGTACGACAAGGTGTGATCTATTAAGACTCCCAAATACTTGGGGTAGGGGTTGTGTCAAAGGGGAGTGCTATCAAGAAGAACGTCATGCGAGAGATTAGCCACCCAAATATTAAGATGGGAGACACTAGTTTCCATCTTGCTAGTACTGGGTACAAGACACCATTTCTTAAAATGTGGGTTTTGAGGCCTGCTGTTAAACTATTTTCAATTTGTAGAAAACAATCTCGGGATTCCAGCCGCATCAAATAAAAGTCGACTGGCGACGTTTCGAGAGCCGGCACTGCTCCCACTGTCAAGCCCTGCTTAACTAACTAAAACTGCCTAGCGGTAGTCTCTATATAGGGCTACCGGATGGGAGAGGAGGGGAACTCGCCCGGAGGGCGGGTCTGCTTGGCGACGTCATGTTCCGGTTGTTGTTATGCCCAAATATGGTCCGTTCCCGTGTGTTTCGTAATTGTCTAATAACTGGCCTCCATGTTTGACTTATGTTAAGTCCTTGATCCCGATTTATCACATTGTTATTAACTCTGATTTCAATCGCCTCTTTCACGACACTATCCCAAAAATTAAAAGCATGGCAGAGGTGTGTCGTCTTGTCAAAGCACGGCTCATGACAGTTTTCAAGGGCGTGCTCTACTATAGCCGATTTTTCTTTCTGCCCCAACTTAAAGTATCTTATATGCTCTTTGCGCCTTTCATCGATCGTTCTCAAAGTCTGTCCTATATAGGAAGAGCCACACTCACAAGGAATTTTATACACTCCAGGGGCCCGGAGATTTATACATTCTTTTGGGGTTCGTAATAACTGACGGATCTTAGGCGGGGGCCGAAAGATGGAGCGGATGCCTTGCTTGTTGAGCAGCCTGGCTATTTTTGATGTCACCGCTCCGCAGAAGGGCAAAAAGGCACGTGGGGTTTCTCGTTCCCTGTCATCCGTTTTGTTTTTGTTTCTTCTTCCGATAATCGCATGTCGAATTTCTTTGGAACTATAACCATTGGCCCTAAACACGCGTTCTAAGTGCCGCAGCTCTTCTTGTAGATGCTGATTGTCGGATACCGCCTTTGCCCTGTGGACCAACGTATTCAGTACGCTGCGCTTCTGAGATGGGTGATGAAAACTAAGGGCGTTTATGTAACGATCAGTGTGTGTGGATTTTCTATAGACACTGTGCTCCAACCTTCCGTTCGGCTTTCGACGTACCGAAACATCCAGAAAAGGAAGTGCGCCATCTTTTTCGATTTCCATCGTGAACTTGATGTTGGGGTGAAAGCCGTTGAGATAGTTCAAAAATTCATATAGGGCTGGTATCCCATGAGGCCACACGAGGAATGTGTCGTCAACAAATCTATAAAAACATTTGGGCTTTATAGGGGCCGCGTCAAGAGCTACATGCTCAAAATGTTCCGTGTAAAAATCGGCAATCGCTGGGGATAACGGGGACCCCATGGCCACGCCATCCGTTTGTTCGTAATATTTTTCTTGGTACACGAAATACGTCGACGTGAGCGTGTGTCTGAATAATTCCACGAGTTTTTGGTCAAAATGATCACTAAGTAGTTCAATTGTTTCCCTTAACGGCACCCGCGTAAATAACGATGTGACATCCAAACTGACCATAATATCATCACGCTCTAGTCTCATTGTTTTAACCACTTCCACAAACGCAGCAGAGTTCTTAACGTGGTGTGCACATTGACCCACAAACGGACTTAACTGACGTGTGAGGTATTTGGCCAACCTGTACGTCGGCGAATCTATGGCACTAACTATCGGACGCATCGGAACATGTTCTTTGTGCATTTTTGGTAGGCCATACAATCTTGGTGGTCTTGGGGCTCGGACTGTCAAATTCTTCACTGTTTCTTCCGCCAATCCAGCTTCTTTTATTAAAATATTGGTTTTTCTGACTGTCCGTGCCGTGGGGTCGCGCGGAAGCACACGATATGCCTCATCATCTAAAACTTCACACATCTTCTGGTGGTAGTCAGTGTTTGTCAGAATTACGGTCGAATTTCCCATGTCAGCTGGTAAAACCACGATTTCGGTGTCTTCCCGTAAAACACGTAAGCCGGCTCGTTCAGCTGCGGTCATATTCGGCTTAGGTGGTCTGGCCCTCGTCAGGATGCGCGTTGTCTCCCGGCGTACCTCTTCCGCTGCGTCCGTTGGAATATTACGCACAGCTTGTTCCACTCCGCTGATGATGTTCATGATAGGCAAGGAACGTGGAGCCGGTGCGAAGTTCAATCCTTTCTTCAGGGCTGAGATAGCACCTTCGTCAATTTCTTTCCCCGATAGGTTAATCACGGTTCGTCTGTCTGCGGTTAGCCGGGTGTCGCGCAGATCACGCGACAGGCGGTTGAATTTACTGCACTGCCTGCACGTGGCCGTCCTTAATATAGAATTCTGTTGTCCAGTGGTGAAGTTGTCGACCCATTCCCAATCCATTGGCGAGAGGGCTGCTGCTAATAGCAAATGGCGTCCCATTAGTTCTCTAGCATTTTTGTCGAGGTCAAGGCGAGTTTGACGAATCCTCTCCCTTACAATCGCCAGGCTGGTGCGGCGTAAAATCTTCTTCATGGCAGTAGTGTTTGCCGGATGGTTTACAACGGCAAACCGTGGCACTGTTTCGGTGTCTCTACACCTTAACAGGAAGGTCAGCGAACTCGGTAGTTTGGCCTTCTTGCAGCGCAGCTTCTCCAGACGTTTTACGCGGCGCGACATATCCTCCCCATAGAGTATTTGACGCGGCTAGAATCCCGAGTGTGTTTTCTACAGTGCTGCCACCGCGAAAACGTTCACAGTTATTTAACATACCTCTACGGGGAGGATATGTCGCACAGCGTAAAACATCTGGAGAAGCTGCGCTGCAAGAAGGCCAAACTACTGAGTTCGCTGACCTTCCTGTTAAGGTGTAGACACACCGAAACAGTGCCACGGTTTGCCGATGTAAACCATCCGGCAAACACTACTGCCATGAAGAAGATTTTACGCCGCACCAGCCTGGCGATTGTAAGGGTGAAAACATGCCGAGCAGGTCGCAGTGCAGGTCGCGCTAGCGGTCGCGGTAGATGTTTCATCCACGTGAAACAAAACCATTGTTAGTAACGAGTCAGCACACGCCGAGGCGCTCGCGCTCGCCGTCGCTGCTAGCCACTCAGCTGGATGTCGATGCCAGAACAAAGTATTTTGTTTTCACCTCGCGGCCTAGCGCGCCGCTGGAGGTCTGCTTAGCTCTGATTGGCTGAGCTATGTCAAGGCCACGCGATCCAGCTTCTACAATTGATTACGCAGTTCGGCTTTCGTATTATACAGAGTGGTGTTGTTTAATTTAGTCTTGTTCTAAATATTGATTTATTTAATGGATCTCATTTAGTTTTACACAACTGCACTACTAAATTAACAAAGTACTGACATTGACATTGCAACATTCTGTTTTAAATAAATTACTGATGAAATAATAAGTACAGATTTTTATAAATTGTACAACTACGGAAAAGTGAATGTTTCAAGCAAGTCAGTGGCAGATAAATTCCAACAAATTTTATAATAATAATGATATTTAATTAAATTGCAATGGAGCGCACGCTCCGGTGGCAATTTACCTACGCACCCACCTTTCCTCCTCCCATCTACATTTGCCCTAACTGAAATAATTATCTATTGTTGATGACTTGATTGACTATACAGAAATTATTACACATCATATACCGACGAATATGGAACATCAGACAATTCAGTCCAACAATCATTATAAATTTAAAGAAAGTAAAAAAAAAATTTCGTGTTAATTATTGTTTAAAATAAACTGTTGACTGAATTTGAAATGGAAAATTCTGATTTTTAAATTGAAATTCTGATTTTGGATTGATAAATTTTAGATTTGACTCGAAAATGTTTTGTTATACGGTACATTACTTTATTTACAATAATTACCATTAATTTATAGCCACGACGAGTTTTCACTCAGAATGTATTGGATTGTTGTGGTAACTGTTATAAACATTTGACTTCAGTTTGTCCATGATTTTACCGTTAAGTTTGTAGTGTGTTTCGTAGGTGGGCATGGAATTAGTCTGGATGATTAATCAGATCCTGATTTAAATGGTGAAATTCACCAAGCGTTTGTCTACGTTCATTTATTTGCTGTTAACTGAACTTTCCGATACCAGCCGTAGAAAGTAGCCATCACTTTGTGGCTACTGACAGACCATCATCATCCCTATCGTTATCGCTTCCACAAATAATTGGAGATCAAATGAAGTAAATGATACTCGCATTAAACACAAAATATTAACGATTTACAACGCGTGGCACCTACAAGGGTTTTAAAAACACTGGTGAACACTAGCAGCAGTACCTCGACATCTAGCTTACCCTCCAGCGCGAGCTGCGCGGCATGTTTTTACCCATCTACCGTGACATCGACCATCAGCGCGACCGCCACCGCCACCTGCACGGCGACCTGCTTGGCATGTTTTCACCCTAAGGGAGAGGATTCGTCAAACTCGCCTTGACCTCGACAAAAATGCTAGAGAACTAATGGGACGCCATTTGCTATTAGCAGCAGCCCTCTCGCCGATGGATTGGGAATGGGTCGACAACTTCACCACCGGACAACAGAATTCTATATTAAGGACGGCCACGCGCAAGCAGTGCAGTAAATTCAACCGCCTGTCGCGTGATCTGCGCGACACCCGGCTAACCGAAGACAGACGAACCGTGATTAACCTATCGGGGAAAGAAATTGACGAAGGTGCTATCTCAGCCCTGAAGAAAGGATTGAACTTCGCACCGGCTCCACGTTCCTTGCCTATCATGAACATCATCAGCGGAGTGGAACAAGCTGTGCGTAATATTCCAACGGACGCAGCGGAAGAGGTACGCCGGGAGACAACGCGCATCCTGACGAGGGCCAGACCACCTAAGCCCAATATGACCGCAGCTGAACGAGCCGGCTTACGTGTTTTACGGGAAGACACCGAAATCATGGTTTTACCAGCTGACATGGGAAATTCGACCGTAATTCTGACCAACACTGACTACCACCAGAAGATGTGTGAAGTTTCAGATGATGAGGCATATCGTGTGCTTCCGCGCGACCCCACGGCACGGACAGTCAGAAAAACCAATATTTTAATAAAAGAAGCTGGATTGGCGGAAGAAACAGTGAAGAATTTGACAGTCCAAGCCCCAAGACCACCAAGATTGTATGGCCTACCAAAAATACACAAAGAGCATGTTCCGATGCGGCCGATAGTTAGTGCCATAGATTCGCCGTCGTACAGGTTGGCCAAATACCTCACACGTCAGTTAAGTCCGTTTGTGGGTCAATGTGCACACCACGTTAAGAACTCTGCTGCGTTTGTGGAAGTGGTTAAAACAATGAGACTAGAGCGTGACGATATTATGGTCAGTTTGGATGTTACATCGTTATTTATGCGGGTGCCGTTAAGGGAAACAATCGAACTACTTAGTGAACATTTTGACCAAAAACTCGTGGAATTATTCAGACACACGCTCACGTCGACGTATTTCGTGTACCAAGAAAAATATTACGAACAAACGGACGGCGTGGCCATGGGGTCCCCATTATCCCCAGCGACTGCCGATTTTTACACGGAACATTTTGAGCATGTAGCTCTTGACGTGACCCCTTTAAAGCCCAAATGTTTTTATAGATTTGTTGACGACACATTTCTCGTGTGGCCTCATGGGATACCAGCCCTATATGAATTTTTGAACTATCTCAACGGCATTCACCCCAACATCAAGTTCACGATGGAAATCGAAAAAGGTGGCGCATTTCCTTTTCTGGATGTATTGGTACGTCGAAAGCCGAACGGAAGGTTGGGGCACAGTGTCTATAGAAAACCCACACACACTGATCGTTACATAAACGCCCTTAGTTTTCATCACCCATCTCAGAAGCGCGGCGTACTGAATACGTTGGTCCACAGGGCAAAGGCGGTATCCGACAATCAGCATCTACAAGAAGAGCTGCGGCACTTAGAATGCGTGTTTAGGGCCAATGGTTATAGTTCCAAAGAAATTCGACATGCGATTATCGGAAGAAGAAACAAAAACAAAACGGATGACAGGGAACGAGAAACCCCACGTGCCTTTTTGCCCTTCTGCGGAGCGGTGACATCAAAAATAACCAGGCTGCTCAACAAGCAAGGCATCCGCTCCATCTTTCAGCCCCCACCTAAGATCCGTCAGTTATTACGAACCCCAAAAGACTGTATAAATCTCCGGGCCCCTGGAGTGTATAAAATTCCTTGTGAGTGTGGCTCTTCCTATATAGGACAGACTTTGAGAACGATCGATGAAAGGCGCAAAGAGCATATAAGATACTTTAAGTTGGGGCAGAAAGAAAAATCGGCTATAGTAGAGCACGCCCTTGAAAACTTTCATGAGCCGTGCTTTGACAAGACGACACGCCTCTGCCATGCTAATAATTTTTGGGATAGTGTCGTGAAAGAGGCGATTGAAATCAGAGTTAATAACAATGTGATAAATCGGGATCAAGGACTTAACATAAGTCAAATATGGAGGCCAGTTATTAGACAATTACGAAACACACGGGAATGGACCATATTTGGGCATAACAACAACCGGAACATGACGTCACCAAGCAGACCCGCGCTCCGCGCGAGTTCCCCTCCTCTCCCATCCGGTAGCCCTATATAGAGACTACCGCTAGGCAGTTTTAGTTAGTTAAGCAGGGCTTGACAATGAGAGCAGTGCCGGCTCTCGAAACGTCGCCAGTCGACTTTTATTTGACGCGGCTAGAATCCCGAGAGTGTTTTCTACAGTGCTGCCGCCGCGAAAACGTTCACAGTTATTTTCAATTTGCTGAACGTTATCAGATTGTTGTACTACTGCCAGATCGTCAGCATCAGCATACTTGGGGAAGGGGTTGTGTCAAAGGAGAGTGCTATCAAGAATAACGTCAAGCGAGAGATTCGCCACCCAAATATTAAGATGGAAGACACTAGTTTCCATCTTGCTAGAACTGGGTAGAAGACGCCATTTCTTAAAATGGGGGTTTTGAGGCCTGCTGTTAAACTATTTTCAATTTGCTGAACATTATCAGATTGTTGTACTACTGCCAGATCGTCAGCATAAGAGAATTGTCTGGTTTCTTTTTGAGGAATGTCGGAAATATATACATTAAAAAGAAGTGGGGCAATAACTGAGTCTTGAGGCAGACCATTATTCACTCTTCTTACTTTGCTTATCATATTATCTGAGACAACCTGGAATGTTCGGTTAGCTTGCATGGTATTGATCAGATAAGTGATTTTTTTGCACTTCAAAATGTTCAGCAGTTTGTATACCACGCCCTCTCGCTATACTGTATCATAGGCTGCGGTAAGGTCAACAAATACAGCACCAGTCTTCAATTGTCTCTCGAATCCTGCTTCTATGTGAGTTGCCAAGGCCAGGACCTGATCCTCACAGTTTCTTGCAGGTCTAAAACCTGACTGTTCAGCTGGTAGGTTTGAAAAAATAATTGGATTGATTCTCTTGTAGATGATCCTTTCAAATAACTTGAAAGTAGTATTTAGCAGTGAAATAGGTCTAAAATTCTCTGGGACTTCGGGGCTTTTTCCAGGCTTCAGAATGGCAATGATCTTTGCCTGTTTAAACTCTGCAGGGATGACACTTGTCTGTAGTATGTTAGTAAAGACCATTTTTGGTATGTTTTCCGCAGTGGGTAAGGAACTCCGGGTGAACTTCGTCAAAACTTGGAGCCTTCCCATTCTTCATTTGTTTGATGGCCCTTGCCACCTCTATATCAGTGACAGGGGATGAGAGGTTTGTAGGGGCAGAGTACATTCTTTTTAGATGGAACAAATGTTTTTTCACTATCCGAGTATGATCACTCTAGACATGTTGGCAAGTCGACTTGCTACAAGGTGCATTCAAGTTCTAAGGCCTCCGATTTTTTTTCTAACTAACTACTCACCCGAAAACTATGAAACTGGTGTTACTTCTTGACGTAATCTCCCTGCAGACCTACAAATTTTCACAACGTTGACGCCATGATTCCATGGCCGTGGTGAAAGCTTCTTTAGGAGTCTGTTTTGACTACTGGAAAATCGCTAAAGCAATAGCAGCACGGCTGGTGAATGTGTGGCCATGGAGAGTGTCTTTAATTGTTGGAAACAGTCAAAAGTCACTAGGAGCCAGATCAGGTGAGTAGGGAGCATGACAAATCAGTTCAAAGTTGTTTTCACGAAGAAACTGTTGCGTAACGTTAGCCCGATGTGCTGGTGCGTTGTGGTCCGTCAGCGTTCGTGGCACCCACCTGGGGGACACTTTTCGCATTTTCAGATAGTCATGCAGGATTGTGTGTACAGAACCCACGGAAATGCTAACACTGGAGGCGATCTGTTCAACAGTCATTCGGCGATCCCCCAAAACAAGTCTCTCCACGTGCTCGATCATGTCAGACCGGCTTGTGCGAGTTCGAGGTTGTTTTGGTTTGTTGTCACATGATGTTCTGCCTTCATTAAACTGTCGCACCCACGAATGCACTTTCGACACATCCATAACTCGATCACCACATGTCTCCAACTGTCGATGAATTTCAGTTGGTGTCACACCACGCAAATTCAGAAAATGAATGATTGTACGCTGTTCAAGTAAGGAAAATGTTGCCATTTTAAGTATCTAAAACAGTTCTCATTCTCGACGCTGCCGCTAGGGTTCCATCTGTCGTACAGTGCTGCCATCTCTGTCACGTATTAACAACAAGTGCACACTCATTTTAAAACAATGCACATATTTCTATTTCTTTCCAGTCTGGACAAAAAAAATCGGAGGCCTTAGAACTTGAATGCATCTCGTACTTGGTCTGGAGTGACTTGATGCTTTGCTTAAGGATATTTGGGGTTCCACCTAGCTTTTTAAGGAGACTCCATGCTTTCCAGCTTGACTTATTGAAATTCAAGGTTTGCACAGTGTCATTCCATTTGAGTTTACAGAAATTGTCCAGGTTCTGCAGCAGTTCGTTGGCTGCTTCTGTATGCCTGTTCTGTTCATCATATAGCATATAGCATTTTGCATGTTTCATTCCAGCACCGGATATATTCTTTTCTAAAGCTTCTAGGAATAGACTTTTTAGCTGTCGCTATGGTTACTCCGAAAAATCTGTTGTAATTTTTTGCTAATGGAGGTATCCATCTTAGGTTTTTATCCAGGTTACCGGCAAATTCTTCCCACTTTACTTTCCCAAAGTTCCATTTGGGTAAACGCGAGGATCTAATTATGGGAATTGTTAGATCAACTTCTAGCAAGACTGGTCGGTGTTGACTATGTGGAAAGGCTTGCAGGACTCGTCTTGTAGTTGGTAGAGGGTGGCTTTGATCGTCACGTGAGACAAAACATAGATCTGGTTTTGTTTCGGTGTTCCATCTTCCTGATTTAAAGTACCTGCGTCTTTCGGGTTAAAAAATAAGTTCATGTTATTTGCTGCCACCCATTCCTCTAACCTGTTTCCATCCCGATTGTTTTCTGTGTACTTCCAATCTGTGTGATGGCTGTTGAAGTCGCCTGGTAGAACTTCACTTATCCATGAGACGGAAGGGGGCTTATACACATAAATCATGGTGGAGATCAATAGAGTAGGATGGTTGCAGTGGGTTACATATATTTGACACATAGAGAATGAAGTTATAGTGAAAATATCACGAGGTGCTCCTGGTGACAAGGTTCATACTGTAATCCATGAAGTAGAGTTTCTTAATCTGTAGGAAATCAGTGGTATTTTTGAGGAGTTCAATGGTTGGCAAAAGAAAATCAAGAAATTTCTTCAAATAAGAAGCTGGAAGAATTTTTAGTACAAGGAAAATCATTTAAAGACAGGAACATAAAAAATTAGAAACTTGGTGAAGAATGTAGTTAACAGATTCAAAGTCTAGCATGAACTGTGTCAGAGAAGTTCAGATTCTAAAAGCTTTCAGAGGAGAAGAGGATGAAGAGTAGCTACGACAATTTGTTTATGGACCAAATTAAGGATACGGGATACAAGGATTAGGTGTATGTTTTTGGATTAATTCTTACAGGACTGTAGGATGAAATAATGCACTAACTAAAGACACTTTAGTTGAAGGAAAAGAAGCATTTGCTACTAAAGATTAGTGAGACACAGAACTGCAAATTACTACACATTTTTTAAAATATCAACATCTAGAAATTCAGAGAGGAACAATACCTCCTCCTTAACTGGTTCATAATAGGCTTGTATAGGGTGGTCTCCAGATAAAAATTGAATTTTTCATATCATAAAGAACAGTGTCAAAAGATCAGTGTTCTTCACACGAGTTCAGTCAGCGTAGGTAAGCTCTGGCTCACTTTCTTTATGTCTGGATCTTTATTCTTGTGACTATCTAATGCCTTTGTTTAGCTTTTATGAATAAAACAAAAATGTAGCTTCAATAACTGAACATGTTTTTATAATAAAAAATTACATAAACTTACATCATTGACAATTGTTACAGTAATGTTGTCATCCATGTGTATTCTTCTATCATGTCTTGATTTGACAGGGACTACAAATGTTTCTTCTTGAGGTGAAGATTCAACTGATGTAACTCGTTCAGTCTCTGGTAAAGTTAATACAAGAAGTAAGTCCTTACTTACTAACAAGTCTGAAGAAAAGCATATTGGAAATCATAAATGGACATTTAATAATTCTTGTGCCAACAACTCTTTACTGCCATAATTGTGAGGAATAATAATTCATGAACTGATAAAGGTAACAAAAATCTGTGTCTTCTAGCTAAAAGATTTACCTGCTGCATTTAGTAAGTCAATTCCCAATACTTTTCCACAGATAATGGAATATCCTTCTCACTTATAGCACATTGACAGTGCTCCAGAATTTTGAATGAGGACATTGTTTAATATGTATTTGTAATGGCCCTCCTTTCACAGTAGAGAAAAAGTTCTGATCTTTCTTCTGTATGGAGTTCAGGATAGCATCACATTCTGCAGTACAGCCATGTCATACATTTTCAAGTGTCCACCTTTATTCCGCTCCAAGATAAACAAAGAGGTGAAAAAAAAAAAAAACAGGCCGTCTAATTTCTTAGCACAATAGGTGCAACTGGCAACATTTACAATTTTCTGATTAAAAGTGACAAGGATTTCTGTACTTCAAAATAATGCCCCATTTCATCAGAACTTTTTTATATTCATATTGTATGTGGAGTATGTTCTTGACACACTTCCATTAAGGACAAAATGAAAAACACTTGAGTCATGATTTCCTGACAAGGGGAAAAATTACCCTCATTCAACAGGCTCCATCTTAGCTAGAGGGGTTAGTTTAACTTATGGTTGTTATATAAAGTTGAAATACCTTAAAGAGTTCCAGTGGGACTTCATGCAACAAATGACAAAGTTGGAATACATCCCAAACATGTATTGAAGAGGTGCTTTCAGTTATGAAGGAACCACTGGCATACGTGTGGTGAAACATTATAAGAACAGCAAGTGAGACAAATTTATCGTATACTCCTGTGTTCCGTCCTATTTCTTTAACAGTCTTCTTAAGTTTTAGCTACCTCAATAAATAGCCAATTGATATATCATATTCATTAGTAACAACTTAAATTTCAAGTCACTCAATTTCTGTAAGCCTGCTAATAGACAAGTAAATTAAAGATTATTGCAGCAGTAATCGAAGCATGACTGTGGGTATTAACAAAAATGTATGATGTATTTTAAGACAAATAAGCAAAAAGACTATGAAATTAATGGAAACAAGTAGATGAATTTGGTGTTTGGATTGTAGTGAAGCTCTGTTTTAGCTTGACTGCTGATATTAAATTTAGGTTCAGTTGATGGCTTCAGAAAAACTATACAACTTACCACAGTTTTATTGCTTTCAAAGACATTTTGGAATTTGGTGGGCAATGTTTATAGCAAGGGCATAAATTTTTGTTACACCATCTTTTCTGTGTCCTTTATGACAAAATTTGCATCAGGATTTCCTCACTATCCTTAACAGTTGCAACAACAGATAGAAGTGAATACAAGGTGTGGCTATAAAATAACAAGACTATCACTGTAAAAAAAAAAAAAAAAAAATTGTTTTGAATTCATACATACCTACTTATTATCACTTTCAATATACACCTCCTTTATCCCTATGTTCCATATGAACATTTCACTGTTTGAAACAATGCTGGAAGTCTTTTTCTGTGAGCTCCTTCATGACCTGTGCCGCTTTTACAATCACAGCTTTAACAGACTGAAATCTTGCTCCTTTTATTGCAGATTTGACTGTGGGAAACAGATAAAAGTCACATGGTGCAAGGTCAGGCGAATAAGGTGGATAGTCTAACACTGCAATGTTGTACTTCACTAGAACCATCTTCACAGACAATGCAGAATGAGCCAGTGTTATCTTGATGGAGAACCCATGACTTGTTCTTTCACAATTTGGGTAATTTTCTTATTTTTTCATGGAGTGGAGGAAGAACCTCGAGGCTAGTTAATTGATGGTCAGATCGAATCAGATTACCAACTTTTTCAATATTTTCATACATTTTTAATGTGAAAGGATGACTGGGATGTGAGTCATCTTCAACTTTTTCTTGGCCATCTTGGAAATGCTTAAACCACTCAAAAATTTGTGCACATGATAAACATTCACTGTCATACACTTCTTGTAATAAAATATAATTTTCAGTAGCGTTTTTTCACAAGTTTCATGTGAAACTTCACGACAATTTGTTACTCTTATTATCATTTTTTCCAGCAAAACAAAAGAACAGCTCTTTTACAAATGAAAGCCATGGCCAAACATCAGAGGTGCTGTATTCAAAACAGAAGGCTTCACACTACTCAGCTGTCAGTCTTTGGCATTTGGCACATGCGTTATACTTCTGTAGAAGCATCAGTCTCGTTATTTTACAGCCATATCTCATAATCAAGCTTCAATTATATTAGTAAATTCACATAGCATAATTAAACTTGTTTATAAATAGTGGAAACAGTTCTGAGAATGAGTTGGCTACAAGTAATTATAACTTAAATTTAATGTGGTAAAAATTTCATGTCTATGAAAGTATGCTGTAATGGTTTCAATGGGTACAGTACATAATGTTAGCTCTCCTGACAGCAACCAAAATGGAAAAAAATAGTTTATTCAAGAAGAGTTATAGAAACACAAGATATTTTGGATGAAACTGACAAGAGAAGTACAAGACATATCAGGAATTAAGATATTTGTGATAATATACACAATGCTATATGAATCAATCAAGAGGAAAACCTTAGTATAATTTTATTTGTTACTGTGCAACTAGTTACCAAAGTTGCTGTTAGTAAACACCCATTGAGAAAAATATAAATACTGATAAGTAATTGCTATACAACACGACATTTGCTCTCTCTCATAAAATTAAATGTAAACAACAGCTAAGTTATACATTTTCTGCGATAATTAAAATTAAATGCACAAAAATTACATAAAATAATTATCTTTCCCAGTCAAAAGTTTGAAGAATAGATCTTGCTGAGTTAGATCAGGTAGCAGAAAAAGTGAAATTGCTTTTTAAACAACATTCAAATAAACTAAGTTCTGCAATGGTTCCAAACATGTACTTCTCTGCACATGTATCAATCCAATTAATTTATTAAAACATATTTTCAGCCCTGCACCATGTTTTATGTAAGAGCAGTGTTGCAAATTGAAAAAAAAAAAAAAATCAGATTTGTGAAAAAAAAAACATGAAAAAAAAAACTTAGCACCCTTGTTTTTTTTTCTAAATTTGTTTTTTTTTTTTTCAGAGAACAATATATTTGATAAATTATAGTTTTATTTGTGGAAATTACATTTTACATGTGTGTTTTAAATCTTACTAAATCATATAATGTCTTACATAATGATTCATAAATGTATCTATATAGATAACATTATTTTTTATTCATCCTCTATATCGGTACCACATTCACTAGTATCAGTACTACCAACACTAGTTCGGTCGGAGTCAGAATTTTCTGTTTCTTCTTCTGTCTTCTCTAGATCCATAACTTCAGAAATAGTTACGTTTTCTTTTTCTGGTTGTATTGTATGCAAAAGCTTTTGAGATTGCAATTTTAAATTGTGAGCAAAGTACACACTGTGCATAATGACTGTGCCGATCGTTCTGTATTACGGTCTTTTAAGTTTGAATTTAAATCTATTATCATACAAAATAGCATGGAGGAAAGAAATATATGGAGAGGCAATACCGCTTATTCTGTGACGCCGCCTCTAAACTCTCGGCTGATACTGCGCATGCGTGGTGGCGGCAGCGGTCATATTACTTATCCATACAATTGCTATTTGGAGACAGTATATCCCGAAAACTAAGCAAGATATCGAAAAATTTTATTCTTTATTTTCGATTTTTTTCATCGTGTTACTTAAGAAACCATCATTAAATTTGACTTTTTGCGAAATTTTTCTTCTGCATTTCAACTCACTTTTGAGACAGTATATCTCGAGAACTAGGGTTGATTTCGAAAATTTGTATTCTTTATTTTTATTTGTCTTGTCTTTTTAAATAAGAATCCATCATCAAATTTGACTTTGACCAATTGTTTCTTCTTAATTTCAACCAAAAACATCTCACATTTGAGACAGAATATCTCGAAAAGTAAGCAGAATATCAAAAAATTTTATTCTTAATTTTTTTATTTGTCTCATCGAGTCACAGATCCATCATCAGATTGCGGCGTCACGTTTACCCTAGAGTCCCTTTGAGGTTTTTGCTCATATTCCCCGTGTCTGTATGGATAGGTAATATGGCGGCCACGCCTCCCCACTCCTCTCCCCGGCGTCACATCAATGCGTGGTGAAGGTCCCTTGCATAGTCTTCATATATTTCTTTCCTCCATGCAAAATAGGAACTTTATTTGTTTTCAATCGTTGGTTTACGCCAATGGTTGCAAGGAAATGATTCATAATTACTGACAATTTAATGAGTCAGTACCACTATATGCTGTGAGTTTAACAAGTATACGAATATAAAGAAAGCACAATAAGTAATAAAAAGAGGCAAAAAACCGTAGATAAATTTAAAATTCCTAATTTTTTGAAAAGATTCATAGGTCTACAGATAAATTTGTAGGGCCTGGCAGCACTAGTTCAAATAGCGAGTATCAATCCAAACAATGGGGAACAGGGATTCCTTCTCATGCAACCTAGCCTTTTCGGGAAGCCCCATTCGTAAAAGAAAACTTCAGTCAATGCTGCCAATATTTTTGTAATTATTTTTCTACTGAACCAGAAAAACATAGTAGATTTAAAAGTAAGATAAGTACTTAGTATAAACTCTAAAACTGCCATATTAAACGATAAATGCCTTAAAAATTTGAAATTTAGTAGTTATGAAAAAAAAATGTGACCCAGAATAAAAAACATGTTTTTTTCACAGATTTTTTCCTGTTTTTTTTTTCATGTTTTTTTTTCAAGTCAGAAAAAAAACGTTTTTTTTTTTACAACAATATGTAAGAGTAACGTTAGTTCTTCACCAAGAAGAAAAAGAAATGGAGAGAGGAATTTGTAGATTTTTGTTTATAGAGCACTTCCAGTAAAACAAAGACTGTTTACACATAGAATGAATTTGGTGATTACAGGTTGTATAATATTTTTGGAGGTATTTAAAAATTAAGTCAGTCATAATTCACACCTCAAATTTGACTTATGGACGAGTTAGTCTCGTCAACTGGCTGCATCAGTAGATCACTTCACTACTATTGACATCTTAAAGGAGTCATGATAGTATCTAACTTATATGTACATTGAATAAGAATATAAGCAATTAAGGATAAGGAAAATAAGTAGCCACTCACAAAAGTTGAAGACTGGAGGGCTGTGATGAAAACATGAGACAAACACAAATGCACAATATCTGATTTAAAACTTTATTCATGCAGAGAGAATCATGCAATTTGACTAGAGAGCTATACACACACACACACCAAGGTTTACTGTATTATTAACTTTTTGGCCATGGGAGTAGGCTGGGGTAGGCTGAGATGGATCAGGAAAGAAAAAGGATGAATAATATTGGGCACTAAAGTTTGCAAAAACTGTTGCGAGATAGGGAGACTTTACAGAAGTGGCAGAGCAAAGCACACAAAGGCAAAACAGAATGAATATCTTCCTATGAGAACTCCTTGCAGTGTCAGTTATAAGGAATAAGTTATCATGAAGTATTTTTGATGGAAACAACAGAGTCCAGTAAACCTAAAGTGAAGAAAGTGAAGGGCTGAATAATTATAATAAGGGACAAGTTCTGGAACCAAAGAGAAAATTCAGGGAAAGGTTAAATATGTGGTATAAGACCACCACTATAAAACAGAGGAAGTAATAAAACCTCAAAGAGATAAGAAAAGCAGAAGAAATGTTCATTCAAAAATAAAAAATAAACACAGAACCTACATACAACAGGGAAGTAAGAAAGCAGAAGAGGTTGTAAGGAGTGAGCTTAATAGGAAGCTGCAGGGAAAACAAACAACCAAACAAGAGTTAATCGCAGGGATAAGTTGAAGGTGCATACATGAAGAATATCATTACTGGAGGAAAAAGCTGAATAATACACCAAGAAATTTCTATAGATATGCAACAAAGCTGGGGGAAGAGAGGGAATTCAGACAGTCGGAGATACAGTTGAAGAAGTTACTGAGGAGACAAAAAGGCAGAAATTTTAGGAGTTAGTTTGATGAGACTATTGGAATGTCATGCAGGGATAGCAGACAGAAATTTTTTCGGAATTTGACCCTTAAATGGCAAAAGTATTAATATTTTTGCAGTATGCCATAGGATGATCTTTCAAATTTTGGGAAAATTTTCTGAAAGATTGCCAATCAGCGTGTGTGATTGATGTCAACCTGCAATCTGAATTCAAGGAGACGATAGTTTCGATGCCTTATCTTTCTGGTACCGGCACTTATATAGAATTCAAGAATAACTTTGTATAAGCAAGAACTGTTTTACTCCATAAACCTTTATCTCTTGGGGTAATTACGATGGATTGGCGGCCGGATAAAGAACCTAAGCAAACATCCTTTAAAGGTACCAACCAACACATTCAAGTTCGGTAGAAATGTTTGAATCCCCATGTTTATACGACAATATCAAATTGTATAGCTAAATATGGAATGGATATAAATGCTAAAGAGAGTCTGCTTATTATGTAAACGGATAGAAAAATAAATTTTCTGATTAGTTATATGTGGAGGAGAAACTGACTGTTAAAGTCATAAAATGTAAATATACGGGCATATTATTTGATAACAACTCTGTTGTTTAGGATGCATTTATATGATAAAAATCTTGCACCTATTGCAAAGGATAAAGAAGATAAGTACTAGGGAAGTGGGAGCAATGGAATACAAAATGTTGGTCAGGCCCACTTAACAGATATCAAATACTGGAGGTGGAGGGATGCAAAGAAGGGCAGCTAAATTTGTTTGATGAAATTACCATATATGATCAATAACTGATATATAAAGGAGCTCAGAGTCTTTGTAAGAAAGAAGGCAGACAGAATACTGGGAACGGGAGGAGGGGGGCAGGTGTGTTAGGAATAAATTGGTAATATGGCACGAATGGACACTGGGGGAAGAATCAGGTGTAGTATGATGAAGGGAAGATAAGAGCAATGCCATAAACCAGCACTTGATTTCTGGCACGAGAGAATAGGAAAGTGTGTATTTCTACATAAGAAGACAGCGAGTGGCTTAAATTATAAAAGGAAACATTAACAATTAATCTCAAAATGTGAAACAATTAAAAGAAAAAATGCATGTAACTCACTTACAGCGCATAGTCCTCTGTCACAATTAATAATTACTTCCTTCCAGCCAGACATACCAATAATTTTCACTACAGGGCTATAAACACAACCATCACTATACCCTTTATGAATTAATTATGCACCAGTTAACACAAAATGCATTAGAATAAATTAACATACCTTTAGTATGATGTAAGTTCTCTATACATTCTAATCGTTTCCGAGATAATCTTTCACTAATTGATTCTTTCCTGCTTGAAGGAGATTCATTTTCCTCTTGAAGCTTTTTCTTGACTTTGGTATCAAATGGGGATTTAAAATTGCTTGAACCTTCTAACTGACTAGTATCTTCTATGGCTTTATCACAGGCACTTGTTAGCTTTGTATTATCGTGAACCTTATTGTCATGAATTCTTGTTTCCTTCAAAGAATCAATGACTTCATTTATAATTTTATCACTGGCGCTGATGGTCTTTTGACAATTGGCAATCTTGCTCTCAGATTTTTCCCCTGCACACAACTTATTTATTTCTCCACACTTCTTGTTGATAACTTGATTGCCTGCATCCCAGCACCTTTCTTTATTCACAGATGTGAATAAAACTTCATTTTTAAGAATTTTTTGATTAAATCTCTTGTGACATGTATTTATTCTTCCCCAATTGTTAGCTGTAGATGGTCTGCGCATATCAATTAGCCTTTTCTAAATATAAAAAAGAAGAATACAAAAGGTTGACATTATATACAAATCTGTAAATCAAGTGACAGAAGCACAATACTATTTTAAGTATGATTACAAAACTATTACATTACCCGTGGTAAAAGGGAAATTCATCTGCATACATTAAACCAAACTTTTTTTTTTCTAAGAACAATTTGTTTATATAATAAATTATATATGCGACACTACAGAAATTAGCTACTGCCCGAATATCACCACAGAACAAGCAATACCTTTAATTATCCATTTGATATAAATGGCAAAAACTTATAAGACACAGCAGGAATGACTTTTGTAGATCTATCTGCAGCGTAAGACACCGTACAGCATAACAACGAATTTCAGGATAACAAAAGTCAATGGCGATCACAAAAAAATGGGCTGCCCCAAAGAAGTCTCCTGGCCCTGACATTCAAAATTTACTCTAACGTACAACCCCAGCCGCCAATGACTCGAGGTTGTCTATGCAGATGATTTAGCACTAGCACTACTAGCCAAATATTTTGAAACAGTGGAGGAGCGTCTAAGTAATGGTTTAAAATCTCTCACAACCTACCATGAAGACAATCAGCTGAAACCAATTCGTCCATAAGCCAGCTACACTCCTTCAATTTACGGAACAGACATGCCAAGAGGAAATGAAGTTAGATGGAATGGTGTAAAAACAGATCATTGTTTCAATCCAAAAGATCTCGGAGTTATACTGTATTGCTCCCGCAGTTACAAAAAGCACTGCTAAAACTCAAGAAGCAAAGTTTCAACCCACAACAATATCCTGTGGAAACTTTCAAGAAATGTATGGGAAGCACATCCTGCAGTGCTCTGAAAATCAGCATTTGCAGTGTGTTATTCTGCTGCAGAATATGCCTGTCCTATTTGATACAAGTATGCTTATGTCAAACAAGTAGACATAGCACTGCATGAAACCTGCAGAATTCTAACAGACTGCCTCAGAGCTACACCAATTGAAAAATTACATGATCTGACAGGAATCACTCCCTCTGATATAAAATAGGATGTAGCTGCAATGCCAGAAAGAAATAAGGTTAATCAAAATGCTGCTCATCGATTATTCAGGCATCAACTCCCCATACAAAGGCTGAAATATAAGATAAGCTTCCCGAGGACAACAGCTGCATTAGACGTTCCGTCGAAAGTTGCCCAGCTCAATCTGTGGCGAGCAAGAATGACTCATATAAATCAATGGGAACCTAGTGTAGAGGAACTAACACAATGTGGCAATCTTAACTGGAAGACATGGAAAGCGCTAAACCAGCTGAGAAATGGTGTAGGTAAGGCAAAGGATAATCTAACAAGATGGTGTTATCTCGAAGATCTAAATATTGCATGCGAGTGTGGGGCAGAACTCATTTATACAATTGCCCACATTGCCAATCAACCTGCACTCTACAAGACTTCCTTAATGCCAGCGACAATGCTATACAAGTAGCTGACTTTTGGTCATACATAATATGAATTCATTGGTGTTGATTGTTATCCTTTTCTTTCTATCTTTCTGCTTTGTTCGGTTATCGTTAATACTGTTTGTGTTTCTAACAATAGTAAAAGCAACACTTTTGACATGAAATCATATATATTATTTCTATAAGGTATTTTTTTGTCACAAGCCTGTATCTTCCTTCATACTTAACCGAAATCAATGAATGAGCTTCTGGTCTTCCCTTTGGTCACATCATATTTTAAGAAATGAAGTTTTCGGAATTCGGCCCTTAAAGGGCGAAAATGTCAATATTTCTAAAATGCTGTTTTCTGTGTTATGAATCAAATATCTCCCTTGATACCTATCTGAGATCGTTTAATGAAGTATCATTTTAAAGATTAAGATATCCGCTTTAGTGACGTCATATATTAAGACAGAAATTTTTCGGATTTCAACTCTTAAACGGCAAAAGTATCAATATTTTTGCAATTCGTTTTTGTGTCATGAGCTATTTGTCTCCCTTAATATCTAACTGATATAGATAAATGAGGTATCATATTAAATATTAAGGTCACCGCCGTGGTAACATTATATTTTAAGAAAGGAATTTTTCGTAATTCGACCCTTAAAGGGCAAAAATGTCAATATTTCTAAAATGGGTTTTTTGTATCTTGAACCATTTATCTCCCAGGATATCTAACCAAAAAGAATAAATGAGGTAGGATTATGAAGAGTATTGTCTCAGCTCTGTGACATCATATTTTAAGAAAGAATGTTTTTGGAATTCTACCCTTAATGGGAAAGTATAAATTTTTCTATAACGCATTTTTATGTCACGAGCTATTTGTCTCCCTTAATATCTAACTGATATAGATAAATGAGGTATCATATTAAATATTAAGGTCTCCGCCGTGGTAACATTATATTTTAAGAAAGGAATTTTCCGTAATTCGACCCATAAAGCGCAAAAATGTCAATCTTTCTAAAATACATTTTTTGTGTTTCGTGCCATTTATCTCCCTGGATTTCTAACCAAAATCGATAAATGAAGTAGGAGTATGAAGAGTAATGACTGAACTTGGTGACATTATATTCAACCTCACTATTCATCGCATTTTATTTGCGAAATTTTCGCACAGGTCGTCTAGTATATATTATTACTATAAGGTATTTTTTGTCACAAGCCTGTATCTTCCTTCATACTTAACCGAAATCAATGAATGAGGTGTCATTTTAAATCATATGGTCTTCACTTTGGTCACATCATATTTTAAGAAATGAAGTTTTCGGAATTCGACCCTTAAAGGGCAAAAATGTCAATATTTCTAAAATGCTGTTTTCTGTGTTACGAGTCATTTATCTCCCTGGATACCCATCCAAAATCGTTTTATGAAATATCATTTTAAAGATTAAGATCTCCGCTTTAGTGACGTCATAAATTCAGACAAATTTTTCGGAATTTGACCCTTAAATGGCGAAAGTATTAATATTTTTGGAATTCGTTTTTGTGTCATGAGCGATTTATCTCCCTTAATATCTAACCAATATAGATAAATGAGGTATCAAATTAAAGACTAAGGTCTCCGCCGTGGTAACATTATATTTTAGTAAAGGAATGTTTCGTAATTCGACCCTTTAAGGGCAGAAATGTCAATTTTTCTAAAATGCGTTTTTTGTATCTCGAGTCATTTATCTCCCTGGATATCAAACCAAAATCGATAAATGAAGTAGGATTATAAGGAGTAATGTCTCAGCTTTGTGACATCATATTTTAGGAAAGAATGTTTTTGGAATTCAACCCTTAAAGGGTAAAAAAAAAAAAATATATTTCTATAACGCATTTTTGTGTCACGAGCGATTTATCTCCCTTAATATTTAACCGACATAGATAAATGAGGTATCATATTAAAGAATGATGTCTCCGCCGTGGTAACATTATATTTTGAGAAAGGAATTTTTTGTAATTCGGCCATTAAAGGGCAAAAATGTCAATTTTCTTAAAATGCGTTTTTTGTGTCTCGAGCCACATATCTCCCTGGATATCTATCAAAAATCGATAAATCAACTAAGATTATGAGGAATATTGTCTCAGCTTTGGTGACATCATATTTTAAGAAAGAATTTTTTGGAATTCAACCCTTAAAGGGAAAAAGTATAAATGGTTCTACAACGCATTTTTGTGTCACGAGCTATTTATCTCCTTTGGTATCTAACCGAAATAGATAAATGAGATATCATATTAAAGACTAAGGTCTCCGTCGTGGTAACATTATATTTTAAGAAAGTCTTTTTTCATAATTCGAACCTTAAAGGGCAAAAGTATCATTTTTTTTGCAATGCTTTTTTGTGTCACGAGCGATTTATCTCATTTAATATCTAACCGATATAGATAAATGAGGTATCATATTAAAGATTAAGTTCTCCGCCGTGGTATCATTACATTTTAAGAAAGGAATCTTTTGTAATTCTATCTTTAAAGGGCAAAAATGTTAATTTTTCTAAATTCGTTTTTTGTGTGTCGAACCATTTATCTTCCTGGATTTTTAACCAAAATCGATAAATTAAGTAGGAGTATGAACAATAATGGCTCAGCTTTGGTTACATCATATTCAACCTCACTATTCATCGCATTTATTTCGCGAAATTTTCGCACGGGTCGTCTAGTAAAAAGTAAATATTTCTATTTTGGTTGATTGAGAAAGGAGTATTTTGCTTCTATTCAGTTAAGAATGTCAGCTCTATTTTTGGGTTTAGTTTGTTATTTTCAAATGTTAATTTCTATAATACTTTGGTAATAATCAGAAACTTTGTATGCCAACTAGTTGATATGTCTGCATTTCCACACAGAGCATTCCCTTCAGCAAAGACAAATGCAATAGAATAACTGAATATTAAAACTCAGGAACAGTGATTTAAATTGTTCATTTTATCACATATTCATTTAATTTAATTTTGTTGGAGCAAATGCTATTGTTGTAATTTTCTTACACACCTACTTTGCCATTTACTTTTTTTTTTTTAAATTTAATCTTACATTCTTTCACTTTGAACTCACTACTCTCCTACTTTTGCCCTTTACCATCTTAATTTTAAACTCTCTCAGTGTTTTGGTGAATTCCTTTCCATTTTCCATGAAATTTATTCCAATCCCAATCTTCCTTACCTACTCCCTTACATCTTAAAAAAATGCCAGCCTGTGGCTATAGTCATCTCTTCCCATCCACATATTACTTCCAATTCTTCCACAATATCCATCCGAGCATTATCACCGCTATATACGCTGTTCACTCCGAAAACTTTCCACAGTCTTCCCAATCATATCAGTTACTGTGTTATGCGGTAACTTCCACAAACAAGTCTAGTAGTCTTCCCTTGCATATGCTCAGCCTCTTGATTCTGACACCCAAATTTTTTTCTTTTTTTTACTTCTGGCATTATGCCTCGACAACATTGAGGTCTAGCGGGATGGGTCTGGGTACAAGGAACGGGAAGAAATTTGGCCATTGCCTTTGAAGAAAGCATCCTGGCATTCACCTGGAGTGATTTGGGGAAACCATTGAAAACTCAACTCTTGATGACTGGACGGGGATTCATATTAGCATCCTCCTGAATGCGAGGCCAGAGCATTAACCGCTCACCCACCATACTCTGTCCCAAAATCAAGATCCCATACTAACCACCAGATTCAAGCAATGGTCTGACCAAGATTTTGTACACCAGTTCCTTACTTCCCTAGTACATCCTCCCATAAGCCTCTCAAATACATTAAAGATTTTAAACTTCTCTCTACCACCTACCCTACTAAGTTTACTATCAAATGATTTGCCTCAAAATTAAATTTGGGGTCTTCAACAAGCAATTACTCCTCCACTTTACAATCACAGAAAACTTTACCCTTTTTTATCTGTGTTCTTAATAAGATGACTTATTTGTATTTACTTTTATTGCATGTTGACCTACCCAGATAGATATCCTGTCCACACCCCCTGCAAATGTTTATAGTACTCTTCAGTTTTAATCCTGTTACATAACATTATGTCATCTACAAACAATCAAACTACTGAGTGCAAACAATTAAACCACTACCCTACAGCAATCCCATTTTCACTTCCACCTCTTAATACTGCATTTTCTACCCTGACTCTCTTCTTTCTACTTTTTACAAATTTCTTTAACCAGCAAGACACTTTTTGATTATCTCCAATTGTTTTTATCTTATTTACCACCATTTAATGGGCCAGTCTGTCCAATTTCTTGGAGAGAGTTAATGCTACACTTTTAACTTGACATCCTTTGCCCATTTCATCTAAAATATAGACCTCTGAGATTCAAATGAATATCAATTATTATTGCCATATATCTCACCTCTACATGAGTCGGGTGATCCAGCAAAATAAGTGTTAGTATTTACCCGGGTCCTTCTGCCTTCATCTGTGGTAGTGTTAGTTTATTTTACCTATCCTTCCTTATTTTCATACCCATACTAAGTAATTTCCATTGATGGCGTTACTCAGCTTCTAAACAAAGCACTTGAAACAACGTAGTGTTCCCTCACAAGACAGAAAAGCAGGATGCAGCAGGGAAATCTAGAGAAAGATATTTCAAAGCCAACATGATCAAGTATCTTTTGCGTTGCTGGAAAAAGAATATTCTCATGAAGTCGACAGACCTCACACATACAAAAGTTTTTATGCACATTCAACCAAAATACTATATATGCTAAGAAACTTGTAAAAATACACACATTAAAAGTATATTTTAAGAAGAAGGAAAGTTTATTATGTTCCCTAAATCTCAAAGTCATTGCAAACAAAGATAAATAATATTATAAACTGAAGAAACAGAAGTCAGTATTTTTACAAAAGATATTCTGTTAAAAGTACCTTCACTGGCTTTGTTGGTGGTTTCCTCTGCTTTGCTACCATGGCAGAAATATGAGCTGTCTTTGGATCTGCAGCTTCTAACATTACAGTACCATCCCTACTTCGAAATATCTCTATTTCCTCTATACTTTTAATAAACTCTTCCAGTGATGAAAAACCAAATTTCTTATATGGAATGTAAGAACCAACAAGTTCTCTATAGTCACCTGAAAGTGAGAAATTTCTGAGTAAAACATTTAAAAAAGTTAAAAAGGTGATTTTTCAGTTACAGAGGGAAGGGCAAAATAGAAAAAGTATAGGAAATATAAGCTGCAAAAATCGTTTCAAATAAATACAGAAAGGTGAAATTGTTTTGTTGCCTTTATGTTGGTTCATGTTGTCCTGTTAAATCTGTAATTCAGTCCAGCTATGATAAAATATGTTCTCTATAACTTACAATTTCAATTAAATCTGGTTGGTAGTAGTATTACAAAAACAAGCAGTAACTTAAATAAATACCAAATTCTTGGTCATCCGCAATATTCACCACAATGGAAGTTATGTAGAAAACCTATATAATAATCTAGTTCATAGTGTACAATGAAACATAGTATGTTAAATTAATGCCCCTAACAACGAACCTCCTTACAGTTAAGCTGTTCATCAGAGAATTGCAGGTTACAAAAATCAAGAAGCTACCAACTTTTCATCTAGCCCTCCTGTCTTGATCTGTGGTAAGCAACTGCACATTTTCTGTACCTTATCTTATTTTCATCAAAATACTTATCTAACTTCTGCTTCTGACTGAAACAGATTATATGTTTATATGGTCGATACATAGGATCTTCAAACACGCAAATCAACTTAGCATAACTCATTGTTAGAGATGCAACTTGCACCTTAGCTATCTGGGCTCTGATCTATGAATATGGAAACTGTCTCAGTAATAAGAAATATAATTGTACGTCATGAACTCTACCAGGATATTTATAGACACATAACCTGTTATTCAATTATGTTTAAAACTTATATTGTGTTGCTGATGTAAACTAGGAAACTCAGTTTTCTCGATTTCATGCTAACAACAGAGGTACAATATGTGGCAACTTAAGACTGTCATCTGATTTTTTCAAAAAAAAAATGTAGTTGCTTATTATGCTGGATTTCAATAGGATTCAGAATGTAAACCAAAATGTGAAGGCAACAGTACAGAGGTCTGAGATAAAATGTGATCTATTGCAAAAAACTCCACTTTAAAAATTCTTGCTCTGTTGACAAGTTGTTTCAAATTTAACCCTTATCTGTTATGGTGAAATTTCAGCATGCCAAAATTACATTTTTACTAAATTTGTATTATAGTGTAACTCTTCATAGCTCTTCTGTTAACAGTGCACAGTAGAAATAGTTTCTTTAATTGTAAGATTCCAAAGCTCTGGAGGAAAGCTCAAGTTGTAGCATTACTAAAACCTAGTATACCCGCAGATAATGCCAGCAGCTACTGCCCAATATCACTCTTCAGCTAAGTCAAACTTTTTGAGAGGATGCTTCTGAAACATCTCTCGCCTGTTATTGAAGACAAACCGATACCTAAACAAGCCAATTCAGAACAGCCAACTCCTGCTCATATCAAGTCCTACATGTAACACAATATATTGATGATGGCTTCAAAATGGGTTTAGTTACTGGAGTATCTTCATTGATATGTCAGCAACCTCCGACACAATCAGCATTAGAAAAATCTCCTTCCTAAAGTATACAACATAACGCGGGAATTCGGTTTCACAAAAATAGTCTACAAACTTCTCAGCAATAGGCAATCCTTCCTCAGCTTTCAGAATTCAAAAAGCCATCCACACAAACAGAAAAATGGACTTCCTCAAGGTGGTGTTCTTGCCCCAGCTTTATGTAACATCTACATAAATGATCAACCCCTTGACAGCCATTGCAAGTCCTTTATCTACACTAATGATCTTGGCCTAGCTGCTCAACAGGTGACTTTTGAAGTTGTTGAGGGCAAACTTACAACTGCTCTTGAATTCCTTGAAACTTACTACAAGCAGAATGACCTCAAGCCATACTCGAAAAACCCTGAAGTCTGCACATTTCACTTGCACAATAAATGCGCTTTGCGAAAGCTGAATGTGACCTGGAATGGATTGATTCTGCTGCACAGTGTAAACCCAAAATACCTCGACGTAAGTCTTGACAGATGTATCATTTTTTAAAGCCATTGTCGCAACATTAAAATGAAAGTATCATCATGCAACAATATCTTAAGCAAGTTGACTGGATCTAGCTGTGGAGCTAACACAAGTGTCATCCGCACCTCTGCTTTAGCATTATGCTACTCTGCAGCAGAGCATGCATGTCCTGTGTGGCAAAAATCCAGCCTTGCTAAGAGAGTAGACGCACTCAGAACACGCCAGCTCATCACAGGTTGCCTCAGACCATCGCCTGTAGGGAAAGAAGATATTAGCTGGCATCGTCCCTGGAGACATACGCTGGGAAGTTGCCATTAGCGTGGCAAGACTTAAAGTGAATGAAGACATCCGACATCCTTTACATGGCTATACACCAGCGCCATCAAGACTAAAGAATCAAGCTTCTTGCGGACTTCAGAGCCACTAAGAGCACCAAGCAATGAAAGAATATTGGCTTGGGAGAAGATAGTGCAACATAATACTGAGTGAGTCAAGCCAAAAGAGGGTCTACCACCTGGGTTGTTCAGACCATGGCTCATATGAAATTTGCTAAATAGGCTTTGAGTTGGCCATTCCAAAGATACTGTTGCTTCATGGGGATACCTGGGGGAACAGCCAGATACCACATGTTCATGTGGGGAGAGAGAAACCATGGTACATCTGTTCTCTTGTCCACAAATTGGAATCAATGTATCCCAATTTGACCTCCAAAGCCATCACATTGACGGAAAAAACTACCTCATATTTGATGCTGTCATCGACACGAGAAGAAGAAGATTTATATAAGAAATAAATTCTGTTGCTAAGCAGTTTACCTCATTTCAAAGAACATGAGACATAAAATTGCACAGTGCAAATGGCAAATCAAATTACTCATTAGGAATGTTTTTAAATGAACAGAGAAAAAGTTATGGAGCCCACCAGTCTCTCTCTCTCTCTCCTATCTGTGAAACTCTTCCAGAAACTTCTACCCTCACCCATCATTTCCAAAATTAATTTAATTTTGTAATTTATCATTGCAGTTAATTTTCAGCATCATTCTACAGCATCAGATTTCAAATCCTTCAATTTTCTTTTTTTCTTTCTGGTATTCCCAAAGTCCAATCTTCATTATCACAAAATGATGTGCTCCATACACAAATTTTAAAAAGTCGTAGATTAATATTTGAGATGTAAGATTTCTCTTTTCAAGAAGGCTCCCGTCTGCTTTGGATGTCAATTGTAATTTTACTTCCAAAGTAACAGATTTCACTTACTCTTCCTATTCCATTTGGTCCTATTTTTATATTTACTGTTCTGTTAATGTTGTTATTTCTGCTACCTTTAATGACTTTTATCTTGCTTTGGTTTGTATTGAGTCTGTATTTTGTTCACGTTTTTCAGTAATTACCCAATATTCTACACATTCTGCTAATTCCTACATAGCTAATACCTGGGCATTGCTAAATATCAAAACTAAGTATCAGTTTTGTTTAGCAATGCTCGGATATTAGCATTAAATCACTACGCCTCTACCTGTCCTCTGTAAGAATTTACCCCCACCATGTTCCTGGCCAAGTCACTCTGTGAGGCATTCCTAACACGCACCCTCCATAATGCCCTCTTGTTGATAATGGGCTAAGACTCGAAAATTCCTATATCGTGTGTTTGTCTATTTTGTGTGTCATGCCCCCCAACCACCATCTAAGCTAAGTGGTGGTCCATATCCCTACCCTAATTCGTATTTACTTTTGCTACTTTATTTTCATTGCCTACTGGTAATTTCACTGCCACTATCTCCAATATTTCAAAAAACAAAAATAAATGTATCACACAGAACACAAGTTACACATTTTACATAAAGGTGTCTCACATCTGCTCTCCCATTAAAACTGGAACAAACCTAGCAAAACTGATGGAACCTTGCTTTCAAATAAGAACAGCCTTGAGGAGGAAGTGCTGAATGATAGGCAACAAATTTGTGGAAATGTTCTACAATGATGATAACGACAACATACAATTATGTAAACTGCAAATGTCCTAACTTCTGACTGTTAACCATCGACACAATCATTCATTAGAATACTGAACAACAATGGTACAGATACACAATACTGTGGCACTTCTGTTTTTCCTTCCATTTCTTTGGATACTGCACTTCTTAACCAAATCTTTGTTCCTTCCTCTTAAGAGTTCCTCTTTGATCAACTGCAATGATTAACTGAGATCCATGTGGATCATCTCTCCTAAACCCATATTGCTGATTTACAAACAATTTTCTTCATTCAGAAATGTCTAATACAGCTGCATGTAAGGCTTCTGTCTGCTTGCTTGCCACTGAGGACAAACTAATAGGCCTGCAATTCTCATATCCATATATTTCTCCTCCTGCATTAAATCATACTGCAATTGCACATTTCTTATTCTCTGGTACACGTAAAAGTCTCAAAACTCAATCTAAAGGTAAGGTGCTATGCTGTATTAGCGATACAGCCATTTAAATTTTTTTGATGTACCTAGTTCCCTAATCTTCAGGATTTATTTCCTGGTCTGGTCATTTTTATTCACAAGGAGAAGCTCATTCTTATATTTCATTTCCCAAACCTTTATGACAATTCCTAATAGAGATTAAATCAGTTTCTTAATATTTTTTGCTTTTCAAATCGGCAGTAATTTCTTCTCTATCCTTATGGCTAACTGTACCAATATCTTCTCTGCCCACCAACTGTATAACATAGCTATACAAATTTCTAGTTTCTTCAATCAGTGTTCCCCTTCAGTCATAACATTCTTCATCACTGTGTATATACCTTCCCTCTTTGCTGCTATTTATTCTTCATTTAGTTGTTTAGTGTTTGCTATTGACGTGTTGCTATGTTTATACTTCATGGTGTTCTCTTCTTTCCAGTCTCTTAGCTCCTCTGCTCCCTACTACAGTACAAAGATTCCAAATATTTATTTTTTTGTTTTAAACTAAACATATGCTATACCATTTTTATCATTTCTTTGACCTGTTATCAGTTCCTCTCCACAATTAAAGTAACCTCTTTTCACATATCGAACATTTTCCATATCTCTAATTCTATAATGCTTGCTTTTATATACAATCTATGGCCACAGTCAAAGCTCGTTACATATTTACTCATCCCTCTTAAATCCATGAGAAGTGCTTCATGATTGTTTTCTCCTGAGACATCATGTAGCTTTCAGACTCTATTAGAAAGATATTGTACTGAGTGGGGATCAGACATCTTTGGTATAGATGTTTTATTTCATTTGAGAACAAGTCAAATATGTAAGTGCAGCACAAGCCAGTGTTTTGGCACATTAGTGGCTGGTACAAACCCATCGTCTGGTGTATTATGGCCAGACCATTTGTTTTGTCCTTCTGCAGACCCATGCAGTATGATGTTAAGAGGAACAGTATTGTTTTTGCCACTTTGTAATATTTATTTGAGGACAGAAGAATATTTAAGAATATAAGTGAGATCATAAAATAACTAAATAAATGGGTGCAGGATAGCCTTCCATTAGTATTTAGTGGGAAGAGATGTTTCCTGCTTTCTTCACCTTCACCTGTTGAAAGGTGATCATGAAAACAGCTCAGATTATGAGTATGTTAAAAGGACACATATGTGAATTTTAAACCTGCAGCCTACAGCTTGTTACGCACATTTCTAAAACCATGTTTCTCCTTGTTTGTCATGAAATCCTGGAGGGAGCACGAGAACTGTTTGCTGAGAAGTGATTGGTTCTGTCTTCCACCCGTCTGTACCTGCTGGGGCAACATGGCATGAAGACAGCACACCTAGCAATCTCCATCACTTTGCGAGAACAAAACGTTCATGGGGGGTTAACCACAATGTTCTGCCTCAGCTATAACCGTGATCTTGCCTAGGATAGCTTCAGCTTTTGCTTTGCTACATTAATTTGGTTGCCACCTGTCATGAACATTATACAAGATGAACATTTTGTGAAACGCCAATATTTTGAAAATTGTAACACATGTGAAACAATTGAAAATTGTTGATTTGGTAATGTTGTTGATATATTGGCTATAATATTTTGCAAATTGTTGTTGAATAAGTGAGAATGAAAGAAGTATGAGTGGCAGACCAACCCCCTTTTCCAATAGATAGATAAGAGAAAGGTTTCAGTTTTTTAATTCCAGTTAGTTTTCTTTAGAAAATAACTTCAATTTTGGAAGGGCATATCAGGTAACCAAAGAATTTTGTAAGTGCGTAACAAAATTTGTTCTCAGAACGAAGAGTTAAATTTAATAGCATGCATATCATTTTTAATGTCTGTTATTTAGAGAATTCAAGATAGAAATCAGGTTTAACAGTTTTGAGAAAGTATCTGAACAAGATAGTATTTTCTGTTGCATTAGCCTCAAGCATTAACCTGGAGTGATATTTATAAAAATCCATAGTAAATCAAAGAAGGCCGTTAGAGTCTTCAAATTTGCACAATAGGGATTTTTGGATACGTAGATTTGTTTCAAGCTACTTTCAGATTGATATCTTCAATAGTTTTAAGAACTTAGGAAATATTAGTTAGCTAAACTATATTTTTGGTTTATGAATTTCATTTCACCCTTTTATAAATAGTAAATGTGCCTTGAGTGATATCAAATAAAAGAGCAGATAATTAGGAGTAAAATGAAAGTTGTTTCAGTTCCATAACTACAAAATTGTAAAAGTTATTGGGAATTGCATAAAATAATTTTTTCATGGCTCAACTATTAAACCTACAAAATTTTTCACAAGTATTAAAAAAATTAACACTTTTTACGACATCTACTATTTTCAAAATTTCGGAGTGATAGGAATGTTTTTAGTCATCAAGTTCAAATATCTGATGCAAGTTTACAGGGGTAAGATTTGATATCTGATCAGATTACCAGACCTTTCTTGTGGGAAACCAGGAAGTCTCGTGTTCCTACAGATGCTTCTATAAATATTAGGCCAGAATTTTCCTCCTCCTCCTCCGGCCAGCAAGTTTCATTTAGAGCACTATTATGCTACCATATGGCTCGATGTAGGCATCACTCAGTCGGCCAAGTATAGTATGAGTGTAACTATGCTCCATTTTGGCACAATGTAGGCTTGCTCAATCTGCAAGTTTCAGTTAGAAAGCAACTATGTAGCTCTGAGGCAGCATTTTACACCATGTGGTGTGGTGGCATAACAAAGTGTCGGTCGTATTGCAGAAAATTTGAACTTTAAGCGGGTGTGATGAAATCTTATCTGCTTTTATGTGTAAGTTAGTTGTACTTTGAACTATGGGGTTTGGTCTGGCTTGAATCGGTTAATCGAATTTGCAACTTTATCTTCAGAAACATTGTCTGATGCCATTTCAGTTTTTGAATTTGCTAAACTTTCAAGAATATAATTCTTATTTACCAGCAATAGACTTGTGAGTGTTACTATCTATACCCTTTCCTAGCTTGGGGGTTTAATTCAAGCCAGGTGGTGACCAAATTAATGTAGCAAAGCAAGAGCTGAAGCTATCCTATGTAAGATCACAGTTATAGCTGAGGCAGAACATTGTGGTTAACCCCCATGAACATTTAGATCTCAACTTCTTGCTGAGCCAAGCAATTTGACATTTTTAGGGCCCAGCCAGAAGACAAAAAGCGGGTTGCTCGTCTTAGAGACTTGGGCTGATTGCTACCTGCAATGAGCTGCCATCCATGTGGTTCACAACCATTTCCTATGCCACATCTCCCCATGCTATAATTTAGATTGCTAAATCTGTTATTTTTGCAACCTATTACTGGTTGAGTGATCTGGATGTTAAATTGAAGATGCTGGTGGTTCTTCTAACCTCATGCATTAACTGTTCCACTATGCAGATGACATTCTCAGATAACATTTGTAATCGCATCATCTATTCAATCTACATTACAAGCTGATAATATAACCCACATCCAACAACCACTGCAGTTACATTTCTTTCAGCTAGTAATGATCCTAGGTTATTCACATGGGCAAACCGTGATGATGACTGTGCAATTCTAAGACAAGTTTATACCAGTGTTATGTTGTGAGAGTTTTCATTTTCTCTGACGATTAAATGTGCTATATGGTCCTGCATTTGATATCATTGAGCTAGCTAGCACATGGTATTTTTTAACAGAAAGGTGACAGCCTCTGCGATCTTTAGTCATGCAGTTCAGTTAATTGCAGGACCTCATTTTATGTAGAGGTGTCATCGATTCTAACAAGCATTTTTCTAGGGTACCTAACAATGTTTCATGTTGTTTGATGTTAATTTCATCCAGTTTGTCCTACAAACTCAGTGTCTGCTTCTCTTACATGATTTGATAATAAGAACCTGTTCTTTTATCAAATGTTTAAATACTCAACAATTGCAACTTTAATAAGTAATGACATATTATCGCAGTATGAACCTTTGCATTAATATTACAACTGGTTCGTAGTGTAGAAACCCTATTAACAATAACTGTGGCCTTAACATGGCACAGTAAAGCATACATTACTATAAGTAGTGTATTTTGCCTTCTTGCGGAAAGCCTCATTTTCTAAGGTATCTGCAAAACTTTACTCCATTGTGTTATTAGTCTTAATTTCTTCCCAGCCCACACCTGGTATATTTAGGTCACCAGAATTAATAACCATTCTACTCTAGTCTCTAAATTGCGAATATGAATTTACTCCATCCTCCTAAGTCATTGTCTTGTTCATTCATTTTTATTACTGTTTATTGTGATGGAGCTTGAGCCCAGGTGGCAATTTCCCCACCTACCTACTTATGATTCTTGTCTATTTTTACTTTAAAATCCTTGTTATCAAGGATTATATTGTTATATTGTTCATCACCTCCGTAGGAAGGAGTGGAGGAAAACAACTTGATTCTTCTCCATGGTGATCTGCTTCACTTATCTCACACACAATTAAAATCAAGGAGCCCTGCCTACATGGAAGCAGCCAAGCTTAGAAATAACAACTTTAACTTGTATGAAGAGTGGAGAAAGGAGTGGGAAGCCAACAGCCCACACAATTGTAGGCTTGTAAAATATCCGACGACCTGTGTTCCAGGGTTTGACTAAGCATCTTTGGTGTCAACTCAATAGATTTCACACACGACACGGAATGTTCAATGCAACCACACATAAGTGGGGTCTCTGTGTAGATGCACTGTATGACTGTGGTGGTATCCAAACCACTGACCACATTCTGAAGTTGTCCAGCAAGAAGACTATCTGGAGACCCTTCTCACACTGCATCAAGCTGGACCAGCTGCCCGAAGATGGCTTGAATCTTTAGATATTGTTATCTGATTAACGTGTTTTGTTTGTATTTGGCATACTATAATAATAATCCACCTACTGAAGTGGTTCCCAGATATAATGATATCAAAAAAGTGCGGAAAGCTCTAAAGCTTTTCATAAAGTCCTTTATTTATTCAATCAAACCAACGAATGAGAAGACAGAAATGGCATAATAATAGTTTATTAATTAGTAACTAGATAGATTATTTTTCAAACTGATGTGGTTTACTGTAAGGCATGTAATGTAATCTATATACTTAATATATTCGATTATTTACTCAATGACTACACTTAGACTTAAAAGTACAGAGTATATTAAAGGCAAGCTATAAATTTTAAATTAATATTATTTTTAATTATTTACTTTTGATTTCTATTATTTAAGATTAAGTTGATTTATTAATTGAATAAATAGATGTTTATTATTTAATTTTATTTTATAATACTTTAAAAACTGTGCTGGATCCCATGGGACTGGGCAATTGCGGGATTGCTATACTTAAAAATGGTCCATCATTATTCATACAGAAACATCTTTGCATCTGGATTAAGAATTTAATAAATCCCAATAGTTTAATTAATTTCCTTTTATCCTGCAAACGCTACTATAGAGCTAAAATTTACGATAAAATTAATAGTAGGCATTTATAAGTAAATTAAATTACCATTTATTTCTGTCAGTGGCATTCCTCCTTTCCGTGATACAATACATGATTTCACCATTGATTTCACTTCATCCATTGTGAAGGATAGCTGTAACAAAGAAACTCAAGGTGACACTTATTCACCTAATAGAGGTATTTGTTTATGATCTAGAGAATGTATAATCTGGCAAAAAAAAAAAGCTTTATACCTAATCAATCCATATGTATGATGACATTATTAAATATGAATAAGACAAGGGAAAAAAAACATTCACTAGGTTGATAAATAACAAGACAAATCTACACTGATATAATAAATGCAAAAGTAACTGTTACATTTTCATGACTAAATAGCTACACTGGTATTGATTAAATTTGACAAGAAAATACTATGTATCATTATGAAAGACATATGATACTTTTTCAGAATAAATAACACAGAGTTTTTGTGGAAATTACCACATGACCAAGTCAGTAACCGATATGATAAAGGAGCTGGATTAGGAGTCATTGCAAGACAGGAGGAGTATGAAGGGAGTGTATAAGGCGTATGTTGGTGATGGGGCTTGGAAAGATATTGGTCAAAAAATTAGAAGTAGTGCATGGAAGATTAAAGATTACCATGAGCGTCACTAGGATGCGGTGCTTGCCCTGGCTCCCACCTTCCAAAAAAAATTCTCACTTATAATAATTAATTTACTTTTTGAAATTGATGCAAGGTGCATCGTCAGTGTTGGTATGTACTCTGACAAGTACATATTTGTGCATTTTCATCAGAGTTAACAACTGCAAAATAAATTTGAAAAAGAAATTTTGCCAGAACCCTTGCAGACTAGTGCTTAAATAAGTTAACCGAATGTTTGATTTTTTTTTTTTTTGTTCTAATTTTCAACAAGAATTTTTGATAATGTTTCCTTGTTTTTGCCCCACCCTGAAGCTAATTCCTTGACCTAGGGCACAAGCTGGCACTCTATTTCATGCACAAAGGAGTAGGAGAAGTTTCTTTTGTGGGTAAGGGCTTTAGGGAGTGGAATAAATTAGCAAAGGAAGAGATGAACAATTTACCAAAGACATTGAATGAATTTAAAATTTGTAAATCACAAATATAGATGTGGTGAGGAATTTAACACTGAAAGTATATAAGATGATGATAATAACACTAAGAAAGGGTAATTAGATGACTAGGGAAATTGGCAGCGGCCATATGCTCCATCACAATTGATCATTCAATCAATCATAATTTGAATCGTAAATTAATTGAATGGTGACAGATAGATAGCACATGTAAGTCTCTGTAATGTTATATCACTTGCTCAGTCTTTGTTTCTCTGGCAGTTAGTTTGTAGGAACAGCAGTAGATAGTCTCCACGTGTACGATGTTGCAGGTAACAGCTAGTTAAAACTACTTTTCTACATACCCATGAAGATATAGTTGGATTTAAACTACTCCCCAAAACAATCAATGGCAATTACCAGATATAGATAACATAATTGTGTTTTTTTAATTTCTTCACAAGATTTTTGACAAGTGATGCATTACTATGAAAATGTGAAATTATGCTTGTGATGCTGTTTCCCTTTCATTTTTGCTTACATCACCTACATTCACCTTTCCAATAAGTTGCAAGTCATCTCATTACTCGTTTCTTTATCCATACTGGAGACAGGTTGATAAATTAATATTCTGATGCCCTATATAACAAATTTCGAGCATATTCTTCTTCTTGTTGTTTATTGATAAGGTTTTGACCATCTGTCAATCCATATTGATAGTTTTCCTACAATATAAGCATGAATGAACTGCAAAATGAGACTAGTGAAATAGTTTGTAAAAAAATTATTTAACTCACAAGTAATACCATACATAAGTTTCCACTTTGAAACTAAATCAGTGAAGGTCACTGTATGGACTTATCACACCTAGCAAGGTTACATATATTAAGTTCTTACTAGAGTTTGTTTTTGTAACTTAGTTCATGAAATAATAAATTTCAAGAAAAGATTCAATAGGAGATGTAAGACCAGGAATTTTCTGTAACATCAAGCATTTCTTCGCAATGCTGACTTACTGCTGAGACCTGGATGCTAAAAGGAAAATTTATAGCTCTAAGAGCTATGAGAAGAATAACAATCGGTTTGAACAGAAGAGGCAAGAAGAGACCAACAAACATTAGATCAGTTACAAAGGTCACAGATATCTTGGGGAACACAGCCTCCTTGATGTGGCATTAGGCTGGTCATGTTGCCAAGTGGAGATATGAAAGATGTACTAAAACATTATCAGAGTGGATCCCAAGAGATCAGAGACCAAGAGGAAGATCAATGGTTGCTGGAGTTAGCAGGCAGAGGATCGCTCATGACCATTCTACGTGAAGAAGACTGATCAAGTTCTACCTGAAGGAGCCAAATCATTCCATTATTGAACTGACTGACGGTGATACTGAATTAGATTATTACCTATATATATAAAGATGAATGTATGTTTGTTTATTTGTTTGTTCTTCATACAAATCCACAGTTTTCATCCGATTTCGATGAAAGTTTGCACACTTATCCTTTGAAACAAGGAGAAAAGTACTGTCTACATTTGGTTGAAAATTTTTGTGTATAATACATGTTGTCTTATAATTTCGAAAAATTACTGAACGGTGATAGAAGCGTAGGATGTGTAGATCTCTGTACTGTCTTTCCATATAGCGGTCTGGTAGCTCAGTGCTTAAAGCGCTTGCTTACTGCTGTTTGAATCGTGGTCTCCGGTTCAAATCTCTGGCAGGCAAAGATTTTTAAAAATTGTTTTTGATCGTAAGAGTCACGCCTGGACCGTCAGTTATTCGGATTGAATGCTAAACTGTAGATATCACAAATCGTAGTTAGTCTTCCAATGCTGTAGGTGTACACTTTCTTACGCTATAATGATCCCTCAGGTGTTGTTCGCAGTCGGTGTGTGTGTGATCTGCAGTAATAATACTATAAATGCGGAAGTAAGTCTTCGTTTTATTGTTACGTTTTGACGAATAAATGGCTATATCGATATTGATGGAATTTAACAAGAAAATCTGTAGGGAGGGCACAGGACATTTTTTCCGGTGTGATTAACAGTTGTAGTCATGAAATTTTGAGAACTTGTCGAATGGTGACAGAAATATATTGGAAATCGATTCTCCTCAAGAGACAGGTTCGACGGTAGAATGATATAGTGATAGCTATCCTGTCATATTATTCTAACTCAGTGTTGCTTGGGACCAATCCTTAGTTACCAACAACTTTCTATATTCAATTCTGGCAAAGAAATTCTTAATCCACGCGTACGAAGTCCCGGGTATCAGCTAGTAAATAAATAAAAATAGAACTTTATCAGCTTAGCCAATACACTGTTGGCCAAAATTAATCCTTTGCCTTGTAATGATACTAACACATTTTCTATCTGCCTCAATAACATTAAAGATGCAACTAAGGAAAATGGAAGCGGCTTCTAGGCGATATAAATAAGAAAAGAAAGGGAAATTAATCCACCACATACCAAAGTGGACGGATGCGATCAGAGGGAACACTTATGCTGACAAACAACTACACAATATTTCGGCATCTACCTTGTTCGCAAATAGAAAAACGGGCCATTAGGCTCTGAACGTGTGTACACAACGAACGTTACCTAATGTCATTACCTGCCTTGTTCGCAAATAGAAAAATGGGCCATTAGGCTCGGAACGTGTGTACACAACGAACGTTACCTAATGTCATTAGGTAATGTCATTACCTAATGACATTAGGTAACGTTCGTTGTGTACACACGTTCCGAGCCTAATGGCCCATTTTTCTACTGGCGAGCAAGGCAGATGCCGAAATATTGTGTAGTTGTTTGTCAGCATAAGTGTTCCCTCTCATCGCATCCGTTCACTTTGGTATGTGGTGGGTTAATTTCCCTTTCTTATCTTATCAATAACATTAAAATCACTTTGACAGTAATTAGAGTATGCCAGTAGAACATAAGAGCCTTTTTCATACTATTTTACTAATTTCATTTGTTTAAAATGATTTTAGCAAGATTCTGATAATTTCTCATAATATTTCAAATCACTTCAGTACCATACTAATAAGTAATACCAATTTCTTCAACATGTTTCTGGATTGTTCCATTCTGCATTTCAACAGTAAATTTGTGAGAGCTTGTCTGCAAACCAACTGGCTCTAAAGCAATATGTAATTATTGTGCAGACACATTTAATACTATTACCCTACCTGTATTTTAATTGTATCAGTTATCAGTTTCTTGCATCTAATCAGTGACTCTTTATTGATAGTTAAGTTGTGACCTGCCACAATCAATTAATTACGGAAGGCTTTGATGGAAGCATAAAAGAAATCAAGAGTGTATCCAGGATCAGAACTAGAGGAGGGCAGGATTTGAGTTAGGGGAGGGGGGCAACTCATACTGGTTTGAGGAAGTGGGTTGCGGGTCTGAAACATGACGATTTCTTACAAAATGAAACTCAAACCTACTCAGGAAACTATTTTTATTATTGATTAATATAGTAATCCAACCACTTAATCTAAGGACCTACTTTGTAGTTAATTAAGATCGTAAGTGAGTTAGTTTTTTATGTAAACATTAATTGTCTTGGATTTTCAGAAAAAATTTCAATAATTTAGTTAGTGTTCTTTCATGAAATTTCGATGCGCACTCATCAGGCATAATCCAGTCAATCTTTCTCTCCCATAGTGCTCCTGAGCCAATTCTTCACTCCTCAAGACATACTGAAGGCAACTTAATTTTTCTTCTAGGAGGAAAGGGGGGGGGGGGAGGCAGCAGCGCCCCTCTGTCCCTCGCTGGATACACCCATGAAACAAATGGTGATCAACGTATAAAGGGAAATAGATCGGCACATTATATTTGAAGTTTGGACGTTTATTAATCCAAACAATTAGAGAAATGGAACCAAATATAATTCGATGTGTAACAACTTCTGAACTTACATTGCCCCACAAATAATCTATTTGTTATCCACCGTAGTAATGTAAGCAAATTAAAAGTTAATTCCAAATCAATGGTGATTCTGGAAGCAGTCATATTACAAAAATTTGACATGTTAGAGGTGCATAATTTATAATTCCTGTGACAGTAGGAAGCTATAATAAGATTCCACAAATAATTTAAGAGTCATAAGCCCTTAGTCTAAATTTTTCATTAGAACATGTCAGTAACACTTGCCAACACATTTCCAGTGGAACTACTAATTATGCTGCCAGGTATCTGTAATTGCATAGGGCAGCCAGTGCAGATGAAAATAAACTACTAATAAAGTGTTGTTGATGTCCCCACTAATTAACTATATGAGCATTAATGGTCCAGTGATCAGAAGTATGCTGCATTTATCAAATGGAAAGCTTTTCATGTGATCTACCATTTGTGTGTTTAATTCAGAGAACTAACCTATTCAAAAGAGAACATTGACATTACAGAACATTTATTTTCTGATCCAAACATTATTTCAACCTAACCACTACTGTCTGCAATTTTAAGCATAGAGAAGTGTACAAATTTTAATTCTTAATGCTTATTAATTCTACAGCAAGCCATACATAATTAATAGCAAGATTAATAATGCAATTTTTATAATTTTTTCAGCTATTAGGTTGGCAGGCTTATGGAATATTATTAGTCTTTTTATTTTTCAGCATACCATTTTGTGCATGAATCAGCAAATGTATTAAGTAGTCTTTTCCAGTACAGTCTATACTCAGTATTTTTTTTCCTTCAAACTTTTACATTTTCACTTGGCCATTCTCCTTTTTTTTTTAACTGCTTAACGTCTCCTATAACAACTAGGTCTTTAGAGACGGGAAAGGATGGGGGGGCAAGGAATGGGAAGGAATTCGGCCATGGCCTTTTTGAAGGAAGCATCCCGGCATTCACCTTAAGTGATTTGGGGAAACCATGGAAAACCCAAATCTGGATGCTCGGACAGGGATTCGAACCGCCGTCCTCCCGAATGCGAGACCAGAACGCTAGCCATTACACCACCACGCTCAGTTGGCCATTCTCATTGGCGGATACAGAGCCATTTTATACCACTCCATAATCTGAGCCGTGCGCCGCTCATCTTCACGCTGCGGCTATCATCTGCCGTCAGCCCACCGCTTCGCTAGGGGGTGCTGTGGCGGAATTTCTGCCATCTGGCGAGCGATTGTCTTCTGTCGCACGCCTGCTGCTCCGCTAGGCAGCGCTGCGGTGGAGTAGTGCCCTCTGCCGGATAGCGTGGGGTATATAGGCAGTGACCCGGTGCGGCCAGGGCCAGTTGGATACCCAGTCGGATAAGCAGTCAAGTAACGTCAGTGCTGCAGAGAGTGTCGGAACTGCGTGGACTGTCGGAGGCGGCGTACCTCCCTGGGTCGTCGGGAAGCGCAAGGCCCGGACGGGCAGCGGGCGCCCAGGGAGTCCGTTAATGGGGCCGCTCCGTCCGTCAGTGTACCAGTGAGGGCCAGTGCGATATCCAGTGAGGAAGGAGTGTGGGAGCTCCGTTGACTGTCGGAGGCGGCATACCTCCCTGGGTCGTCGGGAAGCGTAAGGCCCGGACGGGCAGCGGGCGCCCAGGGAGGCAGTTAATGGGGCCGCTCCGTCCGTCAGTGTACCAGCACCAGGCCAGTAGGATACCCAGTCGGATAAGCAGTCAAGTAACGTCAGGGCTGCAGAGAGTGTCGGAGCTGCGTGGACTGTCGGAGGCGGCGTACCTCCCTGGGTCGTCGGGAAGCGTAAGGCCCGGACGGGCAGCGGGCGCCCAGGGAGGCCGTTAAGGGGCCGCTCCGTCCGTCAGTGTACCAGTGAGGGCCAGTGCGATATCCAGTGAGGAAGGAGTGTCGGAGCTCCGTTGACTGTCGGAGGCGGCGTACCTCCCTGGGTCGTCGGGAAGCGTAAGGCCCGGACGGGCAGCGGGCGCCCAGGGAGGCAGTTAATGGGGCCGCTCGGTCCGTCAGTGTATCAGTACCAGAGGCAGTAAGAAGAGTGAAGCGTTAGCAGTACCAGTACCAATACCGACAGTTGGGCCTCCATCGCCGGGCGCGGGAAAGAGGTCAGTCTCTGCAGTCAGTCTCTGTGGTCAGCCTCTGCCAGGAAGTGAACGGTCTGAGGAGGAAGTAGCGGTGTCGGAAGCGGCAGTTGAAGGAGGCGACGTGCTCCATGCACGGGCAGCAGTTAGGCGGAGCAACGTGACACTTGGCCGTCGACGAGGGGTTATTGACGGTGCCTGGTCTGCCAAGCAGTTCCGAGTGGCCGTAAACTGTGTCGTCGTCTCACATGCCCAGACTATATGGCGGTTTGGGGTGTCCTCGTAAAGTGTGCGCTTTGGCACCTTCTGGAGCAACCTGTGCCGTCATGTTCCACGAGTGGATAGACTGTTAGAGAGTTCGTGGTATTCAGACAATTCAACTTCGTTGTATTTTCTGCTTCCCGGTGCAATTGGAGATTTTCTGTTTGGTGTTCGTGCTTGCGTGGGACAATCTATGTTACTAATGACTGTTCTTTCACATGAGGGAAACAGTGTATGTATGTTTGTCTGTACTCTTGAGGGGTGCTGAAACATTCAAACAGATCAGTGTTGGTTGAGCTCAACTGATATAAGTGCCTTGAGAAGCTCGATCTTTGGAAATCCGGTTTAGGAACTTATAGCACCAGATATTCTACCATTATTATATTGTTGTTTAGACATAAGCAAATTTAAGTGTGTAAATCCTTGGACTCTTGGGCCATCATGGATCATTAAGGCCAACTAGTACTGTGGTTATTTAATATAAGTATATCTTGGGGGAATTTTAAGTAACCGATTGGTAATTAAGCTTATTATATGATATAGTGTGGAAATCTTATGTTTGAAGTTGTTGATATTGTTGTGTAAAGTTGTATTGTATTTGGTATTTATTGTAATAAACAAGACTGAGACAATTGTAACCATGCGCCCACATGCTTGCCAACCTAACTACCACCTGAAATCAAACCTAAACTTTCTTTCTTATATCTATGTATTTAACAATTTGATTAATTTCATATTAATTTTTCAATTCACATTATATCATCCTTTTTAATATCCATGCAGATGCTTAAAATCTATTTAGATCTAAGCCTAAAAAACGCAAAATCTAATTTATTTATGGCTTTGGTTTAATAAAACTTGTTCTATTCCTTTACACACAATTTTACATGCATCACAATTCTCACTCTGATTTTTAATATTTAATTTGTTTGCAGCATAGAACATGTCCCAGTGGAAATTTCACTACACATCTACATTTGAAGTTTACTTTTCATCACATTCTTTGAGTGGGTTATTAGCAACTTACTACCACAGCCCTTTACAAATTTCAGTTTTAAATCCATTCTTTGTTTCTGGTAAACTGTTCAGCACATCCTTCGGCTCCTCTAGTCTTGTGCCTGAAATAAAGTGCCAGGTAGTGGTCATAGTCATCCTTTACCCCTGTAGATACAGCTCCTAAATTTCATCCAAGCCTCATAGTCTCTTCACCTGTCTCCCATCTTCCAATATTTTGCAACCAAGTTCCTCCATCATGTAAGTTACTGATTGGGTTCTGTAGTAATATCCACAAAAAAACCTAGCTGCCTTCCTTGCTACTTCCTCCAACTCCTATATGTGAAATCCAGAATGTGTGTTCCATATTACACCACTATATTCAAGCAATGGTTTAACCAAGTTTTATAGCCTAGTTTCATCACTTCCCTGGCACATACCGATCTCACCCTCTTCAATATGAGTGTCATTCAATAAGTCCTTACAAAGACGTAACAAATAATTTTCTGTAGATTTTATTTTTCAATGTAATATCCTTTTAGTTCTACACACTTTCCAAATGCTTCTTTAACTTCTATATGCCCACCAAAAAGTAAGACCTCGAAAGTTCTGCAAAATAGGTATCCATTTGGCATAAACCTTTGTTCACCAAGACATTTATTTTTTATTTTTTTTCGGTGGATGTGGTAACAGCTTTAATTTCATAATTTTGGCCATCAAAACTGCACAGTTGTGCACCAATACATTGTCGTGTTGGGAAAGGATCTTTTTCAAATGAGTACTTTTTTTTTTATCAATTTCTTTAAATAACTAGTGCAATAACAGGACATAGTAAGCTCCAGTTATTGTTTGCTTCTTTTCCCATAAATCGATGTAGATGAATCTATGTGCATCCCACCAAAAAAAAAAAAAAAACCTTGGCCATCACCTTGCTAGACGATATTACCATCTTTGCCTTCATCAGAGTCAATTCACCTTCAAAAACCCACTGTTCCTTAGTTTCTGGCGTATAGTAGAGTATCCATGTTTCATTCACAGTTATGCATCAACATAAAATTCATTATGGTTGTGACAGAAAAGTGCCAAAACAGTCTCAAAGTCGATTATACGATTCTCCAATGAGGGCAAACACGGCATCTTGCCAACAAAAATTTCACACTTCATTTTTCATGCAAAATTGGATACATTGTACCTTGTGTTATGCCCGTGGCCTCTACTATTTCATGCACTTTGATTTGTCGATCGCTTAAAATAATATAGATTTTGTCAATGATTTTGGGGATAGTCATTTCCGCTAGGCGTTCTGAACATTGTTCATTTTTTTGTGGACATACGTCCACATTTAAACTCATTTACACTGTTCTAAATAGTAGGAAACACAGGAACAGACATACCAAGAGCTCCATCCAGCTCAATTTTAATCTCCTTTGGTTTTGAGACTTTTAAATAAGCACCACTCGAAACTTAGATTTTTCCATTTTTCACTGACTTGCTTCAATTTCCAATAACAATGAAATCACGTGATGGAGATAGCTGAGAGTTTATCTGCCATCTATTAAATAATGATGCTTACTAAAAACAAATTGTTTTTGACACTATGCATGACTAAGGACTTATTGAACAACCATCATAAATGGATCATTTTGAAACCTTTCACAACCACCTGCCCTGTGTGTCTTGCTCAGTCGAGTTTACTGTCAAATGTTACGCCATGATATTAATCCTTAATGCAGGGCCGGCGTTAGGGGGTGGGGGGTAAGCGGGCCAAATGTACCCGGGCCCATGCAGCTAATGGGGGGCCCAATCACCAGCTGTAGGGGCCCCCACTTGAAATTTGTAGATCTAAAAAAGTCACCCATTTGGTCTGAGGGAGGGCCTTAACTGATGAATTCGCCAAGGGCTGGTTACCCCGGGATCCAAAATCCTAGTGCCGGCCCTGACTTAATGTCTTTAACAAGTTATTCCTACTCCACTCTATAATCATAAAAGAAATTTTATTTTTCTGTCTGTGAACCCAATAAGCTGAATCTTCTTGACATTTATTTCTATTCTATGTTGGCCTACCCAGTTAGATATCCTGTTCAGATCTCCCCATAGCTTCTCCATTTTAACCATATTATATGTTATCCAGCAAACAATCTAACTCCTCATCACAAGCCATAAACACATTCATTAGAATAATTAACAGCAATTGTTCAATAAACTAACCTATGGCACAACAGATTCACTTCATCTCTTCTCAATAGTGCATTTCCTACTCTATCTGTTTGGTTTCTGCCTTTTAAGAATTCCTTTTTCACCCACTAAAACAGTTTTTACTTTATTTACCACCACTATATGGTTCTCTCTCACCTAAGACTCTTTATAATGGAGACCCCAAAAGAAAATCCTCATCTATGTTAGGCCTAACAAGCCAACTGCGCGAGTATAGTTAAGTGCTTTTGAATATAAAGGAACAAGCCCCTTAGTCCAAGATCCGGCTGCACGATTTCTACATCCATCTATTATTTGACTGAAATGCAATTTTTATGTATAATTATTAGTAGCAGAATATGATTCTGCTGGGTTGATCGCAAGTATTTTTAATTAAATTTCCAAAAAATTTATTTTTTAAAATTTCATTAACTTGTTTTTTCAATATATTTTAATTCATTTTAAAGAGAGACATGTGGAGAACATAAAAAGTTTCGGTTGTCTGTGTAAAAGTGGTAGCAAGTAGAGATTTCCAGTGATTAAAGTTAGCGCACCATGCTGCCCGAGGGACAGTGTGGTGAGCTAACTATCTCGTTCTTACATATCTTCAACAACTGGCAGCTCCTACTTGTGGCAACTTTTACATAGGAACCCCCCACTTTTTACATTCTTTACATGTCTCTCTTTGAAATGAATTATAAGTTAAAAAACAAGAACAAAATTTTTTGAACAAATAATATTTTTTTGAAAAGTTAATTTAAAAATACTCATGGCCATGTTTTGATAGGCAACCTGGCAGGATCATAATTATACATAAAAATTGTATTTCAGTCAAATAACAGATGGATGTAGAAATCATGCAACCGGATCTTAGACTATCAGCTTAGGATACCATGGTAGACGAAAAATGAAAAGGACAACAAGAAGGATTGCAATTAGGAACCTTAAATGCACAAATGTTCACAGGAAACACAGAAGAAATTACAGATTTCATGGGAAGACTGAAAACTGGATATACTTGGACTAACACGGACAAAATGGAGAGAATAGGGCTCGAAGGAATTACGGAAGGGATAAAAGCTGTATTGGATTTGAAACAATGAGGGAAAAAGGAATGGAGTTACAATTGTGATAAGGAAATGTTTAACGGAAGAAGTAGTAGTGATAAATTACAAGTTAAAGTGAAATTTAGAGACAAGGAAATTGAATTTATCTAAGTTTGTGCCCCTCAAGTAGGCTGCACTGAGCAGGAGAAGGAAAGTTTTGAAGATGATCTGCAGCAACAGTTAAGCACGAGTAATCAAATGATAATGAGGCATCTCGAAGAGCATGTTGATAGTGCATCGAGGGAATAAAAAGAGGTACAGGGAACAGAAGAATGGGGCAACAGAAATTCAGAAGGTTGCTGGAGTTTTTCAAACAATGGTTTGACTGTGGGTAATTCCTGGTTTAAGAAGAGAGAAAGCCCTAACGTAGCATGGTGTAGTGTAGACTAGTGTCAGAAGTTGATCACAGATTAGTTTTTAATCGAAACAGACTGTGGACATAAGTTCATCCCATCAGAAGCCTTAGATAGTGACCACTGACTCCTGGTAGCCAACCTCGAAGAGAAAAAGGGAGCAAGGCCTTCAGACAACCAGAGAGAAGAATAAGAGTGTGGAAACTGAATGCTGACAGGAGACAGTGCCAATAGCATATTACACATAAAATAACCAGGGACGACTTACAGGCTGTGGAGGAAGAGTCGGACAGCCTTAAAACAACCCTGGTGAAACCAGCCGAAGCAGTATGTGGCAGGACAGCTGGTAGAAGAAGAAAGAAAAGGAGACTGTATGGCGGAATGATAGACTAAAAGATGCTGTGTAACAGAAGAACAAAGTCTTCAAAGAATGGTTCCAAAGAAGAACAAAGGAAAGCAAAAGAATGTACAGATGTAAAAAGAAGGAAGCAGATACAATGGTACAGGAAGAAAAGAGGAAATGATGAGAAAAAATACAGACAAAAATGCTGGAAGAATATAATGAAGGAAGCAAGAAGGTTCTAAATACTATAATAAAGAATAGGAAGGAAGAAGTGTAGAAATAAAGCAAATAGGATAAAGGATGAGAAAGGCATTCTTAGTAAAGGGGAAGAAAGAGAGAAAAGAAGTATGGAGAGAGTATTTTGAAGAGTTATTGATCCAACAGAAACCAGCAAATGAAAAAGCTGGCAGAGAGGAAGAAAATGATCAATACCAAGAGGGAAAGGAAGATATTATATGGAAGAAATTGGAGGAATGTAAAAAGAATGAAAGGAGGTAAAAGGCCCGGAGCAGATGAAGTGAGCATGGAAACGATACGAGCTGCTGGAGGATTGGACATACAGAAGCTCTACAAGGTGATGTGAGTTGTGTGCAACGAGGGAAGAAAGGTTATAATATCAGTATTCAAGAAAGGGGACAGGACTAACTGCCAAAACTAGTGTCCTATTACCCTGTTGTGCCACAGTGTCATGATTTATGAGAAAGTTTTGAACAGCAGAATAACAAGAGCTGTTGGAAGGGAAGAACAAAATGTTTTTAGACAAGGACAAGTAAGGCAACTACAAGAGCGCAACAGCAGTACAACAAGGATCTAGTGCTGGGTTTTCTGGAGGTTAAATAGGCACACGACAGCCTCAGCCAAAACAGAGTGTAGGAAGCAACAAGAGAAAGCTAAGTAAACAAGGAGACGGTGGAAAGAGTATGAGGGTAGTAAAAGCTGTGTCAAAGTGGAATGGAAAAAATGAATTAAACTGTTATTTATAGAAGTAATGGATGCAATATTGAAGAATGAAAGCAATGTAATTTGCAACGACCTACTAGATTGGGAAGAAGATGAAAGGGAATTGCAGGATCAGCTAGATGTATGGGAAAGGGTAGCTGCATCATATGGCATGAAGGTCTCTGCAAGAAAGAGTGAAGTGGTAATTACAACAACAAGAAGAAGGGAAAAAAAAAAATGGGACAGACACAGGAATAACACTTGGAGGAAAACAATTGAATAAAGTGGTGTGTTTAAAATATTTGGGAAGCTGGATTCAAGAAAATTGAAGAAACAGGATGGAGATAAATGAAAGCATAAAATGTGCAGATAGATTTTTTAAGAGTATTAGAGATATGGTATGGAGAAGGGATATGCCGCAAAAGAGTAAGGAAGCAATCCATGAAACATACTTTGTGCCAATTTTGACATATGGATCAGAAACATGGGTGATGAAGAAGAGGGTAAAAAGGAGAGTACAAGTTATGGAAATAAAACTTCAGAGGAGCAGAGTAGCAGTAACAAGGACAGAATGAGGAATGAGAAAATCAGAGAGATGGTCAAGAAGGAACCGTTACAACAAAGAATAGAGAAGTCATGTGAAGAGAACGGGGGGAGAATATAGCAAGGAAGACGCTGTACTTGGAGTTGAATGGGAAGAGGCCCAGAGGAAGGCTGAGGGACAGATGGGTGTAACATGTTAAAAGTGTGTTAAAGAAAGAGGAGGAAATTGGCTGGCAGTATAAGGAGAGATGGTGGACAGACAGGAAGTGTTGGAGAGGGTTTTGTTCCCAGCAGACGTGGCAAGTGGCTGGAAGCTGCTCATTATGGCGAACAGTATTACATCAATAGAGGACTGTGAGAAAATCATTCTGAAGTGGACCGAGCATGGTGGGTGAACGGTTAACGTTCTGGCCTCGCATTCAGGAGGACGCAGGTTCGAATCCCCGTCCGGGCATCCAGATTTGAGTTTTCAATAGTTTCCCCAGATCACTCCAGGCGAATGCCAGGATGCTTCCTTCAAAAAGGCCATGGCTGAATTGCTTCCATTTCCTTGTCCCATACCACCTCTAATGACCTTAGCCGTCGACGAGGTGTAAAGCCCTAAGTAACAAAAAAAATTTGAAGTGAAAACTTCTATTGGCATGTTATACAATGTTTGAACAGGAGCAAATCTAAGAATTCGTTATGTCATGTCACCGTCACGCCACATGTTGCGATAAGTTGGATGCTTTTTTCAAAATGTTTATACAAACACACAATTTTTATCCAATTTTGATGGAACTTTGCATATGTATACTTTAAAACAAATAGACAAAGTTCGATTTACAGAAACCTATACCCTTTCCTCCTTTCACCCACACCTTAATTTCTGTTACCATTGTTAATAAAAATCTACAGTTTTTATCCGATTTTTATAGTACTTAGCACACATATACTTGAAAACAAGGCAGTCTGGTAGCTCAGCGGTTAAAGCACTTACTTCTGAAAGCTCTTCCTCTGGTCGCAAGTTCGAATCCCGCAATGAGTAGGAATCTTTAGGAGTTGTATTTGATTATATGAGCTACCGCAGGATGTTCCATGGTTTTAATTCCACGCAGGCATATGAAGAAAGGAATTAGCTTTCTTGCCCCTAATACAATAGCTTGGTACGTCTCCTTTGGGAAGATTCAATGAACTGTCGGGTTGCGGGCTAAGTTAGATTTTTAACTCTTGAAGTGAAAACTTGAGACGATTTTTGAATGGGTAATATCGTACGAGTTTGCATTTCTGACATGCCAATGTTAACGTTATATATGTTACAGTCTGGAGGCTCACTGGTTAAGGTGTCTGACTGCTGAATGAAACGTCCCTGGTTCCAATATCTGTTTCAGTGAGGATTTTCATAGACCACTAACCTGACCTTCAACTCCGGCACAGCTTGCTGTGTAATGTGAAGTTCGCCAGAAAGCTTGCATGGTTCAGATTCCATATTAAACTGTAGGTCACTTCTACCTGGTAGCACTACCGGGTTAGGTTATGGCGGGTAAGACAGGAGCGGAAACCCTATCACCAAGTCATTGCGTCCACACGGAATTATTATTATTATTTAGTATATCTGTAGCTATAAGTATAATGTGTTGGGCATATGATATTAATAGTTTTAAGTTTTTACTTCTGTAAGCACTCCCCAGTGACTGGCAGTTGTTTTTTTCTTCTTCTTTCTTCTGGCTTTACACCTTGTCAACATCAAGGTCATTAGATGCGGGGAAGGACTGGGGGCAAGGAATTTGGCAATAGCCTTTTGAACGAACCATCCTAGCATTCACCCGAGTTGATTTGGGGAAACCATGGAAAACCCAAATCTGGATGATCAGATGGGAATTCTATTCCACGTCCTCTTGAATGCGAAGTCACACCATGCTTGGTGTGAACAAATGAAAAGGGATATAGACAGGATATCTAATTTGGAAGATGAATACTCATAAAAATAAGATGATTATTCAGTGAAATGGGAATTACTTGTTGAAGGAATAAAATATAAATACCTGAAAATGTCAGTTGACAGTATGCTAGACTGGGCCAGGCACCTTGGAGAAGTTGTAGGTAAAGGATTCCAAGTTACAAAACTTTGTTGGAGTACTGTGGGATGACATGGGAGCCACAAATCAGGGAATACTGTAGTTGGAGGGTGTACAAATTAAGACAGCAAATTTTTATTTGAAAATAACCAAAGGCTGTACTCTGTATCAGAAATGAAAGAAATCCAAGTTGTCGCACGATAGAAGGTGAGTGAAAAGAATTGTGGGCATGTACAACACATACTGGTAATGAGGCCTGAATAAATTTTGGCGAAAGATTTATAAGTGGGATGTGGAAGATAGTTTAAAGATAATAAATTGTCAATTGACTAAGAATTAGGGAGTAAAAATGTTTTCATTTGTAGGTATTGGAGTAAGAGACTGGAAAAAATTAAATAAGGAGATAATGAACAAAAGGCCTTTACATGACTGTGAATAAATTAAAGGTAAAAAATAAAAATAACACAAGAATTGTAAATAGAAAAATTGCCACTATGTCATGAGCTCCATCACAATTATTAGTAATAATAATCTCTTATAAAATATCCAATATATAAGCCACCCCATTAAATGATATTAATATGAATATCACCAACTAAATAGGATCATTGGAGATCATAATTCTGCAATGAATTGGCGTCATAATACTGAACTATTCAAATGTAAGACCCCGCTTGACATATTTTCTGAAGCAGTTTTAGCAGTATCAACCTAATTACTGATTGAAAATAATTGCCCAGGGTGTATTATGACCTAATTACTGCTTGAAGTAATATGTCGTACGGTTGACTACAGCAGTATTATGATGTCATTAGTCAGCGGAGTGGAATGTTGTAGTGGAATTGCGATCTTCAGAAGACTCACCTAAACCCATGCTGATGATTTGCAAACCAGCTTCTTTCCTCACGAGGACCTCTTACGTAATTACATGTCAACCTCAGTGGTTGCACAACTATCTGCACCCAGAAAAAATGGCATTAATTCTTGAAATATGGATCAAGTTCACCTCCCACACAGGAAGAAGAAAAAAAAGAAAACGGTGAAATTGTTAGGCAAGATCCTCCATGAGTAGGGATGGTATTTAGATAGCTATGGTGCTGCATTTATCCTTAACACTAAAAAGCATACATTCCATCCTGAAAAACTATGTTTGTTATCCCCCCCCCCCCCGTTTTCCCTTCCAAAATCTAACTGAAACAGTTGAAGGAGATAACATGAATGGAGAGTTAAGTTTTTGATAGTTAGTAGGCTACGTGCTGAAATGAGATGGCAGAAGCTCTACCATAGCTGTGGCACCACAATTTAATGATATATTTTTTATTTCAAGAACTGAGCGAGATATCCAAATACCGGTGTGTGTGCGTGTGTATATATATATAATTCGATTTGTCTCGTCACGTAGCATAAGAATCCATTATCAAATTGCAGTGGCACGGTTATTGTAGAGAACCTGAGATGAGGCTGAAGAAGTTACATGTGAAATAAGAAAACATCAAAATCAAATTGTAATATTTCGATTATTATTAATAAATTAATTTCCTTACAAACTAAACCACAATTCAAGGACATTTTTAAATATAAAATCCATTACAACTGGTCATAACTTGTCCCAATCTCCTAACAAAGGAAAAGTTACAAATCCATTTTGCCTGGAATTAAGTGATAATTTAAGGTCATGGCATTTACTTCCTTTTTACAGACTGCTTATATGTCTTTGTTATACTTTGCGAAGTAGCATGTCACGGCTATAACTGCTTCGGAAAGTAGTTATGGCGATGCCATAATGGTCCAGGGTGTTTTCCTATGCATGAAAATAAGCCGTCTTTCAGTTGACAATAGCAGTAATAAATTTCCTCGCGCAGCGGAAAGTAATACCAGCAGTATCTCCATTTCTAGTAGTCCCCACTTCGTTTCCTCACAGATTTTTCTAATGTCGCTGGGCCATATAAAACTGCATCAACCTGCCCACCACTGAGGTCTAACTAGTGGGTCTATAATTCTTAACCGCATACACGACGAAATATTTTAAATCTAAATCCCGCGCCATGCTTCAGCCCATTATCACATTCACTCCTTAGTATATCTGATCTTATGTTGGAAATCACCGTATCCTTTTTTTAAATATGTATAGAATACCTAGAATCTATAAGACATTCATTTAAAATGCTAGTTTGCGCAAGTAATAAATTACGAAAACACAACCATTTCCTTCATGATACGTTACACAAAGACAAAATAAATGTTATATTTATAAACTACCTGTATCCAGAGACAAAGCACGTAACAGTTTACCCACCAGACAAGCACTGACAGTGAAACAAATGTGTTGTCTCTGTGATTAAGGTGATTATGTGCCAATGTTTACAATATTCGCAAAGATAGCAACTTAGCAAAGGTGATAAACTGATTACACGTAATTTTTTATCAACTACTTTCCCCGTAGTATATACGAAACAGAAGCAATATCGATTTCTTAATAAAGTAAAATCTCCTACAAGACGTTATCAATAAAATTAAAATCTTAGTTGATAATACAATTCAACAAGAGTTGTTTTTAAATGTTTCTTTCATTTCCTGGTTACATAAGGCAACCTTTGAACAATTGAACTCAAGATAGCAACAGGTGTCAATGCCTAAAAGTAAGATTTTCTCAAATTTAATGGATAAGAAATATTTAAAAGATTTTCCAGACCCATACGAAAGCTATATCAATGTGTTTCAGAAAAATAATTGAATTAATTGTTTCATACCAATACTATTTGCGTCTTGGACGTACGCCATCCGGAAAATAGCTCAAAATTACCCATTTTTTAATTACTAATGAACATATAGTAGACTGCGTTTCTTTTGCAATGGTAACAATCAAGTAAACGTTTAAATAGGTACTAGATGACCCAAGCGAAAATTTCGC